>JBBPDC010000028.1:11887520-11910495 GCA_037974485.1 Hemigrammopetersius urotaenia
ATTCCTCATCCAGCAGCTAAGCCTTCAGTTTACACCAGAAATGTCAAAACACAGTGTCATAATAGCGAAGCACCAAATTCTACTTAAGTGACAATATTGTCCCCTTGTGAAGAATCTTCTGCTAAATGTGAGTGAGTGAGTGAGTGAGTGGGTGAATGAGTGAGTGAGTGAGTGGGTGGGTGAGTGAGTGAGTGAGTGAGTGAGTGGGTGGGTGAGTGAGTGAGTGGGTGAATGAGTGAGTGAGTGAGTGAGTGAGTGAGTGGGTGGGTGAGTGAGTGAGTGGGTGAGTGAGTGAGTGAGTGGGTGGGTGAGTGAGTGAGTGAGTGAGTGGGTGGGTGAGTGAGTGAGTGAGTGAGTGGGTGAGTGAGTGAGAGAGTGAGTGGGTGAGTGGGTGAGCGGGTGAGCGAGTGGGTGAGTGGGTGAGTGAGTGGGTGAGTTTTTTGGTAATTTTAGATTAAACATGGTCATTTAACCTTTACAGAGACTCCAGGATTGAGTGGTAGTATAATCTGGTAATCTATTGGCTTTAGTACTGCTCACCTTCATTTTCAATAACATTTAGAGGCCTTCCAGTGAGTGAAACAAACTAATCATTTAATTCCAAGTATGAAAAGAATTTGGTAATACAAACAAATGTCATTAGTGGACCTCATGCTACTAGAGGTGGTAGTAGCTTGCTGGGTAAAACACTTGCGTGTGAACCCGATGACCACAAAGTTGCAGGTATAAAGTCATGCTTTCTACCACTGTGTCCTCAACGTCTACGTGGGGACTGTCTCTGTAACTAATGATCACAAGTATCTGCCAATTGCCCCTTTACCAGAAGAACAATGCAAAACACAAAAACTTTCATTTGATTAATTTTATAAATCAGTGCATTTTAAAGATCTATGATATTCATTAAAACTGATTATGACAATTTGCATTAGCTTTAAATGAATAAGGACTGGAACCACTAAATGCAAACTCCAAAACTTGCTCCAAACCCACTAAGGCATTTTCTGCTCTCTCTCTCCAAAATGTATCCTTGCCTTATAACTGTACACCATACTACACTAACTCAAGTCAAGTTCCAGAGCTACACTAGCATCAGTGCTGCCTGATACAATCGGGTCATGAGTGTCAGGTTTCGTGTCAGCGGAGTGCAGGCATGAGAAAAATTGCCAGTAGCTCAGTGCACCAGTTCAGCTCATCTATCATTTTACAAATCTCCATTCTTTCATGTGACATACATATCATGTGCTGAGCAGCAGTAGTTTTTCACTCCAGACTAAAGCAAAGGTATATTGCCATAAAGTGGTTTATTGATGCATATGCAAACAAATGTCCTGTTCATTACAGTCATAAGCAGTGAGGATCAAAGTCTCTTGGCAGAAGAAAATGCACAGTTATGTGATTAGAATGATCCAGTTAGTTGCATAACACCGTTTTAATTGTCCACAAGAGATCCAAAGATCAGCTGTGCGAATTCCCCTTTCAGATCCAGTGAGGTAATTCTGTCCTCAGGCTAAGTTGCCAAGATACAATGGCAGCTATGCAAGCAGCAGAACCACCTGCGTTTATTCATCTCTGCGTCCGTGTCACGGAGCAAAAGAGCACAAAGTGGTCAACCAGCAGCGCATGATGCCCATATACTCACAGCCAGAATAACTGTGGGTGAGCTTTGCATTGCGAATGTGTCACAATTATGTAACACCTAGCAGTGAGGCCCGGTGAAAGAAATGAGTACAGGCCTATAGAAATACATCTGTGTTAAATCAGCATGGCTTCCATTTGGAAACCTATTCAACAGTGTCTGATGTAACAGTGTTTGATATGGCTTTCAATTCTGAGGTCAATATTCTGTCCAGTTGTTGTCAATGTTAGATTTGAAAATACAAAAGCTCTGATATACTAATTCTAATTCTACTATTGTGTCCATGAGCAAGACGCTGAACCCTCATTGTCTCCAGGTGGACTGTCTCTGCAACTAATGATTGTAGATCGCTCTGGATAAGGGTGTCTGCCAAATGCTGTAAGTGTTACAAAGGCATTTACATAAACTGTTCAAGTCAATTTACACACGTTTCTGTGCCCTGTGTAATAACTTGGTTACCCCGTTGTGCGCAAATATGTCATCTATACATAAAGGCGTGCATCTATACGCACATGCAGAAAGCCTGCACTCATTCACAGTCCGCTGTTAGTAAAAGAAACTGTGTCCATTAGAAGTAAACAGTGGTCACTGATTAAGGAACTGAGAGGAAGCAGGTTAGAAAGAGAAAGCACGAACATGTAAATAGACAACATTGGATTCAACCACAGCGAATAAATGCAATGTCAACACACAGGATGGAGGTTAAAAAGAAACTTGGCCTTGTAACAAAAACGCCAAAATGTCCCTCGCCCTCGACCCGCATCCGATGTCCGAGCCTGTCAGCCAACACTGTGATAAATGAACACCAGGTGTTGGAGAGAGAGAGACAGACAGACAGACAGAGACAGAGAGAGACAGAGACAGACAGATTGGCAGACAGGGAGACAGAGACAGAGACAGGGAGACAGAGAGAGAGACAAGACTGACAAAGAATGAAAAAGAGACATAGGGCGAGTGACAGAGAGACAGAGGGAGAGACAAACAGAAAGACAGAGAGAGAGACAGTTAGACAGAGAAAAATAGACAGAGACAGAGACAGACAGACTGGCAGACAGAGGCAGAGAGAGAGAGAAAGAGAGAGAGAGAGAGAGAGAGAGACGAGGAGAGCGAGAGAAAAAAAGACAGATAACAGTAGCCCACTTTCGCTCTGCCAGTCTCTGTTGACACAGTTACAGTCACTCTGAGCAGACACTAAAGTATGTCTGAAAACAAGGCACACGAAGCTCTATACCGCTCTTAGCGGAAGAACACAAACAGCACTGTGCAAACTCAAGCTGCAGAACAACTTTACCATGGTTAATTCCCATTTCCCCATGCCTTAGGCAGCGTCCGGAAAGAGTCCTACGGTGTAATTTCTTCCATGTTGGTTGCTTTTCAAGTTCAGAAAACAGAGACTAAAGGTTTAAAGTGAAAAATGACTGTGTGAAATAAAAAATGTAAATAAATAATAATACTAATAAGCTTCAGAGGCTTAATCTGGTGCTGGAGAAGGACTGTATCTCTCTGAACTGGGACGCACCTCCCTCGCGCCTCTCCAGTCCCGAGCCGCCTGCGAGCGTCAAGAGGGCGGGGCTACGCAACGAGAGTTTGCTCCTGATTGGGTGCTTACAGAGCTGACAGGGCGTTTCTGTCTCTATAGTAACACGTTTACAAAGCGTTCACAAATTAGCATACACTACATGGACAAAAGTATTGGGATGCCAAAAGGGACTTTTATTACACTGCTTGCAAATATAGCCTTTAATATGGAGTTTGCAGCTATAACAGCTTCCACTTCTTCCACAAGATTTTAGAGTGTTTCTTTGGGAATTTGTGCCCATTAATTCTGTAGAGCTTCTACGAGGTCAGGCACTGTTGTTGCAAGGCCTGGCTCATCCCTTCCAGTTCATCCCAAAGGTGTTGGATGGAGTTGAGGTCAGGACTCTGTGCGTGCTCTGGGCACAGTCATGACGGAATAGAAGGGCCTTTCCAAAACTTTGTCCACAAAGGTGGAAGCATGGTGTTGCCCAGAGTGTCTTGGTATGCTGAAGTATTAAGATTGCCAATTACTTCAAGTAAGGAGCCTAGCACAAACCCTGAAAAACGGGTGTGCCCCAATACTTTTGTCCACATAGTGTAAACGTTCTCACTGGGGCCCAATGAGGCACCCCCATCTAGACACTGACACCAACTCCAACTTCATTTCTTCCTTCAATACCTCAAACATCTGTTTACCTGCCTCTTTCATTACAATTCTATTTTTTTATATTTTCATTAGCATTTTACGCATCAGAAGATCGAAAATATCAAACTGAAATAAAACTGGATTTTTGAACCAAAAAATTTGATTAATATTTATGTTACATGGTGCAACAAGCTATTTTCAGATTTTTTCGATAGTGTGATATTTAATAATGGTATGTTTTTAGATTTGTATCCAATTGTAAAGAGTCCTAATGATATTATGTGTGACCTGTATTAGATTCTAGATGCTTTCAAACTGGATGTAAAGGTATTAAACTGGAATCTAAATGGCCACTAATAGAACTTGTTAAGCCAAGTCCCATTAGGACACAAAACCATTAGGTTTTAATCTTAATGGGTCTGATGTTTTTTTCAGCAGGCGCATTCTTGGACATTGACGTAACCTTTTAACTTGTCCAGCGATGTGCTAGACAGCAAAAATGAGATAATTATCCTAATAGGGAGTATATCCTAACATACACGTATATTAACGTAAGAAATGTAAGAGTTCCATGTTTCAGTAAATGGATTATTAATTTCAAATAATTTAGAGGTGTATTATACTTCTGCTGCTCCACTGAGAAAGCTTTATACTCTTATTACAGCTTGTAAAGGACCATAGTGTATTTTTATTTTGGCTTTTGATACAGTTTGTGTACTGCATCATATTAACAGACTCAAGGGTGTACTATAGACATGCTCCTCTCATCTGTGTGCTGGTGTTAAGACTCTCTGAGCAGTATGATGGAAGAAGGGGTTTCATATCAAGTGTATTGATGTCAGTTGTTTTTTAGTGACCTATGGTTGTAACTACATGTTTTAAAAGAGATACTGTGGTTCTTAAATCATTCTCACTCCTATAGTGTTAAGCAGAGCCCACCTACCCTAAGACAGGGTAAAACAGTTGTAAAAACTAAAGGTATAAAATTACACATTTGCTTTTTCATCACTAGGCCACAGGTAAACCGGTCAATGCAAATATATTCTTAGGAACACATTTTATTATCGCACGAATAAGAAGTTGTTATATTTTTAGCACACAGAGGACTTTGTCATGAAAGACTTCACACTGATGGTATGTAAGCTCATAATCCTCTCTGTTATGGCACTAAATGTCATCGTTGCTTGGACATCATTTGTTCAATTCCATTGACTGACAGAACAAAGAGCAAATTTATAGGAGGAAGAAGGATAAAGCCATTCTGAACTTAAAATGGAACAATGTGTACGACTTATTTTCTCTTCTAGATTATGATAAACAAGGTTTTGGTTTCCCCCAGTGATGATAAGCTTAATGCCCAGGTTTATTTTTACTGTTACATTACTGAACGTGTGTCTGGTCAGTTTGCATAAAAAATGAACCCAAAGTGAGTCTGTTCTGCTCTAGAAGTGTTCATACAGGTCTGACCTTCAATCCTCACATCAACATGTTTTGTTGTGTGAATAATGTATACGCAGGCAGTGCCTGGGAAAACACAAAAACATGAGAGGCAAGGTGCCAGTGATCAAACCAGTTCATATTATTTCAAATTACATCCTGCTTTACATACACCGAAACAGAACTGTGTATCTTTTATACTTTCATAGACATTAATGAGTTGGTGGCTTGGTGGTAAGGATTTGCCCCTTAGTTCCCAAAGGTTGTGGGTTTGAATCCCAGGACTGTTAGTGGCACCACTGAGTTACCTTTGAGCAAGGCACCATCCCCACACAGTGCTCCCCGGAGCAGTACATCATGCAGAGAAGGAATTTCACACTGTGGGCTATGGTGTGTTCATACATGACCATAAAGGCCACTTTACTTCCATACTTGGTGCCAAACTGAACATTTCTTTTTTATGACAGAATTTACAACATAATTTGGATTGATTTCAATGATCAATATAAGCCCATATTTAATATATTTAGGAATTAGGCCATTACCTATTCAACAAGCGATGTTACCCACAGGATTTTCATTCCAAACAAGCAGGGGCACCCATCCCTAACAGCTGATTTTCACTGGTGGTTATGACACTAGATGGTTCATCGGTTCAGTTAACTTGCACTGATTACAACATTCAAGATCAGAAACTCGATTCAAGGTCCAGCTCTGAGGACCTAAGCAATACATGATGGTTAGCTGTTCCAAGTGTTCCCAGTCCCAGAAACACTAGACACAGTACAAATAAATTCCTCATGGACTGAATCAGGTATGGAGGTGGGAAAACACAAACGCTGTACAGATTGTTTTTTGCTGCTTAATGGTAAGATTTCAGTCCATGGTTCTTAATCTGTGGTTGGCGTTTAGTTTCTTTTCATTAAACGATGTAAACAGATTTGTTTGCAGGGCTTCTCCTTACCAGCTCTTTTGCAGCTCAGAGAATTTTATAGGTAGTTTTCTAGCTTGCTAATCTTGGCCATGGCAGCTAAAACTCATCATAGGTTCTTTGGCAAACGCTATGTGGACAAAAGTATTGAGATAGACCGGTTTTCAATTAGCGCTCGGTCTCTTACTTCCAGTGAAGGGCAATCATAATGATTCATCATACCAAGACACTCTGGCCAACGCCATGCTTCCAACTTTGTGGACAGTTTGGGGAAGAACCTTTTCTATTCCAGCATGATTGTGTCCCAGTGCACAAAGCAAGGTCCATAAAGAGGATGGAGGAGTTTGGTGTGAAAGAACTTCACTGGCTCACACAACGTTCTATAGAACCGTTCTATTATTCTACACAGATGATTCTTTTGAAATCTTCTGTTGACCCTTTCCAGCAGCAACATTCTTGGGATGTTGGAACACTGCAGTGAGGATTTAAACGTGCAGTCACAAAGACGTCAATAAGATCAGGTACTGATAGTGGATGACTGAGTATTCTACAAAAACATCATCACTCTAAGTCATTCAACTCAGTTGCACCACAAAAATCAAAGGTGTAACTGTGTGGCATTAAATACTTTAAACATTTGGTCCTTTTCACCACCAAATGTAAACAAATTTTTAGTTTTCTATAATGAAACTTTTCACATCAAACCGCTCTTTATAGGCGACTCCTACGGCAAGACAACCACCCTAAATACACCAGTCCGTCTACGGAAGGATGGTAAAGAAGAAAAAATGTGTGTGTTGTAATGCCCAAATCAAAACAGAATTAAGTTGTTGTGATAAGACCTGCAATATTAAAGCTCATGTGAAGGTACTGAAAACGTTGGTTAACTGCTAATCCTGTACATCCTACTCAGTTAATCCTACTACATCATAATCAGTTAATATAAGGTTTCCATGGTTCTGCCAATAAAGACATTAGTACTGGCACAGTTAAATAAGCTCACTTAGTTAAATAAATGAGATATAAGGATGGTCTCTGATTTTGATGTTTTTGATACTTATATAGGGACGTAACAAAACAAGTATCAAAAACGTAAATATCAGAAACATAATTATATCTCATAATTTATCTAAGTGAGCTTATTTAATTGAGCCAATATTAAAGTCTTTGTTGGCAGAAAAACAACAAAGACATTACGGATAAACATCAGATCACACGTTTTATCAGATTTATGTAGAAATTCAAAAACTTTGAGTTCACAACTTTCCACCACCACTGAACACATTCATATACATTTTTTTAGTGAGCATGACGTATTAGACACTTACATGCCAAATTACACTTCCCCAAAAATTTCTTTCTGATTTCTTAATGAAGAAAAAGGAACTGAAAAAGCCCAAATAGTGCATTTAACTTTGCATTCACTGTAAAATAAAAATAGATCGAAGTGACTTTCAAATATCTTTATTGTCCATTTGAAAAATACAACAAAAAGTCACTAGACCCAAGTGACTATTAAAAATGAGATTAACAAAATTACTTTGGCTGACACCAGATGCCTTCCATTAATCCATTAATTTACACACAGGAAGTTAAACAAACGTAAGTGGTCAAAAACTTAAACAGCACACATTAATCACATTATACTTATAAAACACGTTAAAATGAACGACTGTATAAACTTTTATGAAGTCTTTTTATGAAGGCAGATATAACCCATTTTAATAAGGCACTTATGGAAAAGAATGCTTTGAATGTTTTAGCTTTAAAAGCTAAGTCCTTGTACATGCTTGCAAAATATCAATAAACGCTAAGCTATTTACAAACGTATTTATAGGGAACACGCTGCTAAAGTCAGGCATTGCATATGAATGTTTAGAAAAACCTTCAACTGAATGTAACAGGCTTTGGCAACAATGACGAGAGGTGCTTTTAGCAATGCCTAACTGATCTGTCCACAAATGTGGTCTTTTATAGTAACTGTTGAGTTTTTCTAACTTTAAAATACTACCGAGCTGCACCTTTGTTGCAGTTAATCAAAAAAGCAGAGCTCAGATAGGGCCATAACGGTTTGAAACATTTTTAACCCGTTTAGGTGAATATGCACGCATGGACGTATATATTTTGTTTCTTTGTTTTCTTCCATGCACTTTGCCTTGGTAGTGCTAGCTTTCACTTTGAGATTTCCACGCTGCACATACAAGATTTGACCACTGCAGGGCACTTGCTCCCTCTCCTACTATTTTGCCTTATTGTCCTTCTTCAAGATTTGGAGCAGGGACTCGGGCATCAGGTAAGGCCTCTCTGTGCTGCCATCATTCCGCTCCAGGTCTTCCACTGGCGGAGATACAAAACATGAGGAGAGCACAAAGAGGACAAAAGAACAAGAGGAGGTGAGGGAAAAACGCCACGTAGACAGTCACTTTCTCTCTAACCAGCCTTTCATTAAATCACATTGGGGAGGGAGGGGTTCTATTTAAACTTATTCCATTTATACTCTTTTTAAACCGAGTTTGCTGCAAATTTCAGGTAACTAGCTTCTCCCAAAACATCATGTGAACCTCTGAAGGACAACAAGAGAATAAGTAGCGTAAGGACGTTTAATAGACAGATTTAAAAAGGCACCACTCCAGACAGACAGAAAGGAGGAAGGGAGGAAGGTTGCATAAGGACATATATAGTGCAGGATGCAGACAGTCGATGCATTTGAAGGCAAAAAGGTGTTTTGATTGGGCTCAGGCACAGAGAGAAGGCTTATTATCTGGAAACAGTATAGCCATTACAATAGTACCAGTAGTATAGTTTAAAAGAAAAGTGGTGGATTTTGTGCAAACAGAAAACAGCATCAAATTATGCAAAATTGCTATTTTAACTAACGGGGCATGTAAATCCACAACATTCAGAACACAACAACTATAATAAAATAATAGTAACAATAATAGTAATGATAATAAAAATCCTTTGGTGAAAGTTATCTATAGAATTGTGTATAGATTCAGCAGAAACTAGTCTGAGCATTCGCTTATCACTATATTGCACTGGTCATAAGAGATACTTAAATATTTTACTGTATATGCATGAACAACACAACATGTAAAAGTATACAATACCAGTTTCTGCAACAGCATTTCAGACTCACTAGGTTTATACCAGTTGCACTTATGGACACTACATGATGCAACTGAGCTCAAAACCTGAATTCGACTTTCTTTCAACCATGACTTCAGACTGGTGGCAATGTGTCTTTTAAAGCTGTAGTTGTTGTTATAAAGTTATTTGGACAGTGTACAAAAGGTACGTCGCAAAGATAAGGCTCTTTAATTACATAACAGTAGCCATCTTCAGGGATTTTTGGAAGATTTACACTGGATATTAACTGGACGGTTATGAGCGAGAATATTCAACTTATTAGGGCAAGATCATGGGCTTTTTGCATAATTCACCATTGACCATAACAGTATAACAGTAACATTTTATATGTGTGCAGTATATTTCAATATAAATATTAATAAAAGTGCATTAACGCAGGATTTTAAAAATCCTTTTATTTTGAAAGGTTGTGGCTTGTTTGGGAGCATGCAGCTCTCTGACTTGGCTGGTTTTTGTGGGGGTCAGGCTTCCCATTACTTCTGTCCATATAATATAAGGCTCCTCAATTACATAACATTAGTCCATGTAATATGGACAAAAGTATTGGTGCGACTGACAATTACACCAACAGAAGACTTTGCATTCAGATACAAAATCGGTATTTACATTCTAGCACTGCTCGAGTTCAGTGTAAACTGTACATTATGGATACGGTTTATCTTTACATTTTCTTTAAGGCTAATGAGGTTAAAATTAAATGAATGCTTTTTGGGAGCATGTTTGGGAGCATATTTAGGGTGTACGCTACGAAAACAGGCTTTTTTTTTTTTTTAACCACAACAGGTTTCATTATATGCGGGTGCTCTTGGAATGTAACCCCTGCAAAAAGTGGGGGATTACTGTACAGTACTTTTGAATTTATCATTTAATGTAGCATATAACAATGCGATTAATCACCGAAAAAAAATGTATTCATTGTCCAGCATTAATGTATATATATGTATTACACACACACACCCCGACAGCATGCCACCAGTGTGACAGACTCCGATCCCCAACACCAGCCTCATTCTTTGATTGTTTTATAAAAAATGTAAAATAATTAAACAAAAACAGGAAGCGTTTTTATAGCAAATGCTTTGCTAGCTAATGCCTTAATATCAGAAATAAAGTATTCAGAGTGAATCATATCAGGTAGCTCAGCACTAATAGCCTGATTCACTGGACTCCTTTCGCGTTTTCAGTGGGACCTCCTCCTGAGGTAAAGATGGAGAGTAGGGCACCGGCTCCTCCGTAATCTTCAAGAGAATTTCACGCAGCGTGGTGGACATGAAATACGGCCGGGCCGCAGAGCCATCGTTGCGTTCCAAGTCCTCACCTTTCGTTTGTGTGTGTGTGTGTGTGTGTGTATATATATATATATATATGTTTGTACATGAGGGATATGTGGGATAGTGTATACGTGTAAGGGTGGGCACATTGGTGTGTTCATGCATGTATATTGGAGTAAAAAGGTTGAAGTGAGTTTTGTTTTGGTGAAAGCAGGAGAGTGACGAAGAGATGTTCAGATGGAGAGCGAGCAGAGAAAACAGGGGGAGGGAGGAAAGTGAAGGGAAGAGAAGGGGGGGGACAAACAAAGGAAGAGGGGAGGAGAGAAAGAATGAATCACAGAATAAGTCAAACCATGCCAAAAGCCAGAAGAACAGCATTTTAGTCTCAAGAAAACGGCACAGCTCAGTGGGCAAGACAGTGAAGAGAATTAAGAAACCACTTGCCAGAGTCTTACACGATCAGTTTGTTAACGCCCGAAAACACATACATGCATGACATAGGGACATTGAGGACCACCCTCTAACAGCAGGAACCAGTGAGAAAACCAACAACTACTCTACATCCTGTGCTGTATCCACTAAAGGAAACGTTTACAAAGAGTTAGTAAGCCTGTAAAACAAGCATAAAGGAGTCAAATTTACTTCACCACCAATCTACGTATTAGTTGGTAGTCTGCATGATCAGACAGTAGGAGAGTTCAAATATGTCTCAACTCTTCATAGTAAGGCGGTTTTTAAAGGCTTTCTTTTCTACTTCGGTGTGATTTGTTACTGTTAAATGAAGTAATTTTTTATTATTCAGCCTAAAAAATCCTGAAAAAAAACCTTTCTATTCTTTACTACTAATCTTTAATGACTAATCGTTCAATGTATACTTTAGTGTGGTAAAGCCTGTGTTTTACTTTAAGATGAATATACAGTACAGTATAACTGTTAAAACTGTATTGTATTTTATGCAATACTCACAGAAGCAGAGGAAGAGTGTGTCCACACACATGGCGTACACGCTGAAGAAGCCATGAGCTATAAAGTAAGAGCCCACCACAATAGTCTATGGAAAGAAAACACACACACACACTTTAACCTACACAAATCTACACACCGTATGCTTCATCCTGATGACTTTGCCTGTGTTTGCTAGCATCTATTCCTTCATGGACCAGAATACTGATCCATACATTTTCCTCTACTCCTACCTCACTGTGCTGCTCTTCATGGAAAAAAGTTCGAGCTTAACTCATGGCTATCACAACATTGGTTTTAAAAAAAAAAAAAAAAAAACGCAATTAGATATTTACCCCGAAATTCTTCAGCCCTAGCTAACACCACTAAAACAAAACTCTGACCAAAGATTTTAATCCTTTTTTCTGACTGCAGAAGTCCTGCTTATGCTCTCACCAGAATGGGGACCCAGTAATAGTTCAAATGGATCACACCATCCAAAGCTTTTGTCCTCCCCGAGAATAAGAAGAAGGAGATGATTCCTGCATTGAAAAAAGAAAACAGTACATAAGGCAGAACATAGTAATAATTACAAAAGCCTTAGTAACTAGAAACACCTTAGATAGACTGAACTGCTAGTTTGTGCTTTATTCTCATGGCTTATACATTCACTGGAATTTTTTTCTACCCTAAGGGGTCAGGTAGCCCACAATCACATGATTCCCTCTACCATGGGAGGGTGAAGGCTGCCACTTGCTTTCTCTGTGAAGCCAACCACATCTTTTAAACTGGCGCTAACCCCCACATTCCCCAGACAGTTTAACACACTTGGAGGAGAATACTGATTCTTTTACAGCTACCAGACACCCGTGCTGGCTACCAATGAGTACTGCAGAGCTCAACTGACAGTCTGCCATACTGCATTCAAGTCTCAGGCCCAAGGCAATGGATGTGCTGGTACAAAAAGCTGGCAGTTCAGGTTTTTCTTGCAGAGAATGTAACTAGTTATGCTGTCTTGGACTCCTAGCCACAGATTCTGCAACACCACCAGGGACTGAACTCATGCCCTTCCGATGACAAAAGCAAGGTGCCATCTGGAAGCCCCATTAATTGGAATTTCCTTCCCAAAGAACAAAATACGTTTTTTAATGAAGAGGTTTTCTGCAAATTACAAAGGCTGATATGAAATGCTGACACGACAACATTGCTGCTGTTTTCATTGCACATAGCTTTCAGTACTTTAGTAATTCATACTTAGTGTGTGTAATAGTGTATCATTGTATGAGGTAATAGTGTATTAAGCATAAGTCTGGTAATTATCCACAATTAAGCTGCTGACTTTTACTTACCCACAATCCCCACAATAAGGAGTTTCCCCAAAAACAACAAGAAGTCTGTGACCTTGTCCAGAACAGCCACCCTATAAAAAGGAGATCAATAAGACAGCCATTAAAGAAATTATTTCACTCTCGTATAATAGAGCAGTCTTTTTATATGATTGGCTCTACTCACCTAATCACATTTCTCATCAACAGGAAAAATGCATCCCTGGCTGAAGTGCAGAAGTTTTTACCGTATATGGCCACCTGGGGGAGCACACAGAGCTTAGTACAGACATGTCCATTGTCCGCTGTCAGATTTCATACAGCCTGCAGCTTCGGTTTTATAATGTGCTTAAACCTCCTGAGACTTGGCCCATTCATTTTTGTCCTTTTTAATAGACATTTTGTTCACCTTAAGTATTTGGAGTTACCCCAGTGATGTGTCATGTGAGGGGTTTGCATGCTCTCAACAAGGACTGCAATGGCAAGACATACATGAGGTGCACCAAACAAAAGATGTTCCTCTGCATAACCAAAAAGAAAACATGCTTCCAGGACGCTCACAGATAAAATACCCAAAGGATGTTCTATGACTTATAATTCACTGTTGGACTAAAATACATGTTTCGTTGTCCTTGCAAGCAACAAGCAACGGAATTGTATTGTTTTGATCAAATTGAATGTGTTCTTGGGTCAACATCACTTTTTCGTTTTCAAAATTCAGTTCTATTTTCACATGGAAATCGTCCTGTTGTCCTCTACAGAGAACAGGCATACTTTTTAGGCGCAAACAGATAAGAAATCACAAAAAAAAACCAAAAAAAAAAACACAACAGGATATAATGCTCGCTAGCTCCGTCAGAATAAGCACATCTTTAAACTTTAAAAACACAATTCTTCCCTTCACCACACGGTGGCAGCATCTGTGCCGCAAACCCACTCCTTTCTACCATGGCGAAGAATTAGTGTCAGCAAGTTATCTGTTCCTTGATCAATCTAAAATTGAGCGTTCTGAACGTTAACATCTGTTACTTTTTGAAAGATCTTGTATAAGACAAGGGCCACATTTCACTTTTTTTAAACTTTAATGATAAAAAGTTTGCATTACTTATAAGGACCACTTTGCATTACTTGTATGGAGAGTCAGATAACATTTTTAACAGGAGTTATAAGATTGAAAGGCAAAACTGTGTTTTTAGAGTTGCTCATGTCTGCCTGAGTGGCTTATATTTGGCCATTTGAAAAATAAAGGTAATTGTGACAATAAAAAATATTTTATAACAGTGGCTTAGTAGGTATGCTTTTCAAGATGTATATATTAAATCGTTTTAATGAAAAATATATTTTTGTGGCTTTGTGTGTCTATTATGTCTGGTATGTTTGCGTAGTGTTTATCTGTCATAAACACCATAGTTTTTTTCTTTATAAAGTTGCTGCAACATGAGGTTTTATGCCCGTCTCAAATCTATCTCAGTAAACGTGACAGCATCAGTGTTTATCACTGTAGAGTATGGAAGTCTATTACAATGGAGACTTGTTCACAAACATAATGTCAACAAGACTTTTATTCACTTTTAAAAGTCTTTTTGCATTATAACACCGTATCCAAACCAGTTGAGACCGTTCTTTCCTGTTTTTATCTATGCTTGTACAAGCCTTGGCGGAAATTATGAATGGGTGGTTTTCCATTTATTTCTCATTGTTTACCTTAGTCTTGCTGTGACAATCTTCCCAACTGTGCCCAAAGCGTAATTGTGCTGGACAAGCTCATCTCTCCAAATAAGCATCAAGCATCATTAATTGGCTAATTTGCTTCTGAGGTGACAGACATGGCTTGAGCTCTAATAGTTACCTCTATCCTCTAAAAGTTTGATAAAAGTTACAAGTTTTATGGTTTTCTTAAGACTCATGACTTGATAAATGCATCTGCGGCTTTCTTGCGTTTTTCTTTTCTTAACATAACTGTTGAAAAAAAGCACTAATTTCACATTATGTTTGTTGTGACAAAAAAGTTGTGGAAAACAGACCAATAGATAACATTTGCACTAAATTGGATTTTACCAGCCTTCTAGAAAACTTGTTCAAAATAATAATTTTGTGCTTCATTATTGTTAGGTCACCATATAGCAAACCCTACGTAGTGAACAGTAAATGAGCTGGGTACCATTCCAAACGCAGCATTAGTTTGCAATAACATACCATGATGTAAGCATTCCTGTTGAGGAATTTGATGAACTTCTCCAGGCACCAGAAGCAGCACTTGAGGCAGCAGAGCAGGAACTTGGCAAATTTGTTCTGAGCTCCTATGGAGACAACATGTAACCAGAGACCGCCAGTTACCACAAATATACTCAATCGACCAAGACTTGTTTAAGTTGAATTCTGTAGCTCTGCACTGGCGCTACAAGGTAACTAAAGCATCATTAAAACATCATTTGCCTCAAATCAGACTTGTTTAATTGTGTCAAACACACTCATTTATGTGGTTTCAAGTAGTATATATATTTTTAAAAAAAACAAACAAACTGGCAGACACCATGTTAAGCAGTCAATCTGAGAGTCAACTGGACCCACCAAATACAGTCTTCACTATTTGGGTTAAGAATGTACTCGTTTAAACACTGTAAATAAATGCATTATGATTTACCTTTTAGTTTGTGGTCCAGGTACTCCAGTAGAACCCTGATCACCTGGACGATTGCCAAGATGAGGGAGCCAAATGCAAGAGAACCTGTGTGATACCTACACACACATGCACAGCATGTTTATTACAACAAGGCAGAGGATCACAGGGAATAAACTGGGCTTCACACAAAATAGTCAGTGAACCTGGGTAAATACAAAATTACCAAAACAACAGTCAACAGCATACCTGAGAGCTCTGCCAAGAGAGGCAAACACAGGGCAGGCTGGCATATCTTTAGACTTGTCGAAAGCCCAGTAGTATGAAGCAAAGGCCCCCGCCAAAGTCATCTGGCCTAAGGCTATTACAAAGTTGGCACACCAGAAGAAGAGGAAGACGTTGTAGAACTGGAGGAGGATGAGGTACTTATGGTAGGCTGATTCTCCACCATAAAAAGCAAAAAGGCACTGAGACTCTGGGCAGTCTTTCTTCATGTATGAGTCTGTGTAGTTCTGGGGCCAACAAAGAACAAGCCAGTATAAGAAATTGCTATTTTACACCACAAAACAGATTTCAGCCTTCATAATGGCAATGGACCAAATAAAACAGACAATGAGGGCAGATACAGTGTATCCCCACAATGAAGAAGTGACATTTAAGAGTGAGTGAGAGAGAGAGTGAGTGAGTATACAGACCGAAACATTACAGGAAGCTCCCGAATAACTACATTCCTTGGTGTCATTGAAAACTTTGTAGATCGCCTCATTAGATGTGGAGAGGAAGCTGGATAAAGCTATTAAGGGCCAAAACCATGAGTCCTGACCAAAGCATTGCTCAATTTACTTCATGATGTTGACTGAGGTGCACATGATGCATGTAATAGCAGTGTATGCAGATTCTTTTCTCAAAGACACTTTCAATAACCAAAACACCTCCCACTGCTGTCACAGTTCTGCTTAAAGAAGAGACTGCTCTTCAAGACCTAAGGCAGGCATCTTTTTCTTAACAGCTTCTTCTTGTAACCACTGACTGTATTGTTCATAATTGTGCTTTTTCTTTTGGAAAAACTGGTTGATTGTCATGAATGAGTTGATTTGATGCCAGTAATCAGATTTCATTCTGGCTTCATCGAGTGACGAGGTGTAAACAGGCCCAAAGTAATCTGATAAAAGAAGAAAAGCCAGAATACAAAAAACCCAAAACTAAAAAAATAAAAGTACTCTATTGCACACGGACGCTAGTGTTATTTTAATTACTGGACTGAAATAGACAGCAGGTCTAGCACAAGACTTTCGTAACAATTTTGATTCTAGAATTAGGTATAAAAGTATATACATTGTCCGACCAGAAATGTGATCCAAGTACAAGCAGACCTTCTATTGGAATCACATCTTATCTACTCTGAGTAAAATAAAAAAGGAGGCAAGTTGGCTGAAAGAAGAACAGACAGGACAGAAGCTCAAAAACAAACTGGATGGGCGACTAGCAAAGGATACACAGCTGTAATGGCCCAGTATGCAATAACTACAGCCAGGAGAGTGAAGGTAAACAAGGGAAAAAACAGTGATGACATCACATGACCAATGGCCCTGGGAGAGAATGAGCAGAGCAGCAGGTTCGTAAGTTCTTTAGATAAATGGAAAGGTTTATTTGACCGTTATTACAAAGTTGCAACCCTGATCTGAACAGACTTAAACTGTTCACACCACATACCTGCTGGCCTCTTTGATCAGAGCAATGGCGATTCTGATCCGGTTTCTGAGAAAGATCAGCAGCAGGATGATCACAACCTCTACGATGGCCAGGATGATTACTGCACAGAGAAACACATGAGAGTGTTCAGTGATCTTACATTTGAATTTCTAATAACGTGGTGCAATCATATTCATACCACAGTTATAAGAAAGGTTCACCATCGATAGAAATATTTTGGTTTATGTTATAGGTTCTGTCGCACTTGAGCTTGGAAATCAGCCTGGATCTGGCGTGTTTGAATGGCAAAAATATGTAGCTGGCTATGGATCTCTGAGGAGGCAACTGGAAGTGACTCACTGAAGGCCAGCCAGGTCTGTCTGATGTGTAGGTACACGCCCATATCCATCTGGAAGCCCAGTTCCTGGAGTGTGACATTCGAACCAGGCGTGTTCTTCAGATTACAATACTCCATACTGCAGTGGAAGATACCTGCTCACAACATAGCCATAAGAAGGCAAATTGTTTGATTACTATAGGTAATAAATACAAAGTACATGCTATGTTGCCACACCAGTTTCAGTACTGCTAAATTATCACAAAAAATAGTGGTGAAAAAACACCAGCAAACAAAAGCACTCTGTATGTCTCAGTAACGCTAGGGCGCTGTTCTGTGCAGTGATATGGACCATGTGACGTGATTAGCAGCGGATGCACAATGCCCTGTACAGTCTCAGACCATTGCATCCTTTTGGTCAAAAAAAGTCTAAAAAAAATTGCTTCTAAAAGTCTATTAGGTTTGAAGTATACTGCTGGCTTAAAGCTACCCGAAGCTTCTCAGAGGAAAGCCATTTTTAAAAAGAATGACATAAATATAATGAAAATGTTACATTTATGAGCCCTGTTTCACACATATATGCAAAGAGGAACTAAATGTATAAATGAATAACCTCTGAATATGTATGCATGAAAAGGGATGACTTAACTTCTGACTTTTCTTGAACAGGTGTTGTTTAGGTGTACTTAGCCTACAGTAACTTGGTTGAATAGCAGAAGTTTACAGGTTTGAGGAACAGATAAGGACTACTTGAGCACTGATGTGTGTCGCTCTGGATAAGAGCGTCAGCTAAATGCCGCAAACGTAAACGGAATGTGGATGAAAGGCAACAGCAAACCTTTGGGTCAGAGTAAATCTGAATGCACAGTTGTTCCTTTCAGTGGTGGTGCTCTTTTAGAGCAGAAGTCCTAGGTACTCTAAAAATATGCTCAGAATTAGAATGAGGAGAGTTATACCATATCCAATGACGAGGAGGACCATGATAATCATGACCCAGACCATGATGGCAGCCAGGAACCTTAGCAGCACAATGAAGATCAGACTCAGGATCGTTGCTATTACCAGGCCACTGAGAAAACACAAGCGAGACGGAGTAAAACTGTCACAGCCTGACGACAGTCATGTTTGAAATAAATGTTTAACAGCAATTACAGGTCACTGAACACAACCAAATTCATATCAACAGTGGGGACAGTCTAGCTACAGCAGAGCAACAGTATTACATAACATTCATTTTAGAAAAGTATTCCTGTGTGGGTTTTAAGGGGCGACTGTGTCCTCAGAAGAGCTAAGATTCGCTTACACAATGATCAGGTACCACGACTGTGTGTAATCCTCAAAGATCTTCATTACCACCAGGCGAGCCTCCATGACTATCGTGGCATTCCTGTAAACACGCAAACACATTATGAACTGTTTTTAGCAGTGATTTAAAGAAATCTGCTGTTTGGCTGTCTGTGGTTCAGCTCATGCTGTGTGTAACATGTACAATGTCTATTTTCTGTATCATAGATAGAGTTTGCTGTTCCATGCTGAGTGACAAAAAAAAAAAAAAAAATATTGTACAAAGGGGGGGGGGTATTATGCCCCAATTAAGGCTGTAAAGCTATAGCTGTACACAGACTCTAACTGAGTCCTGTCATTTGTTGAGGTATTACTTGTGAAAAAACAGTTTATATTTCTGCATAGATATACAAGCCAAAATAAACCAAGGCAGACACAATGTGTGACAAACCCTTTCAAAAAATCAATAACCATGACCACTTTACCATATTTTGTCCAAACATCATAAACCTTCACCACAAGGCCACGACATTAAAACCTTGTGCCAAATATTATGTAGGTCCCCATTGTACTGCCAATACAGCTCGAGGTGTGGACTCAACAGGACCTCTCAAGCCAGTGCTGTGGTATCTGGCACAAAGATGTTAAGAGCAGATTTGTTAACTGCTGTACGTTGTGAGGTCTCCAAGGATTAGACCAGTCAATGACTTCTTAGTCATGTTTCTCAGACTATTTCTGATCAATGTTTACGGACTGAATCTCCACAATATCCTGGGTGTACTTGGTCTCCTACAATGTTATGGTAGAAGGTATGTGTCAAAGTAACATCTACATGATTGACAGTACCCAAGGTTTCCCAGCAGAACATTGCCCAGTGAGCACCGGTGTGCCTTGAGTGTCTGTGACCCTGTCGTCAGTTTACCAGTTGTGCCTCCCTGGAGTGCTTTGGTAGGTGCTAACCACTGTAGACTAGGAAGACGGCACAACACCTGCTGTTCCCGAGATGCTCTGACACAGTTGTCTAGCCAGCACAGCTTGGCCCTTGGATATTTTCCTTGGACAGTTTTGTGCGTGTGCGTGTGTGTGTGCTTACTTTACTGCAGGCAGCAGGTCACTGGCCTTTCTGTTTTTGTTCTGTCCATCATCAAATGTGGTTTCATTTCCTACAGTGATCTCATTGCCCTTTATGCCCAGAGCTGGGAAACACCTGCGTAACACTGTGAAGAATAATATGAAGATAATATAACAATATTGAAAATGTACACTTCTGTATGGTTGAGTTACACGCACCGAAACCCACTACAGACCAGAGGTGGGTAGAAACATGCTATATTTACTTAGTTACATTTACAATTACTTTTTGGATAAACTTTACTTGTGAGTAGTAGTTTTCATGCACCATACTTTTTACTTTTACTTGAGTATATTTGTGAAGAAGAAACGCCACTTTTACTCTGTTACAGTGAGATGCATTCTGCTCGCTACTATTATTTTTATTCATGTTATTCAGCACACAGTTTGTTTTGTCAGACTTCCACCAAAGACTTTGTCACATGACTAATGTAGCCACTAACCACGCTTGACTCCATTTCACCAATCAAACGGAGCCAGGCAGTCACATGACCACACACAAAATCTCTGCGGCCCTGCACAGAAGCAAAGTAACTGAGAGCAGTGGCGCAAACAGCGGTGTGTGATTTGGAATCAGAAAAGGCAGAACACCCCTGGTCAATCTATGTTTACCTCACAGACTATAAAAAAGAAGAGTCATGGGCTGTTGTGTGTTTGCCTAAACATGTCAACATTTCAGCAGGGAGGGACTGGCAATCTGTGCATTCTTGAAGTCAACCTGTCTTTCTCGGTCGAGATGCAAACCTGCGCACCCCCCGAACCACAGCCTAGACATAGTCCTCTATGCACCACAACCCTCAACACCCGCCTCCCCCAGAACCCAGCCGAGACCTCCGCACGCCACCTATTGTGCTGTTTCACGAGTTTAAACATAAGAAGTTACGAGGCTATTACAATTTCCTGTGGTTGAATTTGCCTTAATTTATGTTGTTATGCTACTTTAATAATTTAGTGAAAACAAATTATAATCGCTTTAGTTAATGTAAATATTGTTTTAGTTAAGTAAACTGCATATTGCTATTTAATGTGTTTGTCTATTTGATTACATTCATGCTCTGATTATTAAAATAATAAATCTACCCACCTCTGCAACAGACATTAAAACGTAAAGGTCTTACTTGGTTTGCTAGCAATGAGCAATCCAGGACATATCTTGGATTTCAAGATGGTTGGAGCATCCTATAAAGTAATGAACATTAAAACGTCAAAAAAAGTTACGACCTACAGACATAAAGGCAGAGAAGTCTTTCAGCACTTAATCTTCCACTTACCATGGAGCCGGGATCCTGATCACAGAATTGCTTGTAGTACTCCCAGTCATCTTTATTACTCCTGGCACCTATCAGGGTCATGGACCGATCGGGACATTTGCTCACACACAGCTAACAGTAAACAGAAAGAGATAGTAAGAACTAGATAGTAGTGATGAGACTAATAAATGATCAATATATTACATACACATATGCAAATTCATACACACATTCATGTATACATACATTTACAGATCTAAATATAAACTTAAACACCCATAGACAACGTTTATTACTGGTAATAGTAAAATCCAGAAATAATACTTTTATGAACTAATTATTTACATCAACCATAACAGGTTTGTGGGAATTATTGCAAAATGGACTGCAACATACCCCGTAGTAATGTAAATAGAGCAATCGTGATTAATTTAATCAATATGTAGTTTAATAAAAGGGGTCATATTATGCAAAACTCGCTTTAGTTATAATAGGTCTATGGGCTACAAAACATGTTCATGAAATTCTTTGCACAAAATCACTCTCACATAAAGAGATCTCACCAGCTTTATTCTTCACAGTACAGGCCCCTTCAAAATGAGCTGTTTGGATGGCGAGCTAGATTTGCTGAAGATCCGCCATTTTGTCTGCTAGTTTTACGAGCAAGAAAAAGCCAAGCGCAAAGGCAAGTCACACATGAAGTGTTGTGTTGTAGCTGTATAGAATACAAATCCCTACACTTTCTCCCAGACAAAGAAAGCCGAAGGACTGTGTGGCTCCACTTCATTTTCAGTGGCCATGTCCCAGCAACACTAAACCAGAATCTTGCGGTGTGTGCGAACCACTTCAAGGTAAACTGCTTTGTGAACCTCGGACAGTACACTGCAGGTTTAGCACGCAAACTTCATCTGACAGGGGCATCTGTACCTACTGTACATGACAAGTCAGCAGGTGAGGAGGTTGCAAGTACTTTCAAATAATGACTTTGTGTTTCTATCACAGTTAAGTATCAACTAGCTTGTTTCGTTTATGAGCAGCATAAGGGATGGATGGAGCATGGCATGGGTGGGGCGTGGCTAGCAACAGCTTATTTGCATAAAAGGGACAGAGCCCTGAAACGGCTCATTTTGAAAGTGACTGAAACTGTGAAGAATAAAGCTGGTGAGATCTCTTTATGTGAGTGATTTTGTGCAAAAAACTTCATGAACATGTTCTGTATAGCCCATAGACCTATTATAACTTGTTTTCTGAAAAAATGTAGGGATATGTGATTGCTCAGGACTTTGAGTAAAACATAGTCAAAATATGTTCTGCTTTGATGCTGTGTTGCATCTGTTTTGGTACAAAACAAGCTTCAGATCAGCACAGACCAGATCAATAGTCCTATTAAATATCAGTGAAATAATGGTTAGTTCAAAACAAAGTTCAAAGCTGAACGGATTACATATACAGACTCTGAGTCATCACTTGGAGTCTGTATATGAGACAGTCTCACCAAGTATAGCTACACATATTTTACTCTGTGATGTTTGATGAACTTTGACAGTTGTGTCTTTGTACCACCTCAAAATATTTCACTCTCCGGGTGCCATAGTTACGGTTAAAATACAGTAGTTTAGACCTGCTCTGTTCAAGGCCTGTACACACATGTCAACCATCAACCATGATTCTCAGGTTAAAATATTTTGATCAGCAATATTTACATAGTATAATGTTTATGATCAGTTTTAGTTACACACACACACACACACACACACACACACACACACACACACACACACACACACACACACACACACACACAC
>JBBPDC010000028.1:11920589-11935152 GCA_037974485.1 Hemigrammopetersius urotaenia
GAGAGAGAGAGAGAGAGAGAGAGAGAGAGAGAGAGAGAGAGAGAGAGAGAGAGAGAGAGAGAGAGAGAGAAAACAAAGGGCTGGTTTGTGGTTCGTTCCTTGAAGTTTCTTCAATTTCAAGGAATGTTTCCAAATCCATTTTAAGTTTAAACGGCTAAAGCTTTCAGCTTACACTTAATCTGCAGTCTGCATGAAAGATGATGCTCTATTGCAGGAGAACTAATAGTCTTTACCAAGTACAACTAAAACCTCTTCAAAAACTCTTAACTGTGCAAATGACAGCAATGTCTAAACATCCTGTACTAATCTCTTATAACCTGCACTAACACTTGGACAGTCTTCTCTTTACTTTTACTTTTAATACATGAATATCTGATTCTTTATCCAGATCAGAGGCCCAAGAAAAAAAAAAATTCTATTTACTTTTCAGAATCTAAGTTCAGAATCTAGATGCAAATAAATTGATGAAAATACACTATTCTTAGCACCATATTGTTGATTTATAAGAGAATAATAATCAGGCAAAAAATACTAAAGTATAATTATAAATGAACAGCCTTCCTTAAAGTCAGTTAAGCTCTTAGACAAGTCTAGAAGGTTTTTACTCCCTTAAATTATCTGAATAACATTATTCAGAAAAATCCAACCACATCTACTTGTTAACTTTACCTTCACCTTGTCACAAATACATCCATAATACCTATGTTTTATTCTTTGAGATTAACTGGGTGTCAGAAGTGATTTATTTTATATAATAATGGTATAAAACCAAAATAAATGTTCACGAGTCTAAATGCATTTGTTTTCTATTATAAAAACACCAACATGTTTTATGGTCTCTTTCGTTTAGTGCTGGAGGTGTGCTGCTACCATTGCCAACAAACATGAAAAGTCAATAGTCACCCAAATCGTTTCAGCAAGACATTTCTGATCCTTCACTCTACACACTCAACCCATTCCTGGCTCTGTGGAAGTGGTTTAGAACAAAGTATGACTCACTGTGAGCTATAAAATAAACAGTTCTCGTTTGTTTGTTTGTTTGTTTGTTTTTTCTTGCACTCTCTTTTGTCCTATCTGCACTCATAGTCTTGTGGTCTTCTGTTTCTATTCTTGTGTTGTTCTATGGTGCTGAAGGAAAGTTGTTGTCTTTCACTGTTTACTGTGTGTAAGGTTGAAATGACAACAAACCTGGTTGACTTGACTAATGCAATTCAGCCGAAAACAGGAGGTGGAGTCAATGAAAGACGCCGTGTTTAGGAGGATTAGCAGCGTAAACAGACGCCTGAGTGAGAAGTGT
This sequence comes from Hemigrammopetersius urotaenia, assembly GCA_037974485.1. Lineage (NCBI taxonomy): Eukaryota > Metazoa > Chordata > Actinopteri > Characiformes > Alestidae > Hemigrammopetersius > Hemigrammopetersius urotaenia. The sequence continues at coordinate 11,921,887 of JBBPDC010000028.1, forward strand.
TTCAGAGAGATCACACATATTCGTGGAATCCCCACCTTAATGCCATTACAGCCACCTGAGCCACGTCAATCCGGCAAGGTGCAGCTCTCAGCTCTCATTGGTCAGTTAGACGGCGCGCGCCTCCCTCTCGTAGAAACGTGCACGGCTTCAGCAGAGAGGGACCAGTGGAGCGACCACTCGGGTCAAAACTCAACACAGCGCTGGTAAAGGCTTCTCGCAGGTCTCTCAGCCTCCAAACCTGAACTACAACGACGACTAAATAAAATAAAAGTTAACACAATTCCGGATTTGGACAGATTCAAGCCAAACAGAAACAAATAGAAGAAAGAGACGCTCCATGTCGTACTCCAGAGGAATCGCAGCCCATCACAATGAAGGTACGTCTCCGTGAGATAAGAGTAACGTATTTTCAGTATATTTTAAAGAAATAAGTATTTTACCAGGCATAGCATACCAAAAAAAGATGTGCATTCTTTAAAGGAATAAGCTTTATGGAGCAATGCCACAGTGCCACTTCTCTAAAGAACTGGAAGTGCCAGTGAGAAGAAAGAGTTAAAAGTTAAACCTATATCTATATTTTGTCAGGAATGCTCAGTTATTTGCTTCATATATCTGGTTTTGCCTAAGGTCAAATGTTTGGCTAAACATTGAGTCTTTGGGTCACATTAGAGCTTTTATTTTTAACAAAACAATACAAAATCCAAATGTGTTTGAATTAATGTGCATTACTGTATGTTCAAATCAGTAACCGTTTAACAGCCTTTAAGAAAGTAGCTATTTTCCTACTGAAACTGTCAAATGACACCTGCTTTTTTCTTTTATCCTCTTCTAGGAAATACAGGAGTTAGCAGTTTGTCCAGAGGAATCCTTACTAGGCAAGTGCTGAGAGAGCACGAATATTCTTTAAGTAACTAAACGGGATAAGACAGCGTCATGAACTCTGTGAATGTTACCAGTTTCAATATAACGGACGAGACTGGACATGCCTACCAGTACTCCTTTCCTGATGAGGACTCTTTGTACAAGGAGTACAAGCCAGCCGCCCGGGACCTTATACCGCTCCCCAAAGCTGTGCTGTACCTCTTAATGGGTGCTTTAGTGGTGGTAGCAGTTGCTTATGCTATCGTGGGCCACTTGATCAAGGACCTCGCCAATGATGTAGTAGGTAAGAACTCGTCTGTAACATTTATTATATAGCTTCATGGTGACGTGCTTGGTTAAAGACGTGTAAAACATCTGCTTGATTTAAATGTGTCCTTAAACACATTAGAGATTCTCATTATTGTGTGGATATTCTTACAAATCTAAAAAAAGAAGCTGTACCCCCTTACAATCAGTGACATGACAAAAAGTGAGAAATGTGAAATGTAAATGAAGTCTTATATGTTAGGCTTCTTATCTAGGACCTAGGTCAGGTCAAGTCTAAAGTCATGGTCGAGATTACGATTTGGTGCTGAGGTCAAATGCCGGCATCTCACCAAAACAAATGGCTTTGACTGGCTCTGGCAGTTTTATAGCACTTTAAATTCTGATTATCATTATTATTATTATTATTGCTTTTATTACAAATGTTACTATTAATAATATTGCTGTTGTTATCACTTTTAATAAATGTTGCCTGCACCAATAAAAGGTTCTTTGAGTGCTGTTGCAGAAGAATCACTCTAGGATCCCAAAGAAATGTATTTTGTGTGAAGAACCTTTTAATGGTTAAAAAAAACATTAGACCCTTTATAGTATGCAGAGCTTCTTTAAACTTCAGAAGGTTCCTCACACTCACCTCGGTTACAAATTGGTTCTCTAGAGCAGTGATTCTCAAGCCAGACCCCAGGAACTGACTGGATAGTCTACATTTTGCTCTGCGAGTTGGTGTTACAACTTAGGTGTGATCAAAATTGTGGAAATTCTGGGATCTGTTTGAGAACCAGTGCTCCGAAACATTAATCCGCTGAAAAGTTCCTCAGAGAATGTAAGTGGTTCTTTTTTGGCAGCACACAAAGAATTATTTTTGGAGTTTTTAATACGTTTTCACATTGCGTGGAGCTTTTGTAAACTTTAAAATCATAGTAGAACAAAAGAGGATGGCAGAACAAAAGGTTCACTGAAAGGTTATTTAGGGAATCAGAAGTGGCTGTTCTGTGGCATTGTTCCAAAGAACCCTTTTTGGCACCTCCAGTTTTAAGTGGGGTAACTATGTGTCTCTGTGTTTTCTTTAAGACTGTGTGCTTGGCCCGAATGAGGAAGACATGGACAAAGAAAGTGACTTAAGGTCCATCTCTCCCCACCACCACATTCCTGCACCACTGTCCCTTTCCCACTCAAACGCCTTCCATGTGTGGGATCAGGATGATGTGGTGATCCCACTGCCTCCAGACGACAGCCCTCAGACCAGCCCCCTGCTGCTGGCTGCCATCCCCTACATTCCCTCCTTCTTCCCACATTCAGGACACACACAGATGCCCTCCTCTGCCAGCACCACCACCAGTCTTGGGCTACCCAACAGCCCTGGGCCAACCAGCGCTGTTCCATAAGACATCTCTAAGTGTACAGAATCGTCCTCCTTTATGAACAGAGTGCCCTGTCAAGTGTGTGTTGCTAGAACACCTAGCATCACATGTTGAACAGTGCATGAAATACTGGATGGGGAGTTGCCTTCAGCTCCAAGTGAGAGTCTGATGACTGAAAGGAGACCACTGCCTCACCCTAAAAGAGAATAACATGATTAAGGATGTTGAGACTTCAAAACTGACTGATAACTTATAAATCTCACCCGTCAACATAAGCAAATCCAACTGAATTTCAGTCACTGTGTCCTGGACCTTTCTACATATTAGACGTTCTTGCTGGCCAAAGGTCACTTGGGATGACTGAAACTGTCCAGCTTGCTCTAGAGTGACAGTCATGTTTCTTTGCCGTTGTGTAAGCTGATTTTCAAAAGCTGCACATCCTACACATCATGACTCATCCCAAAGAAAACTAAGGATTAGTAAAAGTAATTCAAGTCTTGTGTTCCCAGTGACTATGCAAAATTGAACTGCCTTCCTCATGTTCTCAGCTTTGCTGAAGTGTTATGCAACTCCTCAAGTCTGATCTTTAAATTCCAGCCCAAATGAAACCCCCTCAGAGGCAGTGGGTCTCAAAGAGGGTTTCGTTTTACTGCACTTTGCTTCTTGCAGCCTGAAGCTCAGTATTTGGAAGTTCTAATCCTCTAAAAGCATGACGAAATGGGAAACCAAAGGGGGAAATTGAGGAGTGTGACTTTAGGGCAGTGGTCCCCAACCTTTATTTGGTCACGGACCGGTTTAATATCAGAAACTATGTTCACGGCCTGGCCTTTAAGGAGTGGAAGATAAAAATATGTATTTATACAAATAAATGATACGCATAAAAATGGGGATATTTTAAAAATATAATAATGGGGTATCTTTAAAATATACTTATAAACGTAAATCCAATGTGTACTCGCAGCTTTATTAACAGCATTTTCATAACAATGAGCCGACAACATAACACGGGTAACATCCACGTTTTTTTTCTGTGCAGCCAGCGGACCGGTACCACATGACCCGCGGCCCGGGGGTTGGGGACCACTGCTTTAGGGGACAGGGGGGTTGCATACTGAGATCTGAATGAGAATAACTTGGCCCATTACGGCAAGACTCTGAAAAGAGGGATGACAAGACAGATGTGGCCTTTCAGAATGGACCAGTGTCTGGACTTACAAATCACAGGATATCCAGAGATAAAGAATTTAGCCTCTGGATTTGGATGAATGAATTCTTGTAGTCTCCGCAACAACACTATTAGAATCCCTGAACATTTCTTGAAGTTGTGCCATTGACTTTAACTTGAGAACTGTTTCTCATATTGACTGCACACATTGACTTTTTTTTTCTTATGTGCGACTTCACTGATTGAGCTACTAATGCTGTGGCTGTTACACTGGGTCACTGTACCCAGCACATACTGTATTGTGCAATACTGTGTATTCTATAACTCTGCACACCATAATGTAGTTTACAACTGCAACCTATTGCAAAATCATCTCATAATACAAGTAGTCAATCACATTATACAGGTGTTGTCCATTTCTTACCCTCATAGGCTTGTCGGAAATCTGCATATTGTTTGTAGCGTATTGTTTGTAGTGCTTGAGTAAGAATCTTTTTTGCATTGGCATCTCTGTCACTGCTCAGATCAGAGGGAAGGGGGTTTAAAGAAGCACTTTCAGATGATGGGGGGTGGATTACTTATTAAGGGAAGACTTAAGAAGGTATGACATTTCACTAAGTACACACGACGTAGGCCTAATCCTTCACCGTCACGGAGGATTCCCTCAATCCCTAGCACAGAATGCTGGCGCGCCAAAGGATTTACATGCCAATCAATGGCTGCCATTTGGTAGTCACTGACCAGCCAACCACCCCCATGGAACAGGATTTTGCTCAGATGAACTAAATAGCTTCCGGTAGAACTGGAACCAAGCATAGGCTAACAGTGTAGTCGGGGAAAAAATAACAATAAACGTAGATAACCTATAAAACTCATTCAAGGTATGCAGTTGGACCTTAAGGACAATGCAGCAGACCTTTAAGGGTGCCCTTATGTTTGTACCTTGGGAAACTGGAAATAATCAGGACTGTGACTTTCTGTCACTTCTTTTGACAACCTACAATGCTGCAGAGCATTCCCATCAATATTGAGATTTTAAGTTAATGCAAAATAACCCACTGTAAAGCCTAAGGTAGTACACAGACAATGAAAAGTTCATCAAGGTCAGTATCATATCGGAGACCATTCTTTTTGCAAGACTTGTTTTAAATAGATTTTGAGTACCTTGAAAACAGATATTCCACACATTAACATCCTTCAAACACACGTACACACACACCCTCTCCTTCATCTGACTGTGTGACGGATTTAGAGGGTGACATTTAAGCTCAGCGTCTTCACTGGAATTACACAAATAACCTTTAAGTAGTTGGGTCAACCTGTCGCGCACTTGGAATTTCCATTCAGATCAAGATCTTCACACAGACACCAGACATAAGATGTTACACTCCGTACTCGAGCTAACTGGATTTCGAGTAGAGGTGGGCGACTGGGCAAAAATATGAAATCATGATACTTACACAATACAAAGTATCATGAAAATCAACAGAAAAAAGCCCAAGTAGTGCCACATTTAAAAACACGTGTGAAATGTATTTATTCAGCATTTCACACACTGCACTGCATTAAAGTCCCTTATAGTGTGAACAGCACAACACAGCATGTAAACAGTGTGAAATTCTTTCTCTGCATGTACCCCATTCCCCACATGACGCAGTGGGCTGCCGCCAACAAGGGGCACCCAGGTAGCATAGTTATTCACCATGCTCTGCTTGTTAAGAAACATGTAGATAGCCAGTGCTCTTTAAATACTGACAATATCCAACATGCTTATATCATGACACCGATAAAGTACTTTATATTGCCCAATCCTAATTTCAAAAGCACAACAGCAAAAAATAAAGGCTCACATTCACACCGATCATTTCAAATGTTTAATTTATCTCATTTGTGGCTTGAATAGTTCCCTTTAAGATGCTTCATATGCCTTTTGAGTACTGAAGATAAGCTGAAAGTGTGAAAAGACATGACAGCAGAATAACATTAAATGTGATGGTTTGGTCATATCAGTGAAACAGATCTAAAGCTAGAAGCTAGAACCGAGTTATGCCACTACTGAGTTTTAACACTAGCAGTACATGCAGATGTGCTGTTTTAAGAGTGCAGATGGTCTGTTATAGCCACCAATACCAGCTAACCAAGAGCAAGCCCTAACAATAGAAATACATCATCCTGCATACAAAGACAAGCATCTACCTCCAGTTTCTCTTCATCATACAAGTCTGTCCCTTTATCCTTGAGGCATACATAGAGGAAGTGAGTAGAGTGTGCGTTCTCGGGAAGGCTTATACCGAACGTAACAGTGTGGACCACTCCAGAATGCTTTAATGAACTTATGAGGTCGGTGTATGAAAGGGTCCTGAAGAGATGGGCTTTGTTTGGCTGATGGCCTCCCTGTGAAGGTCTCTGAGTATAACTTAAGAGTCCAGACGACACACCGGACTGTCATAAACCATCTGAAGGTTCACTTTGTGCCCCACTAGCTCACGGATGTTGTTGATGCCATACTTGATCATGGTGGGCCTGTGAGGGAAAGAAAGCAGGCATAGTTAAAAACCTTAAATAAATAATTGGGCAGGTAATAAAGTCAAAAACAGACACTAAAGTTACACAGAGTTTTCCCTGCATATGCATGCTACAATCCAGGGTCTAGATTCATCTCAACATACAACCACTAATCTAATATAATACCTGATTATCTGATCTGATAAAGTGATTACTCAGCTTAAGACCTTTTTGACATTCTCAATGAATCAGCTTAGTGATTCAAATAAATAATAAACAGTAAATCTATTCAGTCTTACATAAAAGGCCTTTGCTTTTATAAGTTTGACCCGTAAGGACGCAGAGCTCACAAATGGTTCAAAGACCAGATGGGAAAAGCAGAAACAAAAGGTATTATTTGCATGATATTTGGCTTATTAGGTATTTTTGCAGTCAAATATGGCAATTGATTAACATTTTATGTACAGTTTATATTTTAAATGCACGAACCAAAAAATGCACATTGTTATTAATTTTCAGTCCCAGTTCAACACCTGAAAGATTGTTTTAGCAAGAACAGTCTATTTAAATATCCAAATACTGAGCATTTTCTACCTTTGCAAAAGTAACCAGTGTCCTACATAGATCTTATAGCCATGTCATATTAAATAGAAGCTGGCTTTTATTGTAGGTTAAAGTAATAAGCAACTTTTTTTCTGGATTATCTTCATAACATCTATGTCAGCTATAAGCAAACATAATCCCAGCCTAATGCCTTTATAAAAAGTAGGGCAAAACAGGAAGAGAATGTGTGTGTGTGTGTGTGTGTGTGTGTGTGTGTGTGTGTGTGTGTGTGTGTGTGTGTGTGTGTAAATCACACACAGCTGGAAAGAATGAGACATTATTCACCCTGCCAGGCTGGCAGACACAGGCAGAGGTGTATACAGCTCCAGAAAATAAATGAGACCACTGCAGGAATGTTCTGTTTCTCAGGTTCGATATTTTATAGGTGCAAGTATTGACCTGCCTTTGTCTTTAAGAACAGCTGACATTTCTCCTCATTTCCAAATAAAAATTGTCCTTTAAAGCATAATTTTAAAGGAAATGACAAACAAAATAAGATAAATGAGGCAGCGTTTACTGAACCTGAATAATTCAAAGAAAACAAATCTCTTGTTCACTCAAACATAGCAATAATTACTTTGGATGAACTTCTAGTAGTATTTTACCATCCAGCTGGACACACTACAGGAGGTGAGTGTTGATTACAGCAGTGTTTTTATACTTTCCCTCATGAAATAAGATGTAATTCAGGGAATTAGTAATCAGTAACTCAAAGCATAAGGTGTTCGTGTAGGAACTGGCATGGAATGGGTGTCATACTCATACAAAGGCCTAATTACTGATCATCACAAAATCAATGGCCAAACACTTGGACAACCACCCACCGCTCTAAGGACAGTCCCCAGGCAATGACAGACACGTCCTCTGGCAAACCCATGGGCAGCAGCATTTCAGGTCTGAAGACCCCGGAGTTGCCAACCTCCACCCATTTCTTCAGTCCTGAGGGGGAAAGAGAAAGAGAAATAAGAGGAAGGGTGAATGAACATTAAAAAACAGAAAGCAAATGAGGTATGCCAAGGAAACACATGTGGCATGTTTTGCAGTGTTTACTGCCATTAATCTACTGAAACAGTCAGCAGACCAATCTAACTGCAATAATGCTTAACCATCCCTAAATAAAAAGACCAAATCATAATAGTACTATACTCACACACTAATAGTCAGCTGGGATAGAACAACACATTTTTGGCTTGATATGATTTTTGTGTTATAAAATGTACAAACTACACAGATGGGTTTTATGGTTTGGATTCAACAAAGTCACAAATATTACAATTAGAATCTGTAATCAATATGTTTCTGCTTCTGCTTTCACATCTGAAAAGCTGTAAAACACCTACAATGTGTCAGCAAAACCATTTTAAAACTTTCCAAATCCTTTTTAATACTTTATTGATATAGCTACACCATAAATGCTTCTTTCCAATCCCACATACCTTCATGATAACTGAACACTTCCATGCTGGGTTCAGTGTAAGGGTTGTAAGCTGGCTTGAAACGCAGTTTAGTGATTCCTAAAAACAAAGAAAGGGTTAACTGCTGAAGCTTGAAATGTGTTGAATGGTATTTGTAAGGAACCACACTTGTATAGCAGTTGATTCTGAAATTCCTCTGTGATATTTATTATTCTGCTGATTCCAGAGAAGAAACACACCAAGTTTGGTGAAAAACTGGTGCAGAACGCCCATCAGGTCCCCGAGGGTAAGGCCATAGTCAGCCACCACACCCTCGATCTGATGGAACTCAGCCAGGTGAGTGGCGTCCAGGGTCTCGTTGCGGAATACTCGGTCTATAGAGAAGTACTTGACTGGTGTGAATTTCTCCTGTAGGAGAGGGAGAAAGACACAACACGAATTGTGCGTTTGAATGAGCCGCGAGAGCAGGCGAGTCAAACAGAGGGTGAGATGGAATGAAAAATGGTGTTAACCTGTTGTGCTAGTTTGTACAGCATGCGGGCGCTAACAGCTGTGGTGTGTGTACGCAGGAGGTTCTTCTGAGCATCTTCAATCTTCCAGTCATACTTGTACCTGACTCAGACAACAGAAAAGAAATAAAGTTGCACAAAAGAACACACTGTGGGAACAATGTGAAATTCTTTCTCTGCATTTAAACCATTCATCAAGTGATGCCACAAATGAGGGGCGCCTGGGGAGCAGTGTGTGGGGACCGTAGCAGTCTTGGGATTTGAACCCACAACATTCTGATGGCAGGGGGAACTCTCTAACTCTCTAGCCTAGTGGCTACCAGCTGCCCCAAGTAAAAATGCATGCGTTTGGAAGGCTTGTGTGCAAGTGGGTACAGATGTAGCAAGTTCTCTCACCCCTGTGAGCCATAACCTCCTTCCGAGTGGACCTTTTTCACCCTTTCCAAATAGTCCTGGGGGAACTCACGAGCCAGAGCTGGATCTGGAACAAACAAGGCAAAGCTTAAAGATTTCATCTAAAAGAAATGACTGTGTGAACTAAATCAGTGACATTTACCTATAGAAGTAATTAATTAGCAAAGTATCAACATCTTTATATACATGATAAAGGTCTTACCAGACAGGAAGAAGGTGTCATGCTGGTCTCTAGCCGGATGCTGCTGGGGTTGGAACAGAGAATCAAAGTTCCAGAAAGAGCTCTCAATGAAGTTATTTGTTGGCATCTCAGTGAACCTACAACAGGAGGGACAGAGAGATCCTAAGAAACACTTCTTTTCATGAACGTCAGCTGAGAAACTACAACAAATCCCGAGTAAGAGGCCTGTTAAATCAGTCATGATTCAAAAGAATTAGTTTAGAATGTGTAAAAAGAGGACTGAATACATAGTGATTGCATGATATCTCCAATTCTGCTTAATAATTTTAGCCAATTACTGGGAAAAATAACAGGCAGCAGCTACTTGCTATTAAGACCATGTTTACATTTGTAGTTACATTCATAGGCATTTTACATCAAACAAAGATAAGAACATAAAAAAAAAAAACCAACAGTATAAAAAAGTTCACTATACAAATAACACAAGTCAAGGGGTCAAAATCATCAGAGATAAGTTTATGTGGGTTTTGTAGTGTTTTTCATGCTGATTTCAAATCTGTGTTTAGCACATACAGTGTTTGTGATGAAGCTAGTTATATATTGCATGATAATTGGTATAATCATATAATAATCATATGCTGAGTGTTTTTGAAGAACCAGTGGTAGCTGACTGACACGGATCATTATATCTATACCACAGTGTGGCCTGTCTGACTTCACACTGAAAATACTGAAACAGTTCTTGATTGGTGCTGCGCTTTAATAAAAACTGCATGCAAATCTATTGCAAATCTAATATTACTTCAAAAAGTTGATGTGACTGAAGTTAACTGAAATCAGCATGAAAACATGGTTTAGAAAAGTGTTTTGGTTTCTGGTGATACTTTTTTTGTTGACCTGTGTAAGGTAGAAATACAAATATGGACATGTGTGTTTAAAAATATAAATGATGTACACAAAATGTTATATATGTATAAAAGTTACAATTGTTTGGACAGATTTGGTGATGAATAACTGGGATGATATTCCCTGAACTTTTTAAAGGCGAGTGCTGCTTTTATATATACATTTTGAACATCTAATTTTTAATGACTGTGAATACCTCAGCCTCATTATTAATATAAAACTTTAATATAGAAGAAAAGATGTTCAAACACAAGCACAAGCAAAAAAGATACATGTCTTTGGCAAGTCTGCAGAGACTACATCAGAGTACTTTATTTGAAATGCCAGACTGAGACCTTCTCAGGGTTCTCAGTCAGCCTCCCTGATGTGCACCAGAGTTCAAATGGCAACATTCTTAGGTGTTCCAAAGAACTACACTGACAGAGGAATGATCACAATAGGGCTTGCTATAAGCAAATCAAAGCCACCAACTGTGTTCTGATGCACTGGGTGACATACATACATGCTTTAAGTGCAGGATCAATGAGAGCTGTAATAGGTGCAAAGGACTGACCCCATCTCCAGGAAGATCTGTCTGAACTGTGTCCGCACCTTCATCAGAGGGTGCAAGTGGCCAGAGTCTGGAGCTACACCCATTGCTTCAAAGTTATAGGGCTTAAATTTCTTCTCCCTCCAGCTTCCACTGAAAAAAAGACAAGAATCTATAGTACAAACTTAGAAGTACATCTAGAAGTGCAAGCCTAATTTTCAGTATACTTTATAACCCTGTTTCATGGAAAACCAAAAACAAGAGCTACCAGACAGAGATTTAGGGAATGAGCTCTTATTAGATCAGGTTTGAGCAACAGATGCAATCAAAAGCTGCCAAATGGTCTGTGGTGATATTAGGACTGGTGTCGCCTTTTAAATTTGATTTAAAAATGTTTATGACCCCGTCTAGCCATCACGTTCCGGAACAGGCTGACCTGGACAGAGGCATCCTGGGTAAAGTTCAGGGCACAGGCCTGGCAGGACACACATGACGGGCAGCCCAAATATGAACAGACAATGAGCAGCTGTTCAGGCAAAATCAGATGAATCCACTCTCATGTGGAACTTAACCATTTAGATACCAAAATATACTGAGTCAGAATCATCCATTGTGGTGGCCATAGGAACCAGATTCATCTCAAATCTACCCCATAGAAAGTTCTATGAAATGGCAAAGTCTGAGACACTGTTTTAGTTTTGAGGTGATACTTTGGCCTCACAACAAATTTTAAAGAAATTAAAGGCAGAGATAAACATCTAGAGGTTTTTTTTTTTAAGTCAAACAGTGTCAAATTAAAAAGGCCACTTATTTTGATATTTACCACTATTTTGCCATTTTCATAATTACATATAAAACTTTTTTTTGTTTATTTGTTTTGTAGATGCTCCTTGGTTCCCATAAAAATATTGTAAAATTGGAACTGGTAAGTTCCTCAACAATTTAAAATTCCAGCAGTACTGGAAGATTTCACACCACAATAGCTGGGTTAAGCAAAGTGAGGGACTGATGTTATGTGGGGATTTGTTTGTACCAAATTCTCTGACATTTAAGTTATTTTAATCGGATCCTCCATCAAAAAATAAAAGAAAGGATCTCATACTATCATAACTAACATGGGGGTGTAGCAGGAACCCTGTGTGTGGTGTTTGCTCACCTGGCGATCATCTCTGGCGTGAGCTCTGTCTCCTGTTTGGTGATGGTGGTGCTGAAGTTGCTGCCTTTGGTGATCCAGTAGGACTTGACCGTCCTGGAAACAGGACAACAATGTTGCTACAGTATAACACGAAGTGCATTCTTACCACTGGTAAAAGTAGTGAATGACCAATCAAATGTTTTCCATAAACACATCCTGAAAACTCAACTCACTCAAACCCTACCGTGTCTTTATTAGGAACAGACTTTTGATGTGGCTTAGGATGCAGTATTAGTTACTAAAAACGGACACAATTTGTACTTGCAAATGAAAGATGCAGGCAGCTGTTTTAGACAACTAAATCTGTATTCACTTTAGGAATTTAGTGATGATCTGACTCAAGATCAGTCCCCTGGAGTCCAGGTGCTGCGTGAACTGGCTGCCTATAGTGGCCAGATTTTGTATCTCATTTAAATCAAATCACACTGTGTCCTAAATCACATCTGCGAGTCTGTGACACCTTAATGAAAAGCAGGATGAGGTTTAAGCAGGTTTTGGAGGTCATACTTTTACAGAAAAGATATGGGCGACTATTGTGTTTCTAACAGTTTGCCTTTCAGATCCAGCTATAAATTTAAAAAGTCAAACTCTTGGCTCCAAGCCCACATTAACTGATGTTAGGCAAGTTAGGAATCAAACTATTCCTTTTAAACTCTTAGACTTACCCAGTTTCCGAACAAAAACTGGTGTTCTAACAATTGCATCACACAGAGCATTCCTTCTCAGAAAAGATGCAGGTCAACAGGATTTGCCAGGATCAAATCCCAGCTAAAAGCTTCAGGTTTACAGTTTAAAAAGGTCCCCAAGTTTTCTTTGTCACAAGTTGCGAAATCATTCCCAATATGATTACGAAATACTTGGTTAATCAGTGTGTAAACGCAGGGAAAATATGGAAACACAAATTCATACGGAACCGAAGAGATCTGCAACATTAAAACCAATCCTCAGATACGCTTAGAACAGGAAAAACACAAATGTTTTCACTAAGCATCAGCAAATGTCCCGCTAAGTCTCCTAATCCTAATTCTGCACATCAGACAGAACATCCAAAAGCTCAGCCCTCATTCCTCTGAGAGGGTTTAGCTCAAAGACAGAACACTGGTGCAAGACAGCGATCAGTTATGATGTGAACAAACTAGATCTAAAGAGCAAGCAGCTACACATCTGAACCCTCACAGACCCTGATGCATCCATTTGTGATATTAAAACCACTCCCTAATACTGGACAAAGCTTCTCAGCTGGAGCCCGGCCATTTAGGCCACACACACACACACACACACACACACACACACACACACACACACACACACACACACACACACACACAAACACACAC
>JBBPDC010000028.1:11937398-11959850 GCA_037974485.1 Hemigrammopetersius urotaenia
TTTTAAACCTACAACAATAAAAGTTTTCTGAATTCATAAAAATAAAAATTTACCTTTGTCGACGCTATTATCAGCACGCTGCAGTTTGACGAGGTGGCCGAGTGGTTAAGGCGATGGACAGCTAATCCATTGTGCTCTGCACGCGTGGGTTCGAATCCCACCTTCATCGATAGGACTTTCTTTAAAGCTCCCTTGAACGATACAGAATGAAGACCTATAAATCGCAGGTGATGATGCAACCCTTCTTGAGAAACAACTCTTTATGGCTCACTATACCTGAACTTGCACTTCTTTGATCTCAAGGTGGTGGCTATTTACTGATCTTTATACTTATGCAAGCTACAGCAGTCTATTCACATAAAGTCCCTCAGTGCTGGAATATCTTTCCGGATAAAGCTCAAGTCTAAGCTGAAAACCTGCTTGATCTCCTGTAATTACTTCTTCCAGTTAAATGAGAAATATAGAGCTCGGAAGTTATGGGCACAGAGGATTCTAGTAAAGTAGGATACTGGTGCTGTCATCCCATATACGGAAACTAAGATGCAAAAACAGGCCATTTTGAAATGCTTCCAACTTAGTGGACACAGCTTGGAGAAGGCCAGTCGTGGTCAGAGAGATGGAGAGGTGTAGCCAAAATTTTGAGTGCAGGAATGAAGACAACATCAGCCACATTAAGGGTTGGAGAAGACTTATTGAGGAATATGACAGAAAGCTTGTCAGTTGGGAGGTCTGAGTCACCAAGAAGAATGAGGAGAGTTATCGTCCGGGAAAGAGCTAGTTCTGAACCAGGTTGTCCAGATCTTTAATGAAGGTTCCTACATTCCCAGGGGTTGATAAACAATATGGGGCCTGGTAATATGATCATTGTAAATATTCCAGCCAGCTGGTTAGAACAACCCTTAAGCACATGTCCCGGGACACCATTACGACCAGCCACCATCTTTAGATTTATGGCCCGCGGGGTTCGCCTCACCTCATGCTCTTCCAGTGCGAGTATTGTTCTGCTGGCAGCCGTGTGATGTAGCTGTGCTCTCTCTGGTGCAGTGACTTTGAAGCAGGCAAAAACGATGTTTAACTCTTCAGCCAGAGTGAGGTCACCTCCACCAGCTCCAATTCCAGTAGTTCGTGAGATGCTGGATGCCTTGCCACCACTACTAGCTGTTGAAGCTGCTGACCTCATGCTGGCAGCTCCTCTTAAACATCTTTTTTGTCCAGGTGTTCCTCAATCCCCCCTCCCATGAAGTGCAATGGGTGAAGGGACATAAAACCACAGCAAAACTTTCCCAAACATAGAAAACTATTGTTCTTGGTCTTCCTTAAAGGAATTTAGCATTTTGTGTATCTTAAAAATATTAGATTTAATCTCACAATAGTTGGCAATAGCTGCTTTGTGCAATGAGGCTCAGAACCATTCCATTACAAAAACTCTAGTCTTTCATCTGTTGTCCATAATTTTGTAATAAAAAAACTACAAAGTGACAAAGTGGCTGAGAGGTTAAAGTGAAAGTGATCACTTGGTCATACGTGAACACACCACTGTACAGTGTGAACAGCACGAAATTCAACCTCTGCATTTAACCTATTCATTCAAATCCCACATTCGTTGCTAGAAGTTTGTTTACATGCCATAAAAGTAGTACAAAATGGAAAATTTAATTTCCATCAATCATGCTTCCAACTTAGTGGACATAGTTTGGGGAATAACTTTTTCTATTCCCGTATGGCTGTGCCCCAAGGCACAAAAGAAAGGCCCATAAATACATGGCTGAATGTTTGGTCTGCACAGAGTCCTGACCTCGACCTCAACCCCAACCAACACCGTTGGGAAGAACTGGAACAGAGATTCGGAGCCAGGCCTTCTTGTCCAACATCAGTGCCTGAAATTATAAATGCTCTACGGAATGAATGGGCACAAATTCCCCCAGAAACTCCAAAATCTTGTGGAAAGTCTTCCAAGAAGAGAGGAAGCTGTTATAGCTGCAAAGGCAGGACCAACTCCATATTACAGTCTATATATTTGAATGCAATGTCATTAAAGTCTCTGTTGGTGCAACAGTCATGCGTCCCAATACTTTGTCCATAATAGTGTAATTCTTTCGCTAGGGAGAACATCTTACGTAGGCAGAGAGACCAGGCTAATTACGCTCTCACAAAAAATATAGAAAAATGTAATGATAGATTTGTAATGCAACACAGGATGTGCACATGGTGTTTTGAGGTCATGTTTTTGGTACAATAAGAGGAATATGAAGTGAATGTTCGTGTGCAGTAAATATACTCCCCATAATCATCCAGTTTTCTTCAAATATGCAGATGCAGCAAAAGTCAATTAGCACATATAGAGCATCACAGCGAGTACCACTGAACAGCATGTATTATGGTTATATTGACTTAATAAGTCTCTGCTTCGTTTGAAGATCTGAAATGCATTCTTTGTTTGGTATTTGTGTCTGTAACCCTTGCTTGTTTCTTGTTTTCTGTGTACAGATTTTTTTCCCCTCATATGTTGTTGCCCGTTTGTATTTTGACCCGTCTGACATGACAGCTCATCAGTTCCCAATTTGTTACAGAACAATTGAGTCTGAAGTAATATGACAAGACTATTGAGGCTGATAGGAGTGAAAACAAACAGCAAGCATTTGTTGATTTATCTTGAAGAATTTAGACCGACTGCCCTTCTTCAAGCCACATGTCACCTACTGTGATGGTTTGATGTTGGTTCCTAATCACCAGCTTCTATTGTCATGTTTCACCTTAAACAGTGAAGCAGTTCGATTCTAGCTCTGCACTTCACGGATCTGATACCATTTTTATGTGCATGGTTTTAGACAAATTGCATAGTGCTGAAAGTGCTGTGGCAAGCGGTCAGACATAACGCATGCCTGAAAAAAAAACTACACTCCCTCTAAACAGTTTTAAACGGAATCTGAGGAGATTCCCTACTTTATCTATGGCTGTGTTAAAACCAAGACTTCAGTGCAGCCAAGGAAACAAGAAGCCTTTCAAGTGAATACTGACTGCTGACTCTAATCGCTTATCTATTTAATAAAGTAAAGTGGCCCTTTGTGAAAGCAACGCAGTGGGCTATACGAGTCAAAGTTCCGAGTTCCCAGCCTCAGTCCTAAGATTTTTTTCTCAGAACCTATCTAATAATTGTTCACAGAAACCCCAGCAAATACCCACCACATTTGTTTCGGCGTGACTCTATATAATTGTTCATGCATTTTAGTGCTAAATTATTACGAAAAAATATTTTTATTTTATTTTTACTGTAAATTGAATTAAATTATTACTGCATTTATGATAAAAACAGGACCTACCAAAAAAAAAAACGGGCACACATGAATTAGAATAGTCTATACATGGGTAACATCTGTATTTTACATTCTAGTACTGCGAGACAGCAGTTCAGTGTACACTGTAAAGTACCGATACTGGTTTACCTTTACATTTTTTAAGGGTAATGTATTAAGCTGAGTTTAAAATGAAATAAGTATTATGGGAACATATTTGGGGGTATATTTAGGGTTTAGACTATAAAAACAGTAATTTTTTTTAACCACATCACAAACTCCAGGTGCAGTACTCCCGTGATTCTCACCCTTCACCCTTAACACTAAGGCATTTGACTCAAGTGAACAGAACATCCCATTACTCCATAGTACAGCTCTGATGCTTATGGAACCATGATGCTTGTGGGCCCTTTCAGCAGTGGACAGAGCTCTTACACAAACCAAGCAGCTATTAACAGTGTGTTCTGACACCTTTATATCATAGTGAGAACAAATTTTTAAAGCTATTTGGGTTATAGTAACTCTTCTTTGGGATCAGTTCTAAGTTGACGTGTTGGTGATGCTACACAACTTGGTCAAAGCATCTGAGAGAAGCTTTTGCCAGGCAGTGGTTAACAGCCATCAAAATTGGTGCAAGAAAGGACAAATAGTGAACTGACAATAAGGTTAGAAACACTAAGGCTCGTCACTACACATGGGGAGTAAAAGATCAGCCTGTCTCTTCACACAAATCTTTATATTCTCATGAATGTTACTTTGTCACATAGCACCTACCTATCGAAACATCGTTGCAGACCTCTAGGCCTCAGTATTTACAAAAACTGTAAATACTGAGGCACACCACTACCACAAACACTTAAACAACTCCGACATTAAATACCTACCGTCTCGTCTTGTTCCTGTTGTTCTTTATCCTGTCTGCACTTATGGTCTTGTGTACTATTTTGTTCTGCTATTGTGTTGCACCATGGTCCTGGAGCCACATTGTTTCGTTTGAAATGGCAGTGGCTTCTTTCAGAGGAATAATGCACCCTACCACTGTTCAGGAACGGTTTGAAGAACCTGACAAAGAAATCAATGTGTTGACTTAGCTGGACAAACTAGTCATGGATTCATGGATGCTCCACCTCAGACTTACAGAAATGAAATGATCTTCTGTTAATGTAATGGTGCTGGATACCCACAGACACCTTCAGAGGTTTTGAAGTCTATGCCTCGATGTATCCGGGCATGAGGGGGACCTACACAATTTTAGGCATGTGCTTTTAATGCTAAGGCCAACGGATGTATGTACAGTAATTTCCCAGTTATACGCGGAACAGAACTCACGGAACCAGTCACACGCAGATTTTTTATGAGAACCAAACTTATTGTTTTAAGTGGAATTCTCCACAATAGTGTGGGACCTGCAAATATTTTCCACATTTTTTTTGTGGCAATTTTTTTTTTTACACATTTTACTTAAGAAAATTTTACTTGTTTTGTAACATAAATAATAGTAGCATTATTTAAAACTTTTAAATAATGCTAAACAAAAGCTTGCCAGACAGAGCCGCGTCAGACTTGCCCTGCGTCCCGGTAACCTTGCAATGATATATTTAGGGATTACACTATAAAAATAAGCATTTTAGGTTTTTTTTTTTTTTTTTTACCAAACCATTATACGCGGGTGCTCTTGGAACGTAACTCCCGCGAATAGCAGGGGATTACTGTATACACACACTTTCTTACATTTTTCTGGTATCCCTCCTTTATATCCACACAGACTATCCATGTTATTAGATCCAGTAATCTTTTTACAAATTACGTTTACAAATTAAGCACTGAACTAAAGAACTGAAGGATGAAGTAGTTTTTAGCAAGGTTACAGGGACCCAAACGTTTATCACGTTTTTGTTAGAGTAAAAGGGAAAAGCAGGGTCTAGGAGTGTATCAATGTATATGAAACATCAGCAATCAGAGCCTGGATGCATAGGTTAGGTCAAACTGTATTCATCTTCTATGACCAGTAAGTACACTGTTAGAAGCTCTGTTTAAAAAAAACAAATACATCAGGTCATCAATAGTACCTGCCAGTGGGGATCCAGGTTTTCATTTCAACCATACAAGAGGTTCTCTCTTCACTATTTAACCGTCTGAACACCAAGACTAACCGATTAAATAAGCAGCATCAGATGCACTCCTGCTTGATTGGAATAAAAAACCTACAGTCACATGAGCCCTCTCTGGATACGACTGATGACAGCTGCATTACATCTTTTAAAAGCTTTAGAGCCACTCCAGTTGAGTGCACTTTTCACTGTCCAGCTTCAACCAAGCCCGTTCTGAAAAATCAGAAGTAAAAAAGAAAAAAAAAGGCAGCAGAAAAAGAGCAGAGAAATAGCAAACAGGTGTTAAACATGTTCTATCTACTCCTTGCATTTCAGTTTGTTCTGTTCTGTTTTAAGTCAAAGAAACAAATCAATACAGAAATACAGACCAGCAAAGGAGTGCTTGGTTTCATTTCAGCTGCAATATCCCCACCTCATATAAGTCCAGCTAAGAAAATTAGGTAATTTATAAAAGAAGATTGAAAAAACCTATAGGTGATAGATAGTTTTATATAAATCTATATATAACTATCCATACTGTACAGCAATATGGTACGTAAGATGAGGGTTACAGGTCAGCAGTTTCTGTATTGTTAATCACATTTTTAGAACATGTTACTTAAAAAAAGAAAACGATAGATACATTTACAATTTAGTGTGTTTAAATGAACAGTCTCAAGCAATTAAACATCTATATGGAACAAATCAGTATCTGCTCCTTCACCCTAAAACGCAGGTAAAAATACGCCAAAGGAGACCTTCTGGTCTGTACAGGCGACGTAGGCTGCTTTTCAGCCGTAAACTTAATGGGGAAAAAAATAAATAAAAATAAGGAGTTATGTGTGGAACTATGAGCACAGTGCAGACCTTTAGTGAACGGTCTGGCAGTGCTGCAACAAAGATAAAGATCACCCAACCATCAAAGTATGAATTCTGCTCCCTATAATTATTTAAAAGGGGTTTGCAAATCTACATAGAGGACCATGTTCAACTGGTCCAGCTTATTTTAAAATTAAATGAGAAATAAAATATTGTGGAGATACTAGGTTTTAATGGAAGCTCACATTAATCCTGTTCTTGAAATCTTTCACTGCTCTTTGAAAAAAAAGAAAAAACATTTTGCTACATTTTTCAGTTCAGGAGAAAATCAAAGGATATTCTGCTTTCATACAAGATCAAGACAGTAAGATTTCCTACCAACAGTCTTGCCCCACATGTCTAGTTTTTGGCTTGTAAGGACTGAAGGAACAGCAATGGCATTTATATAGTCAGCATAGCACTGCTGTATTAAAAAAATCAACCAAAGTATACAGCCCCATGCATTATAGGTAACTGTTAGTGTTTAAGTGCACAAGGAACTGTCTGGCAAAAGTACATTACAGTACCCTCCTTTTTGAAGTTGCCCTCCCTGAAGCTTCCACTAACGTAACTGAAACATGCGACTACACACTTTAAAAAGGACTTTCTCGTTCAAACCACTTTGCAATGTGCTTTGCAAATGCAAACAATAAGGTAAATTAACCATTAGAGCAAGGACAGCGAATATGCATGACAGGGTGACTAAACTCAACAGGAAATGCTGGTACAGGTCAGGTCCGCCTCTTGTGAGCGGTGTTTAAACCACACAGTGGCCTGATAAACACAGAAGTCAGTCAGACCTCAATATTTCACATAGTTCAACAGCAGGGGAAGTGTTTGTTGAGACAATTTTCTGCAGCACAATTGCACAAAAGTACAATTTGAATATTCAAAACAATGGGTAACAAAGCATGATGTTATGCTCAAACCAGTGTCCTTTCTTACACAAAACCAAACAAACTAAAGCTACAGGTGAGTATAAGATGCTCACCACACAGTTCTTTGAATGGTTGCAGAGACCATGCAGGTCCAAAAGATTGGTGGTGGTGGTGGGGGGGGTATGTATACTATGGTGTCTGTATGAGGAAGAAAATGGAAGAATGGCATCAGACTTTAAGAACTAAAACTAGCTATGAATTGGGCTTTTAGGGCCAGATGGGGAGCAGATCAGTCCACCTCATTCTGGGTCAGAGACAGAGAGCTAGTAAGTCAGCCTGGAGGCCTTCATGTTGTAGCAGGGCCTATCAGTCAGCCCCCCTGGGCCTCCAGAGAACAGGGACAAACCTTCTGCCTTCTCCAACACAACTTCCAGCTCCTGAAAATCCTGTAGTCGAGCCACATCTTTGTCCTGCCACGTCAACATAAGAAGAAAAGGAAAGCAACACAGATCAGGACTTACAACATTCCATCTGACCTCTAGCATCATTACTCTCAGGCTTATCATGCCATTTGTAAAGCGCTTGGCAGCATGTGACAGGTGATAAAATCCTGCTGCTCTAGTCTATTCTATACCCCTTAAAGCTTATCTGGTGTCACTAACCCATACACTGCTATGCCCAAGATTCAGTGTGAAAATGAGGGCCATTATTGGGAACTACACATTTACACTTTTTCTTTCTACATAATTCAGGTGCAGAGATGTCATTTAGAGTCTGCTGATATGAAATTCTGTGTTGTACAAAAATTTGCCAACTACAATGTTTTTCTCCCAATAGTGGCGATAAAGAGTTAAGGGTTATGCTATCTAACTATCTCTCCTCTCTCTTGCTCTCCCTCTCCATGTTTATTTACAATTACAGGAATCAGATACTTAAGAGATGATAAACATGTCCAAGATTTTATAAGAATGTTGGTCATAAGAAAACTAACAAAGCTGAAAAATATCTAGGTTTCTAAGGAATGACATTCCACATCAAACCATTCTTAATAACCCTTTACATTTACGTAATTTTAATAGTAGTAATTTTTCAATAGTAGTACTTGCCACCATGAGGAAACAAAGAACGAGCACAAACACTGCAGTGAATACATGAGGACTTTCACAGGTTACACAATTTATAATCATCAGGGTTGAATGGAAAAACCCCCCAAAAACAAACCTTTCTGAGCATGGTGTTGGGAAGCTTACGAATTTTCTCCACGTGTTCCGCGCTGATGTCCAGCTCGCGGCAGCAGACACGCAGCAGCGCCCTGTATGTCAACTCCTGCCGGTCTAGCTCCACTTCAATGAAATCGTTTTCTCTGGCATGGGGGTTCTGAATTCGCACTTTCAGGACAAGTTCTGAGAGACATAGAGAGAGTGAGAGAGAGAGAGAGAGAGAGAGAGAGAGAGAGAAAGAGAGAGACAGACAGACAGAGCATTGTAAAACATGAGCATATTAGAACAACTACTGCCCAGTGGTGTTGTAAGGAGACTGCACAAATCAGTCTTTGAATGCACAGGATTTAAAACAGACTCCAGTTTAACATACCCTGCACGTTTACAGGGAAGGTGCTGGTGAAGAAGAAGGGCTGGAAAGCAGGCATAGAGCCCCCAGGCTGTGAATAGTTTAGCTGCTGGGGCAGAGACTGTTGTCGGGTAACTGTGGGGTTGGAGACGGGAGCCTGGCTTGTCCCTGCACCTGGTGAGGGAAGTGGGGGGCACACAGGGCCATTCTGGGCAATGGTGTGATTGTGGGAATATTCACTATGGCTGCTGTGATTCGCTTCAGAAGACGCCTCCATTGACAGAGGCCCATTAACCACCGGGCTTGGCACAATGCCATTCTGCTCCACTACAGAAATGTAGGACACTGCTTGCTGGTTCTGGGTGTCTGCATACATGCTCTGGGGCGGTTGCTGCTGCTCTTGCGTGGGAGACAGGGTGGCAGGCTCAGAGTCCGGAACCTCCGAATGATCACTGGTGCCGTTCTGAGAAACATGCCGTGTTAGACTCAACTCATCCTTATCCATCTTGCTATACAGGAAGGGTGGGTTGGAGAGATAGTTTGGAATGATTGGCAGCTCTGGTTCCTTCACCTCAGGCACATCCTCCTCGTCCACTGCAGAGAGATACTGATTAATACAGTGCACCAGAAAAATCTTTACAACTCTAATAAGCATGATACAAAAATGGTTTTTAACCAAATACATACCTCCAAGCAGTCTTCTGATTTCAGGTTTGGAGGTTAACTGCACAGCTAGCTCATCTTTTGCAGTGAGAATGTCTTTGTCAGCTCCAGAATTCAGAAGGTATGCCACAATGTGTTTGTGATTTCTCTTGCACGCCCAATGCAAGCACGTCCTGGGTAAAAAGGTATAATAATAATAATAATTTTTATTTATATAGCGCCTTCCCAGAGCTCTAGGACACTTTCAATGCATATAGTAAAGAAAAGATGAAACAAACAGACAAATAAATATACAGGTAAATATACAAACACAACAAACTGGAAGGAACAAGGAACAATGACAGAAAAGCGTGACAGGTAAATCAGACAAAGCAGTCAGTTTACAAATCGGAGGTGTAGCATTCAGAAAACAGGTGAGTTTTGAGTAATGATTTAAATTCCATGATATTGTTAACAGAACGAAGTGAGCGTGGTATAATGAAAATACAGTCTACAACAATCAGCAAAGTTTTGTAGCCGAACAACGACACGCCAGCAAAGTTTTGTAGCTTTACAAAGTGTCAAAATTAGAAACTTAGAGGTTCAGGGTCTGGGTCCTCTTTTGTTTACATGCGGTACGCAGCAAGGCAACAGGGCAAAAACCCACTACAACAAACCAGCAAACCCACCGTCAACAATAAGAGACGACAAAGACGTGTCTGCACTGCTTCGTTGCATAAGACAGAATAAAGGGAAACATGTCAGACTGGTTAATTGGATAAATGAAAGCTGTGTCTATTGCTAGCTTCAGGCAGACATGCCAGCACAGGCAGGTCTACTGTTGCAGCTCGGAGCTAACCGGCTAGCTTGCTAGTCCTCGGGTGGAGCTGAGATTTAGTGGCTTCTCGGTTTCTCTGTGTGAAGGAGGTGTATTCTAAGGGTGCAGCTACGAGTAGTGTCTGCAGGACCTGATGAATGCCTTCAAACCAGAACGTTATCTTTTCTGCAACGTACCATCCGTTTATTTCGTTCTGAGAGTTGATATTGACTCCGCTCTCGACCAGGGTCCGGACTTCGTCAATGTCTCCAATGGCACTTGCCTCTCTTAATCGCTCTTGCAGTTCCTTGTCCAAAGACGACGTTGACATAATTCAGCTTGGTTAGAAATTAACTTTCATGTGAACAGGCCAGTCAAACTGTCTTCTTGTCTAAAACTTAACACCCCAACCAGCCGGACCGCCTTCATGAAATTCTCACCTGTTTTTAGCGATTTTATAATTAAAAATAAACCCTAAAACGACTTTGAAGTACTATCTCTATTCTCTCAATTGGCAAAATCACTACAAAATAGTAACTTTATAAACGCGTTTCATGAAAAAGCTGCCTCGACTAACAGTCTGCTATCAGCAGAAGGCACTCTTTCCACTCCGGGGGTCAGTTTAGAGTGTGACAACAGAATCCGGTCTATTGGGTTCCGATTTAAAATGCTCAACCTACTCCTGCCCTGTGGTTTGTTATGTTGAGGTTCAGTAACATACCATTTTTCATCCAGGCAGTAGTCAATACATCACTGTAATAAAATACAATCCACTTGAATATTCTTCTTTTTGCGTACACAGCATTTACCATTGACATGGATACTATAATCGTACACTACATGGACAAAAGTAATGGGACGCCAACTGGGACTTCAAACTCATTGCATTTAAATAGACTTTAATAAGGAGTTGGTCTCCCCTTTGCAACTATAACAGCTTCCATTCTTCTTGGAAGGCTTTCCACAAGAATTTAAATTTTTGAGTGTTTCTGTGGGAATTTGTCTCCATTAATTCTGTAGAGCATTTATTACAATAATTAATTTTATAAATAAATCATTTTTGATACATGAATTTATTGATTAATTTTAAGGTCAGGCACTGATGTTGGTCGAGGAGCCTGGACCGCAATCTCCGTTCCAGTTCATTCCAAAGGTGTTGGATGGGGTTGAGGTCAGGGCTCCGTGCGAGCCAGTCCAGTTCTTCAGCACTGAACTCATCCAGCCATGTCTTTAAAAACCCAGAGTCTTCATGCACTGGGGGCACTGTCATGCTGGAATAGAAAATGCCTAAACTAAATGAATTATACTGCATATGTTCACAGATATTATGATTAATTCTGGAAAGTTTACATTCACTTCCCACAATTTTGTTACACTTATTAATCGTCTGCTTACTCTATTGTCTCGGATTGTACAGTCACATTGATATATTGCTGTGCTGTCTATTAATGATATTGTTTCAGATTTATATCCAATTCATAATACTGTTACACTGCTATAGCCTATTGTATATTTATTGTATTGTTTCGGTCATTCATTTTCCTTCAATGCTGCTAACAGCCTCCTGTGCAATACTCATACTTATGGTGCAATGTTAGTGCGCCCTGGTGGACATTGTTTTGGCTCTGCCTATCAAATCTAGATGACACTATGTGGTAAAAAGTATTGGGACACACTCCTTATTTAATTCAGTTGATCCCTTACTCCCAGTGAAAGGTCATCTTAATGCTTAACCATACCATAACAACATCAACTTTGTGGACTCAGTGTTTTGGAAAGGGGCATTTTCCACTCCAGCATGACTGTGCCCCAGTGCACAAAACAAGCTCCATAAAGACATGGTTGAATGAGTTTGGTGTGGAAGAACTTAAATGGCCCCATCCAACACTTTTGGGATGAATTGAAACAGGGATAGCGAGCCAGGCCTTCTCAACATCAGTGTCTGACCTTATAAACACTCTACAGAATGAATGGGCACGAATCACCCACAGAAACTCCAAAATCTTGTGAAAAGACTTTCAAGAAGAGTGGAACCTTTAATAGTTTAAAGTCTATGTATTCAGTGCAATGTCATTAAAGTCCCTACTGGTGTAATGGTCAGGTGTCCAAAAACATTTGTCCACATAGTGTAGCAACATTCAACGAAGTTACAACAATACAATACATATACAATACAGAAATGAGTATAGTGTAAATGGGATGTAAACTTTCCAGATGACTAAAATACACATACACTACCAGTGTTTGGACACACCTTCTCATTCAAGGTTTTTTGTTATTTTCTACCTTGTAGATAAATATTGAAAACAAACACAATGACGAAGAAACACACAGAATTATGCAGTAAACAAAAAAAATTTTTTTTTCATCGCGCGATTAGAATCTCGCGCTAGTTTTTTACCTAGTAAAGTGGTTAATCAAATAATAGGACATAAGTAATTCCTCTTGGACCCTCAATAAAACCCACAGATCAAGGATACTTCTGGGTTTTTGCTCTGTACAGAACTTGACTGAAAAAGTCCATGAACTCCCAAGAGTCTGCATTTGACGTACATTGTACTGAGAAGTGCACTTAGTCAGTAAACGACAGTAATTCATGACAGATTATTCTTTATATCCAGTCAAAATGCACTTTTATTTATGTCATTAAAAATCAGAAGACATCCACATCAATAAAGCTTAAGTGACTTGGTTTAAATCTAAACAACGCATGATGTAAACACTTCTAAATGCCAACAAAATGCCCCTTTAAAGTCAACTTGAGATCAGAGACTTCCTCTGATGCTGTGTTTCATGGAACAGATGTCATAGTTAGAACATTATGATGTTCCATTCAGGCTGATTTAAATTCTAAGTGAAATGACATAAAAATGAATTAGGACTGTTTTGGTTATAAACAGAGCTCAAAAATTTTTTCAATCATCCGGGACAGGGCCGGAAGAGCGGACACCAATTGTTACGGTTGCGCCAGGGCACGGGGACTGTCTGTGAGTATGCTCTCGAATTCCACATTCTCGCGGGGGATAGTGGTGGGAACGAGGAAGCGCTTCTGACTGCGTTCCGTAACGGTCTGAACCATGACGTCAAGAGAGAGCTCGCCTGTCGGGACGCCGAGTTGGGACTGGACGAGGTCGTTTCCCTCACTATTTCCCTGGACCTGCACCTCCGAGAAAAGTCTGGAATCCAAAAACCCGTGCGACTTCCCTCACCCCCAAGTAGAGATTCGCAACAATGGCGCTTGTCTTCCGTGCCTGCTGGCCCTGTTCCCGGTGAGTCCGCCCCCATGCAGCTGGGGACGTCTGGCGAAGAACGCTGCCTGCAGCGGCAACAAAGCGGCCTCTGCTTTTACTGCGGGCAGGCTGGACACTGGCGCCTACAATGCCTGAAGCGTCCCGCTTCCCCTTCCCCTTCCCAGGTTGATCAGTTTAATGTTGTAAATCAGTTCGTTGTTCCAGTGTCATTGTCTGTTTTTGATTCTGTTGTGTCTGTTTTTGCCCTTATACTGTAGACTGGGAACTTTATTTCACACTCCCTCATCTCAACCCCGAACATCCCGACCTGACCCCTAGCCAGACCCGTCACGGTGCATGCCATAGACAGCCGGCCAGTCTGTAACACCTGCCTTGGTTCCATCACACTCCCCGTTTCCCTCACCTTTCAGTCCAGGTCCCCGTGGACATTCCCCCCGAGTACGCCGATCTAAAAGAGGCGTTCTCTGTGTCTAAAGCAACCCGTCTCCCTCCGCACCGTCCGTGGGACTGCGCGATCGAGCTGATACGTGGTAAGAAGCCCCCTCGGTCACATATTTATCCCTTGTCCGTGCCCGAAACTCGGGCAATGGAGAAGTACGTGCCCGAGATGTTACAGCAGGGGTTTATCAGGCGATCGCGCTCTCCCGCCTCTGCCAGCTTCTTCTTTGTGGAGAAGAAGGACGGGGGTCTCCAACCATGCATAGACTATCGTGGGCTCAATGATGTCACGGTGAGGTACACATACCGTCTACCTCTGATCCCGGCAACGATTGAGCGGCTCCGGGGATCCACCATCTTCACGAAGTTGGATCTCTGGAGTGCATATAACCTCGTGCGCATTCGGGCGGGTGATGAGTTTGTGAATGACGTCCTGAGGGACATGCTCTGCCAATTCGTAGTGGTCTATATCGATGATATTTAAATTTTCTCGAGAATGTACAAAGAGCACGTACAGCACGTGTGCCAGGTCCTCATCCACCTGTTATAGTACGGGTTGTATGCGAAGGCTGAGAAGTGTGAGTTTCACAAAAAGGAGGTCACATTCCTCGGCCACCGCATCAGCCGGGAGGGGATCTCCATGGAGGGGGCCAAAGTAACGGCCGTTTCTGAGTGGCTAGAGCCCACGTCAGTAAAGGAGCTGCGCTTCCTGGGGTTTGCAAACTACTATCGTCGATTTATAAAAAATTATAGTACTGTGGCGGCCCCTTCAACATCCCTCCTCCGAGGCAAACCCAAAGACATCACCTTTACTCCGGTGGCTCGCGCTGCTTTCGCGCGGCTTAAAACTGCTTTCACCTCTGCACCGGTACTGCGCTTGCCCGACCCGGAGCGCCAGTACACTGTGAAGGTTGATGCCTCGGAGGTAGGACTTGGGGCTGTTCTGTCTCAGCACCATGGCTTCCCCAGGAGGTTACATCCCTGTTCCTTCTTTTCCAGGAAGCTGACGGAGGCAGAGCGGAATTACGACGTCGGCAACCGTGAGCTGCTCGCTGTGAAGGAGGCGTTGGAGGAGTGGCGCCATCTCTTAGAGGGAGCTCAACAACCTTTCGTGGTCCTCACCGACCACCACAACCTGGAGCACGTCCGACAAGCCAAACAGTTGAATCCAAGGCAGGCACGGTGGGCTCTTTTTTTTTTGACAGGTTCAACTTCCTGATCTCGTACCGTCCAGGTAAACTGAACGGGAAAGCGGACGCATTGTCACTGCAGTCCGGGACCGAGAGAGATGCGGGGGAACCTGAGCCCATTCTTACTCCTCGGTTTTTCACAGCGCCTATCCAGTGGAGTTTAGACGAGGAGATCGCGGCGGCACGCGAGGGGGAGGTTGCTCCCCACGAGTGCCCCGCGGATAAATCCTACGTCCCGGAGGCGCTGCGGTCGAGAGTGATGGAGTGGGCTCATGTGACCCCCGCGTCAGGTCACCCGGGCATTACGAGAACCATGGAAGTTGTCGCACGAAAGTACTGGTGGCCCTCCCTGTCTAGGGACGTGCGCCACACGCTTTCGTGCTCTGTCTGTGCCACCACAAAGAGTCCCAGTGCCTTGCCTGTCGGGAAATTGTTGCCCCTACTGGTGCCGGACAGACCGTGGTCTCACCTAGCGGTGGATTTTGTCACGGACCTGCCGGCATCCAAAGGGTACACGACGGTGTTGGTTGTGGTGGATAGATTCTCGAAAGGTTGTCGGTTCATACCTTTTCGTTCTCTCCCCTCTGCCCGCCAGGTCGCGGATGCGCTGTTCCAGTTAGTGTTCCGGTGTTATGGACATCGTGTCGGACCGCGGCCCCCAATTCACGTCTAAAGTCTGGAAAGCGTTCATGGGACATATGGGGGCTGAGCGTGCTATCCAAGAGCTCGGCCAATTCCTCCGGGCCTACGGCCACAGCCAGCAACACGACTGTGCAGACTTCCTCATCTGGGCGGAGTACGCCCAGAACTCCATGCGCCACTCCGCCACCGGCCTGACACCTTTCGAGTGTTTGCCCGTGGGACTCCGGGCTCCTTCAGAGGCTCCGGGAGTGGACGACTGGTTCCGTCGGGCAGAGCGGGTGTGGGAGGACGCACACACGTCCATCCAGCGAGCGGTCCGTCAGTTTAAAGACTGTGCCGACCGTCGGCGGAGAGAGGCGCCTCCCTTTCGGGAGGGTGACAGGGTCTGGCTCTCCACCAAAGATCTCCCCTCGAACCTCCCATGTAAAAAACTTTCTCCCCGTTATACCGGTCCTTTTGTTATTTTGAAGCAAGTGAACCCCATGTCTTATAAGTTAAAGTTGCCTCGTGATTTGAAAATTCACCCTGTGTTTAATGTCTCCCTCCTCAGCTCTGTCCACCCTGGTCCCCTGCACGAGGGCGAAGCGGCCGTCATGCCCTCCGAGGCTCTTGACATAGAGGGTACTCCGGCCCACCGAGTGCGCTCTCTTCTTGACTCGCGTCGCCGCAAGGGTGGGCTGGAGTACCTGGTAGACCGGGAGGGATACGGACCCGAGGAGCGGAGCTGGGTGCCGGCGTGCTCCATCCTCAGCCAGGACCGCTCAGCCCCGCATCCTCGGGGTTGTCCTCCCCGACAGCCGTCGCTCGCACGCAACGCTGGTCGACGCCGTGCCTCAGTCGATCCCCAAGAAGGGATCGTGCCTAGAGAGGGGGGTACTGTCACGATCGCCTCGCCTTCCCCCCCAGATACCGTCCCGTTTCCCCAGAACATTGATCCTTTCCTCCGTTCTGTCTGTTCCCGCCTGTATCCCAATCCCCCATCCTTTCTCCCTTCCTCCCTTTCTCCCTACCCCCGTGTTTGTCTCCCTGCTCCGTTTGTGTCACAGCCCACCTCATCGGTTACACCTGCGTCTCATTTACGTTAATCCCCGGTGCACCTGTCGTCCTTCCCCTGTCCTTATTTAAACCCAGTCTGGCCTCGGGTCTAACATGCCCGTATTTGTCTGCTTTGTGTGTGTGTGTGTGTGTTATGCGTAGGAATCTTGTTACTGTTAGCCTTTCTCTGGTTTAACTCAGGTTCTGTTCTCTTGTACCTTTATTTGCAGACTCATGCTCTCCAGCCGTAGTTCCCTGATTTGCCCTGAGGCTCTGGATCCCTGGTTCTCTGTTTATTCCTCGCCTGCCTGGGAGCAGCCCCGCCTGTGACTCTGTCCCCGGGAGCACGAGTCCTGCCGTGGTTTTTGTTTCTTCGTTTTCTGTTTGTTTCAAGTTGGGGTGTTCCTTATTTTCTTGTATTTTCCTGTGTGTGCTTTTTCTGTTACATTAAATCTTGTTTATATATAACGTTGTGTCCTCTCCCCCCTGCCTTATCACACCATGACAGTATCTTAAATTTAGAACTGCAGTTAACACTAGATTCCTTGAATACTTCACCAAAATATCTCTAAACCCACTCAAACTGCACCCAGCTCTTCTTTAAAGTGGTGCAGGTGTGTTGGTGTGTTTTAGGACGTGGTATGAAAAAAATCAGTTAAACAAACCGGAATATGTTTTGATGGATGGTTGTTTCATATTACTTAGTTCTTAGAGGTTCTTACTTAGAGGTTCTACTTATACTAACCTTACCATCACAACTGATCACCCCAAACACATTAAGAAGGCAAGCCATTTAACTAATTAACTCTTGACGAAGACCACTTGTTAATTAAATATCATTCCAGGTCGATAACTTACGAATCTGATATACTTATAAAATAGTACAAAGGCAATAGGAGTCATAGTACTGGTCTGGAATCGTTATTCGAGTCATAAATATATGGTTATCTGATTTAAACTCAGTTCGCCCCAGCCTTGGTCCAGTCTGAAATGGCTACACATAGTGGCAAAGTTTTCTTCATGTTTATAGCACACATAAAATCTTGCGTCACCTCAATCAAAAGCTGTCTGTGGCTTGAGAGATGTTTTAGGGATGCATTAATGGAGAAGGTTTGGGTGACTATTGACTTGTATTAGCAAGATTAAACTCCCAGCTTCTGTTCTAAGTGAAGACTTTGACTTGTAGGCTTGCTGTCTTTAATATAAACTTTGTTGAGGCAGATGCTTTGCAAACACAGTGCTAAAATGTTCAGAATTTTTTATTAATGTATTATAACATATTATTGTAATATTTTTAACAAAGCAACATATAAATCCAAACCACTGAAGTACTACATAGAGATGTTCAACGTCCGTCACCAAACGTATAACCACTCCCCCACACCTGAATCTTCTCAGCAGAGACACCCAGATAGAGCAAGAAATAACAAAGAGGTCTTCAGCAAAAAACAAACACACAAAAGATGTATCTACAAAAATATGGGTGACATCCATATTGGGCCCACTATAGCTTCCATACATCATGACATGCCACGAATATAAGAGCTTTCTTTTCAATCAGTACTGAAAACCAGCAATTCTAGCGTTTGTCCAGTTTATCTATGCATGTCTTGTTATTGCAACACTTGTTTTGAATATGTATGCATATATTTACATACATACACTAGCTCTCTTCATAAGCTCCCCTTACTGCCCAATAGTAATAATAAACATATAGGTTTTAGTGTAGACCGTTTTACATTTCAGAATATCACAGTTACTGTAGAATTCAAAATGACCCAATGGTTACTGGGGCTTAGAATCTGAAAATAGCTTCTCTCTAAAAAAAAAAGAAAAGTGTATTTTGTATGCCATAAATACCAGTAACCAGTTCCAGCTAACATTCGTTCATAAAAGTGCTTGTTGCAAAAGGTACAGAACTGTCTGGTAAACCAGAGAACAGTAGTATTAGTGCCAAAGCCATAAAATCAAGATTAGTACATTTAAAATCCATTCTTTGCAGCACCTCTTCTCTATTAAGCAATTTTGATATAAAATACTGGCAACACTTTAGTTGGATGGTCCACTGTAGTTGCTTTGTAGTTGCGTTTGAATAATTAACCAAATCTGTGAAATCTGTTAACCAAATCTAACTAAAACCATTCTTAACCTTAATCCTGGAACATAATTCTAATTCTAAATCTAATATTCTAATACTGTTGACAAGAATTACAGTATCTGTAGATCATTTTCAGCGGACCATCAAATAAAGCACGGCCAAACTATTATATTACAGCCATTGCAACATTATATACCTGTAAAAACCCCTAAAAATGTTTTTCTTCATCTGACTTTGTGCTGCTGATGCTAATCAAGGGATGTGGCCATATTCTTGTAACCACTACGGTTTGGAAGGCATGTGGTCATGAGATGATGCTTTCACAGAGGGAAGACGCTCAGCTGCTTTTGCTCTCTCTGCCAAAAAACGATCAAACTCTGCAGGAGAGACACAGAGAGCAAGAAAGATTTGTTTTGTGATTTAAAACAGAATTTAAAAAAATTAGATATCACTTGCAAACCTTTGGTGATCAAAGTGGCAAAAATATAGTATCTTCATATTTAAATACATTCTCACAATAAATATTTAGTTATTCTGGAGTTAATCATTATAAAAATAAACAAACACATAAGATATAACATACGTTGAGTCAATTACAAATATGCAGTTCATGCAGTTTCTTTAAACTGTTTTTTGTTTACGGCACTTCTGGATTTGATCTAAAACATAAGAAATCAAAGTACAAAGTACTGATGACACTGATGACTGTCACGGCTCGGTCAGTGGCCAGCAGGGGCCATGGTTTTTTGTTTGGTTTTGGGGACTCTTATTTTGATACCCTGTTCTGTTTTCCCCGCCTGTTTCATGATCCCACCTGTTTTGCGTTTGTTCTTTGATTATGGCTGTATTTAGGTTCTGTCTGTGTAGCCCTCACTTGTCTGTCCATCGCCTCACATCCCTGGTTTATGTGTTTCGTGTTCTTGTTTATAGTGGCCCTTGTGCCAGGTTTGTTTTCTTTGTCTTTCACGTTTGTACAAATAAAGAGCCTGACATTATGGAAGCCTGCCTGTCCTGGTCCTGTTTGCCCCGAGGTAAATCACGACAGGGGATTAACCCCCCCTGTCGTGACAATGATATTCTCATTAATAACTTGTAATTTTAATCAATCTATCTATTTAATTACGTATTTGCTTGCTTTGTTACTTAAATGCTTGCTATAATTACAATAATATTTATTGTAAGGATAACAATGAAAGTGTGAGTGCATGTGAGAATCTGACTGATACCTTCACTGGTCACGCCTTCAGAATCTGCCAGGTCATCATCCTGTACCACAGAAACAAGCACAAATTGTGTAAACAAAGAAACATGACCTGAAAACACATCTAGATGCAATCGAGAGTCAGAAAATTGAAGCGCCCCCCCCTCCCTCTTTCCTGCTGGCAAAAACCATGGCATAACGAAGATTGTTGGATAAAACCATAACTAAAGTATCCAATTTCCCCTTTTACTACATAACCCAAAATCTAGTATATTAGTCAAGGCATGTTTGGTTTTTAGTTTTTTAGTCGAGTTATTTTACAAAGATTGCCAAAATTAAATAATAAAACTAAGGCTTCAGGATTGCTGCTGTATGCTTCTTAAAAAAAACAAACTACATATGATTAGCATTTTTTTGAAACTGCAGCCTTAAATGTTCTTATAAGTGTAATAAAATATTCTATTAAAACACCATAAGGTACTCAAAAGCCATTCCTTCCAACACAGTAAATGTACTTGCCAGCAGAACTAATGTCCAACATAATACGAACTGAGATCATTTAAAATGTTATGGTTCTTGGTCATTAAATAATAGCCCAAAACCCCTGGTTTCTTCATAATGAATGAAGAATGAATCCATTAATAAAGAGTTGTATAGTTCTGTAAAGGAGCAAGACATAGAGGCCTATTGACAAAGGGTGGACAGTCCAACCCATTCATTTATGAATGGTTGAAGCCATATTTGAATATTTATTTGAAATTTAAAATCCCATTGTGGTTTGCACCAGGGCGCAAGTATACATCTGCACACAAAGTAAACAAATATTAGGAGTGACGTTTGTAGATCCTACGGCTTTTTCATGTTTTTTCTATTTAAACTATGATTGAACGCCACAGTTACACTCTCAATCATGAGACATTACAAAGTTCTAAGCTTTAAACATCAAATAAACTCTGAAAACAATTTGAGTGTATATAACACTAAATGATAAAAAAAAACACTCACTTCATCGACATCAAGCCACTGCTCAATGTCGTCCATCACCCCACTCTGATTGACAGGAATCTGAGAAATAAAGAAAATAATTAAGACTATGATTGCTGACAAGGGAAAATTAAAATGAATAAAAATGAATAACCAGCTTCAAGATCACTGCAAAAGCCCCTGAAAAGAAACACCAAGAAAGCATTGTTATACTAATGTCCCTGTAATGTTCGAAGGGACACTACAGCAGGTCGCTGTCCGGGTTCAGTGTAGGCTTATGGTCTGAAACACTGCAGAAGAAAGATACCAAAGAAAGACAGGAAATGGCTATTATACGATTAGCTTTGATGCAAAAGAGGCCCACCACCTGCCACAATCGCCCCTCACAGCACAGCAATCAAATGCACTGTTGTTCAGCACCACTTTCCATGTTTCAATGAAACAAATTAGGGATGCCGGCATTCAGGATATTATCAGCTGATAAATAGTAAAATTAATTTAGTGTTATCGATCTGATATTGGAATTACACTGATAATTTAGCCTTTAGAATGCTTACTGCGGTTCATAAACTATATGGACAAAAATATTGGGTACTCCTGACCATTACACAAACAGTGATACTGCAGTCAAATACACAGACTTTAATATAACAGCTTCTGCTCTTTTTAGAAGGCTTTCCACGCGATTTTGGAGTGTTTCTGTGGAACATTTGTGGCCATTGATCAGACACTGATGTTGGCTTCGCTCACAATCTCTGTTCCAGTTCATCCAAAAAGTGTCACCCTAGAACAGAAATAGGCCTTCCTCGAACTGTGTCCACAAAGTTGGAAGCATGGTGTTTTCCAAAATATCTTAGTATGCTGAAGCCTTAAGATTGATACTTCTACTTGAAGTAAGGGATCAACTGAATTCAATAATTAAGAGGTGTGTCCCAATACTTTTGTCCATTCAGCTTACATGGGTTGCAGGGAGAACTAAAATTCCAAAATACTACATTATACATATCGACCACAATAAGATGTTTATTAACTGAAATCCTATACCGATGCATCCCTAAAACAAATCCAAAACACTCCTATTCAAAAAATGGCACAGGAGTTGAGCTGAAGGCATGCAAGCCAAGCCAGTACAATGACAAACTACCTCACCATCTAATAAGACCCACCATGCCTTTTTCCACCATCCAGTGAAACTGAGGGGAGGTGCCAAGGGGGGTGGAGTCTGGGTTGCTATCCTAACAGACAGACAGGTTTTTCAATGACTGGCTTTTCAATCACTATTACACACAGACAAGCTGTCAGATGCTTAACTACACTAAAGGATTCTTTCAGCAACTACAGGTCAGATAAAACACCTGCAACATTGCAAATGCATTGTATTTTCTGTACATAAGATTTAGATTATTTACTATATTGTATAGTTAATTTATACACACATATACATACATATGTATATTCACACATAT
>JBBPDC010000028.1:11965243-11983165 GCA_037974485.1 Hemigrammopetersius urotaenia
ACACAAACATATGTGTGTGTGTGTGTGTGTGTATATATATATATATATGTATATATGTGTGTGTGTGTGTATGTATATTTTTTTTTTTTATTATTATTTTTATTTATATATGTGTATGTATATATATTTTTGGATGGCTTATGCTTTTAACTCTCAAAAATGTAAAAAACACAACAGTGATCAGAAAGTTGTGGGTTTGAATCCCATGACAGCTAGTGGCACCTCTGTGGTACCCTTTAGCATCCCCACACACTGCTTCCCGGGCGCTGCGTTCCTGGCTGCCCGCTGATTCACTTGGTTGAATGGGTTAAATGCAGAACTTGCAGCTCGCACTGTGTGCTGCGGTGTGTTACTATATGACAGAACGGTCACTTGGGAAGAAAGTTCACATTCTAATATTAATAACAGAGCTAATAATATAAATGTAAGGTTGTGTGAAAGAATGTATATGCATGAAATATGTTTAAAGACGGTGCAGCTGAAAATCTTTCTTTCACAGAAAAGTCTGTCAGTGCTTTCATGCCCCTAATGCTCTCAAGCAGTTGCACATGGCTTGTTGTGCACTTCCCTTTTCTAAAATTAACTTTGGGGCTATCTCATCGTTCAGTCACCAGCTTCCTCTGCTCTAGACCAGAAAAGAAAGCAAATGCAAAAAAGAAAGAGAAAATACTACAGGGATGAATATTTTGAATGCACATTGGCAAACAATGTCGGTTGTT
The DNA here is from genome assembly GCA_037974485.1 of Hemigrammopetersius urotaenia. Classification (NCBI taxonomy): domain Eukaryota; kingdom Metazoa; phylum Chordata; class Actinopteri; order Characiformes; family Alestidae; genus Hemigrammopetersius; species Hemigrammopetersius urotaenia. The sequence goes on from JBBPDC010000028.1 coordinate 11,965,963, forward strand.
TGTAGAATCTGTAAAACAGTTGTATCGGCCTTTCCAAGTTATTTTTGACAAAACGGCCACAACAACAGTTTCAGTTCTTTAATGGTCACAGTGGTCAGACTAGTTCTCATGCTCAAGTGCTCAAATCCTGTATTGTGACAAAGGCTGTCAGTAACCTCCTTCACCAATAGATCTATTAGAACAATTTAAAAGACGTATTCCCACGTACACTATGGACAAAAGTATTGGGATACCCCCCTTATTTTTTTTGGAATCATCAGAAACCACAACACACTTTTCTAAGCCAGTTTTTCATGGTGATTTCAGATCTGCTTTCAGTTTTTTCAGTCACGTCAACGTTTTGAATTATGAGTAATATTAGATTTGCAATAGATTTGCATGCAGTTTTTATTAAAGTAATTGTTTCAATATTTTCAGTGGGAAGTCAGACAGGCGCACAATGTGGTATACATATAATGATCAGTGTCAGTCAGCTACCACTGGTTCTTCAAAAACACTCAGCATATGATTATTATATGCCAATTATACCAACTATCATGCAATATACACATCACAAAAACTGTATGTGCGAGAAAAACTAAACACAGATTTGAAATCAGCATAAAAACCATACAAAACCCCCTTACTTCCAATGAAGGACAATCTTAAAGCTTCATCACACTAAGACATTTTGGACAATGCCATGCTTACAACTTTGTGGACACAGTTTGCGGAAGAACCTTTTCTATTCCAGACTGTGTCCTAGTGCACAAATCAAGCTCCATAAAGATGAGTGGGATGAGTTCAGTGTGTAAGAACTTGACTGGCCCACACAGAGCCCTGACCTCAACCCCATCCAACACCTTTGGCATTAACTGGAACGGAGATTGTGATCCAGACCTTCAGTGTCTGACCTCATAAATGCTCTACAGAATGAATGGGCAGAAATTCCCCCAAAAACACTAAGCAATCTTAAAGAAAGCTTTCCAAGAACAGTGGAAGCCGTTTTAACTGTGGGGAACAGCTTCATTTTAATTCATTTTGAATGCAATGTCATTAAAGTTGCAATATTTTTTGACTGCAACCAAATGTTTTGCCCTAATGTGGCATTCATTTCTCAAAGAAGTGAAGAATTTAAAATAGTGTCAGTCAATAACATGCTAAAAAATAACACATAAGGCCTGCAGCAAGCTATAAGGTCTATTAGACCTTTTTCATCTTATAGGTCAAACATCAAAATCTAGCTTGTTGTCATTTAAGCATTGCGTGAACCATGAAACAGATTGAAAACTGGAGAAAAAGAGATTCCTCTTTTACTGGAATCGATGACTGATATGCTTTAAAAACATGATGCTGATTTGAAATTCAACAAGATTTTATCATACATGCAAAGTACAATGACCTTCTTGGAAGCTTCTACACAGACCACAGGTAATTGTGAGCTATCTAGTAACACAACATTCAACATGAGGTAGTGAAGTACTGTGTGAGAGAGCAAGGTAGCCATATAAAGTGTCTTGGGGACTGCAATACAGAGAATGCTTCAGCAATTTATAGAATTAGTATTAAATAATTAAAGCGACAGTGCAAAGTGCTGAGCATGGAAGAGATCAAATATAACAGTGAGTGTCGAATTTAGCATGGCAGTAATATTGCACATTATTAACAGTCTTACAGCGCTGGGGAAGAATCTGTCATTGAATCGTGTAGTGTTGATACACTATATAGACAAAAGTATTGGGACACACCTGTTTTTCTGTGCTTGGGCTAGGCCCCTTACTTTCAATGAAGAAATACCTTAATGATTCATCATACCAAGACAAGACTATGCTTCCAACTCTGTGGGCAGTTTGGGGAAGAACCTTTTCTATTCCAGCATGACTGTGTCCCAGTACAAAAAGCAATTTCCATAAAGACATGTCTGGATGAGTTTGGTGTAGAAGAACTTGACTGACCCCCACAGAGCCCTGAACCCATCCAGCACCTTTGGAATGAACTGGAATGGTGATTGTGAGCCAGGCCTTCTTGTACAACATCAGTGTCTGACCTCATAAATGCTCTACAGAATGAATGGGCACGAATTCCCACAGAAATCTTGTGAAAAGTCTTCCAAGAAGAGTGGCAGCAGTATGAGCTGCAAAGTCTATGCTTTTGAATGCAATGTTATCGAAGTCCCTGTTAGTGTAATGGTCATGCGTCCCAATACTTTTGTCCATATAGTGTGTCGGCTGACTGTGGGCTGCTGTAGTCGGTAGTTATTACTGCTATTCTTGTTTCTACAACTATCAGAAGAAACAGGGCTAGAATATGTAATGAAACACTTCCTCGGTTGTTCGGGAGGTTATACCTTCTCACCACACGATGGCGCTGTCGCACTATCGAACTTCAGGCAGGGGGTGCGCTCCGACCACCAGGCTTTCACAGAACAGGTGGAGTGGGGTGATGGTTTCACTGCTGCAGGTCCACAGCTTTGGTGTGAATTCAAATATAGCACCTATGTGCTCAAATATACTTTTTTCAGTCTATTTTTGTAATCTAATTTATTAATTTCATTCTGTGTACAGTATGGCTAGTAAGGATAAGTAAGGATAGAAAGAAGCATCTACACTAGGACCCCTTACACACACACACACACACACACACACACACACACACACACACACACACACACACACACACACACACACACACACTGATCTGAATCTCATCTCAACTACTATAAACCATCAATGACCCATAACCAAATCTCTAAACACATTCTGAAAACACAAAGCACTTAAGTACAGAAAACAACTGCAAATACGGTGTAAACTATTGACACATAATATATAGAGAGAGAGTCAAAGAGAAAAAATGACTGAGAGAAAGTAAAAGAAAGAGGGGGAGAGACAGAGGAAGTAAAAATGCAGAGAGGGGAAGACAGATTGAGAGAGAGGGAGAGGGAGAAAGAGGGAGGCAGACAGACAGACGGAGAGAGAGAGAGAGAGAGGGAGAGGGAGAAAGAGTATGCGAGAGAGAGAAAGAGGGAGGCAGACAGACAGACGGAGAGAGAGAGAGAGAGAGAGAGAGAGAGAGAGCGAGTCAACGAGAGAGAGTGGTGAAAAAGAAAGGAATAGTTAGTGAGAGAGAGAAAGAATATGAGGAATGGTGACAGATAGAGAAAGAGTGTAAGGGAGAGGGTGAGAGGCAGAAACAGTGAGAAACAGAAGGGGAGATAGGGTGTACAGGAGGGAGAGAGTGTGTGAGAGAGAAATTGAGAGTCAGAGAGAGATTCCGAGGCAGTGGTGTGTAAATAAATTTCAGAGCGAGAGAAGGCGCGAGAAAGAGTCAGGGAGAGTTAGAGAGAGAGGGGGGGAGCGAGTCAACGAGAGAGAGTCAGAGAGAGAGATAAAGAGAGAGAGAAAGAAAGAGAGAGAGAGAGAGAGAGAGGGAGAGAGAGAGAGAGAGAGAGAGAGAGAGAGAGAAAGAGAGAGAGAGAGAGAGAGAGACTCTAAAGCGGAGAGTCTAATAGCAGGTTTTCGTTTTCATGCTCGTTGTGTATAGGTCTGAAGGGAGAGGAGAAAGTGAGAGATTACAACACATCCGGGCGAGAGTTGTGGAGAGAGGGAGAGGAAGAGAAAGGCAGAGCAGCCTGTAATTTGGGTTTAAGACACACCACTTTGCTCTGGGTCCTGAAGTCCCGAGGTCTTGCTCTCTTAGGTTCTTCTCCGTGCTCCTCTCTGCTGCTGAGGACTTCATTAAGTGCATGGAGATCCCACGCGGGGTCCGGCTCGAGCTTCCCTCAGACCGAGAGACCCCTCGGCCCGGGCTGTGACTCCAGCTCCACTCCGAGACTCCGCGCATTATTTTAAAGGTTCGATCAGGAAGGGGGGCTCGCTCTGTCCATGCAACTTGCACGCGTCGCGCACTTGTCATAACTTTTAAACTTTTTGCGGGCACGCGCGCCAAGAAAACTTTGAAGCGTGGACTGGTGCCCCCCATCACCATCCTACCATTGCATATAACACCAAGACCAAGAAAACTTTGAAGGTTCACGCGAGGACTGAGACTTTTTTTTTGTACTCTTCCATCATCCCAAACACCAAGACCACCACAACCACAACCTCTGAACGGCTGTTGTCTGGTTCGCGAGCGATGCTGAGACTTCTCGCGGACGGGATCGCGCTGCTCGCGCTCGCCGCGCTGCTGGTGGAGGGCGCGCGCGGCAGCGGCTACGGTCACGCGTACGGCGGCGGCGGCGCGAGCGTGTTCGCTGCGCAGTCGTCGCCCCCGGACCCGTGCTACGACGAGAACGGGCAGCCGCGCCGCTGCATCCCGGACTTCGTGAACGCGGCGTTCGGCAAGGAGGTGCGCGCGTCGAGCACGTGCGGCATCCCGGCGGCCGCGCGCTACTGTGTGGTGACAGAGCGCGGCGAGGAGCGCTCGCGCGAATGCCACACGTGCGACGCGGCGGACCCCAAGAAGGCGCGGCCGGCCGCCTACCTGACTGATTTGAACAACCCGCACAATTTGACGTGCTGGCAGTCCGAGAGCTACGTACAGCACCCGCAGAACGTGACGCTCACGCTCTCGCTAGGCAAAAAGTTCGAGGTGACGTACGTGAGCCTGCAGTTCTGCTCGCCGCGGCCCGAATCCATGGCGATCTACAAGTCCATGGACTACGGCAAGACCTGGGTGCCCTTCCAATTCTACTCCACGCAGTGCAAGAAGATGTTCAACCGGCCGAGCCGCGCGCCCATCACGAAGCAGAACGAGCAGGAGGCCGTGTGCACGGACTCGCATACGGACATGCGGCCACTCGCGGGCGGCCTGATCGCCTTCAGCACGCTGGACGGCCGGCCGTCGGCCCACGACTTCGACAACTCGCCCGTGCTGCAGGACTGGGTGACGGCCACCGACGTGCGTGTGACCTTCAGCCGCCTGCACACGTTTGGCGACGAGAACGAGGACGACTCGGAGCTGGCGCGAGACTCCTACTTTTACGCCGTGTCGGACCTGCAGGTGGGCGGGCGCTGCAAGTGCAACGGTCACGCGTCCAAATGCGTGAAGGACCGGGACGGCGGCGGCCTCGTGTGCGAGTGTAAACACAACACGGCCGGCGCCGAGTGCGACCGCTGCAAGCCCTTCCACTACGACCGGCCCTGGCAGCGCGCCACCGCGCGCGAGGCCAACGAGTGTGTGGGTGAGTCTCGGACCACCGGCCTGCCTGACGGGGGTCGTGGGGCGGTTTAGGGGTTTGGGGGTATAGAAACGATAATAATAATAATAATAATAATAATAATAATAATAATAATAATAACAATCAATGAATGTTTTTATTAAGGAGCATTGTAGTGCCACGGAAAAGTAAACGTCAACTAAACGTGCCAGTAGTGGTGGGCTTGTTTGGGCTTTAGGGGGGACAGAAACGTTATTTGTGCTCTTTAAAAAAATAATGCTAATAAAATGAATCTTTTTTGTCAAATGGCTTTGCAGTGCCACACAGAAGTAAACTGTCTGGACAAAGAGAATGAGAAATTCAACCAAACGTGCCAGTGGTGATGGACTGGTTTAGGGTGTAGGATGGAGAGAAACGTTATTTGTGCTCTTTAAAATAGGATTCTAAGGGACAGAAACATTGTTTGTGCTCATAAAAACATAGTAATAATGATAATAAAATGAATATTTTAATTAAAGAGCATTGCAGTGCCACAAAAAGTAAACTCTCTATACAGCAAACACTTCAACTATAAACAGTACAAAAAGTGAATAAAAACTAATAATAGCAATGACAAAATGAATATTATTAAATAGCATTGCAGTGAACTCTATGTACAGAAAAAAAAGAGAAATTAATCTACAAACAAACATACACGTGATGGTGGGTTTTTTTAGGATTTTGGGGAAGAAAAATATTTTTTGTACTCATTAAAAATGATAATAATAACATGAATATTGTTATTAAACAGCACTGCAGTGCCACACAAAAATAAACGAGAAAGAGAAAAATTAAAATACAAACAGTACAAAACAAAATATTAATAAAAGTGACCAATATGGGAAATGTATTATCTATTCCTGAACTTGCGGAAAACAAAAAAGTACAAAAATAAATTACACCTCACAGCAGCCATAAATTGAAATTCACCCTCATTTGGTTCTAAATAAAGTAAAATAAACCCTCTTAATTTCCCAGTGCTAAAGCTCCTACATCAGTATCCTTTCTGTCAGACTAAATAGTAAATTATATACATAATAAGAAACTGAACAATGAACAAACCTTTCAATTTCTAATTCAAAGAATTTTCAATTGAGAACAGAAATGTGCTTCAGACACGCCTTACCGCCCATGTAATGAAACGCCTCTGGTTTCCAGCTGGAACCCACTAAAACATTCATTAATTAATCATGAAAGAACTGAGTTCCAGTTATAAAATAAAAGATGTGAATGGAGGTTGACGAGTTGCATGTACCTGAAATGAAGGCTGACGCTGTTATTATGGAGTAGAATGTGAGATTTTATTGGTGAAGATTACACCATTTAACACCGCATAAGAAAAAAAAGAATTTCAGCAAAAACAGCTGTTGGACTGAGGACGTCTGGCAGAGGTTTTCAATGAAGTCATGCATGTCTTGTTATTCCAAGGCAGGTGTCTTTATCAGATTGAAGTGAAGATTAAATCAGTTTTTGCTAACATGTTTTGGTGGACAGAGAACAAACTGCTACTTTGAGCCGAATAAATTCTCCTGTTAAGCCGAGAGATAATATCTACACTTGAAATCCGTGCAAGGGGAGGAATCCTTGAAGGCAAATAACATCTTGAGTGTTAGTGAGATTGACTGTTAATGGTTCCGCTGTGAGAAATGAGATGCAGGGTTCTCAAAAGCTTGTGAAGTGAGTGATGTCATGAAGTGAGTGGTAGTTTCACAGTATACACCTATATATACCTACCATCTGTATCTATAGACAGATAGATATTGTGTTTAAATAAGATGAGCCCCAAGATAAGATGAAATTTAAGGTCTTCTGTAAATTAATGTCCAGGACAAGAATCTTTGCTTGTAAAGCTGTATATTACTAATGAGATCCAGTGTGTTCTGCATATTAGTCTGTGCAACAGGACCACCCACAGACTTGCCTTTCGTATTTAACAAAAGCTTTTCACCTCATTCTCGTGCATCAAACTGTGAACCGAGGCAGTTACCCCTGCAGCCCTAAGACCTGTGGCGGTCTAGAATCCGGTTCCCCATCACTGTGCTGATCTTGTAGCTGTGTGCTAAAGTGTAAAGCTGAGGGCAGCTGTGAGTGTGTGAGGGGGCAGCTGTGAGTGTGTTCCATCCCACTGTTTGGCTGTATGTGTGTGAAAAGGAGCAGAAAGCCACAGTCCAATGGCTAGTTATAAAAGCCACTGAAGGGCTGCCAGCCTGTGGGACTCTGGAGAGAGAGTCTGAGCTGCAGGTATGAATCTGGAAAAGGATACCAAAGTAATCTTCCCATGAACTGGCATATAGGGGCGCCTTTATTATTTGGAGAGCTGCGTGGTGACCAACAGCACATTCCAGTTCCTAGAGCTTTGGTTTTGCACGCTATGCCGGGAAGGTAATTTAAGTTGTGATCTGAAGTCGTGAACAGGGCAAGTCAAGGCCGTACAGTCATAGTGCAAGGTTTAGATAGAGAATCTGCCAGGGAAAATCCAATCTCAGTAATTAAAGACATTGTGAAAATGAATTTTTTTTCGTTATTGAAGTAAATGCGTTTTACAGTGGGTGTGACAAAACAATTTCTTTAAGTGAAAAATTACGATTTTAAAGGAAACATGATTTTGGTTGCTCTCAACGCTGAAGAAAGAAAGCATTAAGGTATCCTTTCTTATTTTAAGTGTTTATCGGGACGTTAAAGAAAGTATAGAAGCCTTGTTGGAGCTCTTGCACTGGCTTACCTCGGTGTAATCCTCTGATTAATCCAAAGCACTTTCCTCCTCCTTTAACCCCCCCTGGGTAGAGCCTTATCTGCTGATTGGCACATGAATATTGGCCCAATAATCACGTCACGTTCTGTCTTCTTTTGAACGGCACACTTGAAGATAAATACATTCATAGATATGAGTGAAAATGCTTCCTTGGTCAAAGGCACCTCATTGGTGTTTGTTGCATGATACACAATATAGAATATAGGCATCTTATGTTTGTGGAAAATTGGAAAAACTAGTACAGCCTAGTCCTGGACCATTCCAAATGCTGCAGAGTACATAGCCAGGCTCTGAAAACTGGCCCAGTAAGTACTTATTGGCCCACCCCTCCTCTTTTAGAATGCATTATAGGTGGCCCACCAGCCTATATGTTGCAGTTTTCCCTTTCACTTGATGGTGGCAGCAGTGCCATAAACTTAGTGTGTTGCACAACACTGTCAACAAAGTTAGTTAAAGTCTTAAGAACCTTTGTTTGTCATGCTAGAACTTAAAACTCATTGATATTTAGGCAAGGAGGAAGAGTTTAAATAGGGTAAAATCTGAAGAGCCTATTTTGGCTCCTTAATGAATCTGTCGATAAGTGTTTCTCTGAAAGTCATTCTCAGAAGTGAGGTATACAAATGTGAAGGACCTTCTTACAGCTTTTCTTAAAGAGCGTTCATGAAATATTAAAGTTTTATTAAAGGTTTAGGCTAGGCCAGTAAAAACTGGAACAACAGAAGATACATCAGGGATTGGTGACCATTAACCATACTAAGAAACCAGAATTGGAACCACATTTACGTTTCTTGCTCTCATAACTGCATAATAGTTTCACAGTAGTTACTTCACACAAGATACTTAATATACTAAGAAGTTATCTATGTGGAAAAGATGTCATGCTTTGCATTTTGTATTCCTAATATTATGGACATTACACCTATAGATGGCTGATGTGCTGATTGTGTTACTAGAACAGTTTCTCCTTAAGAAAACTACCTGATTTGAACCCATTCTGTTTGCCAAGGCCAAATCAAAGCATTTAGTGGACTGAATACCACCAGCAAAGCTCGCAATGGATGTAGTTGTGTGTTCTTGGGCCAGAAACAGGTAATTCAATGAACAGCACCCTCTCTGTATATATACTGTCAGCTCCAGACAGAGGGAAGATCAGACACTGGCATCAAACGTACTAGCCTAACTCAACCTGTCTCCTTTCTTCTTCTCTTGCCCGGGGATCAGCAGGCCGGTAGGCGCCTTTGAGCGCTAAATTCAAGGCTGTGCTTCTCAGTTTGGCAAAGGGCACAAAGGAATATAATTTATCCCATACAGTGACCATATCTGTCAGTCTCCACTTGAGATCAGAGAGAAGAAAAATAACAATAATTTCTCTTGATACATAAGCACAGGATTTCTCCGATGACCGAGGGCAACAGACTCGCTGAACCAAATGTAGAACCCTTCTCTCAGATGGGCTTTGACCAGAAAAACTCTTTTCAAAGTTTTGGACGTGACTCGAGGATTCTTATCAGCCTGTTTATTCCAGAAGAGGGTTTGGTAACCCTCAAACTAAAACAGAAGTCTCAGTCAGTGTGCACAAATATGTCCATGGACTGGGAGTTTTGAAGGGGCTACGATTATATCAATAAAAAACTGGCGTTAGTCCCAGTCAAACCAGCGTAGAACTTTGTTTGGAAGTCTAAAAATAGACCCCAAGCACGCTGGTCCTCAGATTTATGTTTTTTGTCATTGTAAACTCCTGGCTGGCATTAATCCTCTGCTAAATTCTGCTTGCAGATGGCCGAATCTGGAAGTACAGAAGTACAGCAGTGCATTTTGTGAACAGTTCTGTGAATGATTGGGAGATAATGCAGGTCTAAAATAATGGGTTCTAAAAGCTTGGTGGCTTGAATGTGTAGTTCTAGGGGAACTTTAATTAGACCTTTAAAGAACCTCCTTAAGAACATTATTCTTAACAGCCCACAAAAAACCAAAGTGGCTCTTCTATGGCATCTCTCCAAATAACTATTTTTGGCACCTTTATTTTAAAGAGCATAGGAAGAAGGTAATGGGTGTCAGTGAGAGGCATAAACCAAATACATGTTTGAAGCTTTGATAATTTGCAGCTTGTCTCTGTTCAAACTGGACCTGACCTCTCTGCTTTTGTTCCAGCCCAAGTCTGCTGAGACTTGTTATTGGCTTGGGCTTTAGTTCAGTGGACCAACAAGAACCTTGAAGAGCTTTCCTGCTAAATCTGGGCTGCCATGCTTTAGATCCCAAGTCTGCGGACCATCTGTGGCTTTCTCGGTGCCGATGTTGGACCACGAGGCCACGAAAGGAATCCTGTAAAAGGCTGACATCATAGAAGCGCGTGGACATGAATCCCTCCAGCAAAGCACCGTTCTGCTGCCAGACGTTAAATTTGGTGCAGCCCTTTCTGTGTATTTCTATGCACACGTGAGCGGTAGTAAGGTTTGGTATAACGTTGAAAGAATGGATGTTTGAATTCGGCCTTTACAGTTGGATCTGCAACAGCAGGCCTCATCCATCTTGTCAGTTGCTGGAGACCCACAGCCCATGTCCAGCTCCTCAAAATGGTAACGCCAGTTTTAATCGCTTCAAAACTATGCATCATTACTGTGTAATTACAGTACTTTTTGTAAAACTGTGCTAACACATAGAGCTCCACAGAGGACTGAGCTTTCTGTAGGCCAACACTGTTAGTCTAAAAGTCTTCCAGGATCACACGGCATGAACACTGGTAATTGCGCAAAAACAGGAAATGAAATTTAGAAAATGGACATAAAAATGCTTCGCTGTCATCCTTGAACATTGTTTAAGATTAAACGAAAATGGAGCCATAAAAGTGGGAAAAAAGCATAAAAAGTAAAACAAACAAGAAGCAGAGAGAAAGACAGGGGGAGAGAAAGGGGGAGAGAGACAGAGGGCAAGAGAAAGAGGGAGCGAGAGAAAGAGAAAGAGAGAGAGAAAGAGAAAGAGAGAGAGAAAAAGAGAGAGAGAGAGAGAGAAAGAGAGAGAGAGAGAGAGAAAGAGAGAGCGAGAGAGAGAAAGCTTAATCGGAAGCAGGTGGCTTGCTGGTCAGCTTTGAGGAGCTGGTTCTGACACCAATTTGGCATTGCACGGCCACATGGAAACTTAGACACCTACTAATACCCCACCGGGAGATCTCTGCCAGCAAGCCTGCCTCACTGACTCACTGCAAATGGGTCTGAGGGCAAACAATTGAAGCCACTGGAGAACATGAACGCATTACCGGGCCAAGAAAGAAAACATGGACTGGAGTCTGTAAGGCAATGAGAATTTGAATAGCTGAGATAAAGATTACACAAAACTAGCACAAGTCATCTACAGGGGCAGATTCCAGTGTCAGCCTTTTCTAATCTTCTACACTTCTACACTATAAAAATCTTAATAAAGAGATTCTGCATATGAACATTCATATATTCTCTTAAAAATACTGGTACTGAATAGTTCCTTTGCATCATGCCATGGAAAAATCCCATTGGTTCCCTTTAGAGTATTATAAAGGATGCTTTCTTTAAAGAACCATTTTTGGTTCTGGAAAGAGTCCTTATATTGTAAAGGTTAGGGCAAAAGTCCTTTGTCTAGAATCTTTACATTATGCAAAACCGTTTCAACAAGGTTCTTCACACTCACATATCTTTTTTCATATATGGGTTATTAGGGGAACAAAAGTGCTTGTTCTATGGAATCTTAGAAAGTTGAGACACCTCAGGAATGTAAATCCTGTGTACAGGGGGTCCTCAGGTTACGCCACAGATCCGTTCCTACAACAGTGATGTAACCCAAATGTTGGTTTAAGTCAAAATACGTACACCTGAGCCAAAGTCACTTACCGACACAGTTGTAAAATCATAAGCTAGACCATAAAAACGCAACTAAGCCACTAAAAAAGGAAAAGGACATAAATATATTGAACTTGCACACTCTACTGCACTGGGGCACTCCAACTGCCTCCCTCATATGCCACGTTAATGCCACCACACGCAATCAAACTGGTTCACCTATGCAGTTCGTAAGTACGACGCTAACAGCACCCTGAAAGTTTTTTTAAACGTTTTTAGTGGAGTGTGCATCTTATGTTGTATCCCGAGGACCCCCTGTATTTATTTTTAGATTTTTTTAGGTTTCTTAAAAAAAATACCTATCACACTTTATTTTCTTCAAATGTTAAGTGATTTTGAGACTTTTAATTAAGAATTGCATCTTATTGATGCCCCGCCTTCAAACTCAAACCAGTGTTTTGTTGTGGTCTTAAAGGAGCAAAAACTGTTTAAAACTTTTTTAAACAAAAAAAGTAAAATGCACACAATTCTTCAGTTTGAGGTTAATTCCGCTGTGGAATTAGCCTCAAACTGTGGGAGGTGGTGGCGTAGTGGGTAGGATACTTGCCTCTAGACCAAGAGGTCATGGGTTCGAATCCTACCTTCAGCACCACCACTGGGCAAGACCCTTAACCAAGTTGCTCCAGGGAGACTGTCCCCTTTGGATAAAAGCGTCTGATAAATGCTGTAAATTTAAATGCAAATAATAGAACTATATAATCACAGTGTAAAATAGTTTACAGTAAGTAATATTGTAAAGCACTGTAATTGACGAGTCTGCTAGGTCTTTTACTGATGCATATTTATGGATATAAGTTGAGCTTTTTGTGTGACTAATAAGTTCTAGAGTTTAGAACTTAAGTCTCAGAGCTGCAGTTCTAAAGCAACATTTGGACTCCAGACATGTCTTGGCTGACTGACCACATCTGGGTTAAAAGGAAAACTGTAAATTCGCTTTTTTTTGCTGGAATATTTCTTTAACCAGTGTGTCACCACACCATCCTTTGCAGTATTGTAAGGTTGTTTTGATATAACTATGATTGCACTGATATAATGGCTTGAAGTTGCTTTTATGTTGAGCGAAGCACATTGCCCTTTGCTTTTTCATTACTCTGCACATAAACTGCACTTTATAAAATTTGTAAAATACTTTTACAGTCTCAGCTTGGCCGCCAACCCAAGGCTCTGATTTAGTGCGGCATTGTATTGGCTTTGAAGGAGCTATTCACCATTGCCCTTGCGGTTCTCTGAATACACAAGGAAATTATCATGGAAAAAAGAAAAACAGACAAGAGAGATGTATTTTGGGATTTCCAGATCCAAACCCAGGTGGAATTGGGAGTCCTTTGGGCAAAAAGAGCTGCATGTTTTTCGGGATTTTGTTTTGTTGAGCTTATAATTCAACGCAGACATGACTTACGAGCCCGAAGGCTTTGCTTCGTCTTTAAGGGAGTTCAGAGCAAACATAATATATCCTGCTTTTCTGAGTGTGGTCGGGAGAGGTGGTCCGCGTTCTCGTGGAGGGATGTGCTTGCTTTGGCCTTGTATTCGCTTCCCATCTAATATTTATGTTTTCAATTCACTCAGTTGGCGAATCCTCAGGATCGGCTCCTTGGCATGTTCTGTGTGTCTGTATCTCGTCTGCTGTCTGAGATTTTTGCACTTTTAAGGAACTTCCTGCAGCTGGTGATGATGTCAGACTCTCGACACACCCCTCAGGTCCCATGCACTCTGGGAACTTAACGAGCATGAAGGAAGTCTTGCACTCTAGAGTTTACAAAATGACGCAATTTTAACGTTTTAAAAACACGATTTTCAAACCCAAACCGTAATTAACCGCTGTAATTGATATATGAATCTGAAGTGCACCCCAAATTCAGGCCTTACGATGGTTGCTACTGATATTTTTATTTGTGCGACATACAACAGCCCATTTTTATAAATAAAAGTGTGTGAGAAACCATATAAAGAAGATGACATGGTTTGAGGGAAGTGTATGATGATCTGGCATGAAGTCATGCATGAATACACCACAGCACACTGTGTGAAGAATGCAAAACTCTTTCTCATTCAACTGTCAAATGTTTACTTTTTAAATTTTGTTATTTTTATTTTATTTTATTTTTATCTTCTATATATTTATGTAAAGTTGGGGGAACATGAGCCTAAGAATTTCATTACAGTAATGATGCTACATTGTTATCTGTATATGACAATAAAACTTGAAACTTGAAACTTGAGGCAAAGCACGGGGCAGCCAGGAGCACGGTGCCTGGAGAGCAGTGTGTGGGGACGGTACCTTGCTCAAGAGTGCTTCTGTGGTGCCACTAGCCGTCCTTGGGCCACAGCCTTCTGATCAGAGGGGCAACTCCCTAAAGGCTAGGTATCTATCTGCCCCTAGGCATGTGAATCAAATGATGATAATTGGTTCCTCTAAGCTCCAATGCAAAGCTAAGGCAGTAAAGTTCGGTCTGCATACTTGACGTGACTGATGGACTTTGTGTGGGGTAAAGGGAAAACTTTGCAAACTATTCCTTTATAGTGTAAGCAGCACAATAGAGGCCTTAGCATGGTAGAGATTTTGCCCAGTGTGTGTGTGTATGTGCGTGAGTGGGGGTGCTTGTGAATGGAGCCAGTTTAAATACATTATGGAGATGACAGCCAGTCATAAGCAGTGTAGACAGGCAGGGAAAAGAAGTAAAGTCTTCTCCATGTTTTCCATTTTGAGGTTGATAACTTTTTTTTGCCTCAATACCAGCAAAAGCGTTTTCCCACTGCTGGTGTGTTTGTCACTGTGGACACTTTTTCAGCTGTTTAATGGGTTAGCTAACCCATTTCTAGTCGGGCTCGCATGACAACAGCAACGGCGACAGCAAAAAATGTAAACAGAGAATTTGTGGTTTGTGGCAAGAGAGTGAGTTTATATGAATAAGTGAAAGAGATGGTCCACACTCATGTCCTTAGATGCTTATCATCACTGTTGTGATTGTAACAAAAACAAAAATCACCCAAATGAAAACTGAAAGGAGAAGGAAAAGTTCTTCACTTTTAATGTGCATTAATATAACAATTCTCCATTTCATATTTGAACATGTTCACGCAATGCAAACCTGCTGTCATAAATAAATAGTATTTAGTTTAGTATAATAGTATAATACATGACATTTCCTTTCAGTTTGGGTTTGTTTGCATAATGAATCCTAAAAGTTATATCTGACTGGTTTCTTCCAGGAAAGATTTTAGAATTTTAGCATTCAGGGGTCAAACGTATTTTTTAGGGGCAAGATATGAAAGTTAATTATACTTCAATCTAGTCTTCAATCCTCAATATCTCAAACTGAACATTGAATGGGTAGAAACTTATAATACTAAGCTAATGATATGCATTTAGTAGAATTCTTCGGTGTGTTTTTGTGCGTGTGTGTGTGTGTGTGGGGGGGGGGGGCATGTGTGTGTGTGTGTGTGTGTGTGTGTGTGTGTGTGTGAGATGGTCTATTATTGATAGTCCCGCAGCTACTGACAGGACCACCATGTGTGTGTGTGCGCCTGTATGTGTGAGTAACTAGTGCAGAATGAAGATTGGGAAACGATGATGATGGTCAAGTGAACCGACACACATGCAAACACACGCACATTACCCACACCTTGGCACACACACAGTCCATGCTTCATCACTTTCAACATCGAGGCCCTCTCACTGTTTTTCTCTCTACTGCCATCCAAAATTACTCGAGACAACACAGACACACGCACAGACACACACTTACACACGCACACACACGCACACGCACACACACACACACACACACACACACACACACAAACACGCACACATATGCTCAAGCACAAGTATACTCCCATCTCCAGATTAGTGTCAACCCAAAGCCTTAATCATTTCAGTCTTTTTGTCTTCATTCCACTCTTACAAGGCTGAGCAGGCCTTGCTTTGGTGGTCTAGAGCTGGTCTATGTCTCAGGCTGTACAGCTCTGGAAAAAAATAAGAGACCACTGCTATTTATTTTTAAATCAGCATCTTTATGAATATGACAATCATTTCATGTCAGTGTCTGTAAAAGTTCCTGAGCAAGACCCTTAACCCCCAATTGCTCCAGGAAGAAATTCCCCTGTAGTTAGGGAATAAAAGTCGCTTTGGGGCAGCTGGTAGCCTAGTGGTTAGGGCATTTGCAATGTGATCAAGAAATCGGGGATCCTGGGTGCTGTGTTCCTGGCTCCCCACTGCTTCACTTGGAGTATGGGTTAAATGCAGAGGAAGTATTTTGTTCTGTTCACACTTGTGTGCTATGGTGTATGACTGAATTGTCACTTTCACAAATCCACATACACTATATAGAAATGATTCCCAAGACAGCTAGTGGAACCTCTGAGGTACCATGAGCATGGCACCGTCCCCACACACTGCTCCCCGGGCGCTGTGTTCATAGCTGCCCACTGCTTCACTTGGTGAATGGGTTAAATGCAGAGAACGTATTTCGAGCTGTTCACACTGTGGTGTGTTCACGTATGACCGAATTGTCGCTTTCACTTTTCATTCTGCTTTATGAGATACTGATTTAGTGATCACCTGAATCAAATCTTATTTAATGAGGAAAAGTATAAAAACACCGCTGTAATCGACACTCGCAGTGTGACCAGTTGGAAGGCAAAACACTACTAGAATGACATCAAATCTAATTATTGGCTGAACCTAAGACTTGTTTGCTTTGAATTATTCAAGTTCTGTAAACACTGCATCATTTCTCTTATTTTTATGTTTTGTCATTTCCTATAAAAATATGCCATGAAGAGCAATATAGCTGTTTGCAAATGAGAAGAAATACCAAGGCAAAGCTGTTCAGTTCAGTACTTGTACCTATAAAAGATAAAACCTGCAGTGGTCCCTTTTTTCAGAGCTGTACGTGGTGTAGCTTGAGATACGCAGTATTGAAGGTTTGGGTGTAATGAGTTTTAAAACTTTGGTTTCAGACAGGAGAGGTAGAGCATTTCCTTCTTCAATTGCGTGAAGATCATCATATTACATTCGGCCAATGCAATGAATTTGCATTGGTCTTTGATTTAATAATTGTGGAGTTTGTTTCATGCTGGGCTATATATATATATATATATCTTTTGATAATCAGAACATAATCTTTTGACCTTAAAAATACTTCACATTTTTAATTTATTTTATATTTAAAAATGCTGCAAAATAAGGGGTGTTCATGTGCAACTTCCAGGTCGATTACTCGTAATTCTGAAAGCAAGTGCAGGAGTAGCTTAGTGGTTAAGGCATTCGCCCTGTGATCAGAAAGTCCGGGATCGATTCCCAAGACCGCTAGGTACTGCTGAGGTACCGTGAGCAAGGTACCGTCTCCACACACTGCTCCCCGGGCGCTGTGTTCCTGGCTGCCCCCTGCTTCACTTGGTGAATGG
>JBBPDC010000028.1:11983265-11997253 GCA_037974485.1 Hemigrammopetersius urotaenia
TCCCCGGGCGCTGTGTTCCTGGCTGCCCCCTGCTTCACTTGGTGAATGGGTTAAATGCAGAGGGTGAATTTCGTGCTCTTCACACTGTGTGCACGTATGACCGAATGGTCACTTTCAAGTGGAAGCCACTTAGATTCTTTGCTCCTATTCAGTTCTATATTGGCTGCATTATTATACATACATCGAGATATGCAGGACCTTCTTTGAAATCCAGTATCCCCGCACTGTTTCATTTTCTGTTGACTACACTCTATGCATTAGCTTATAATGAATTCTCATATGCCATAAGAGCCGCAGTGCAAAAACAAACCAGCACCAGTGAAAGTATTTAAGCATTCAAACCCCATGAATCCTCTTTAGCACTCACATGACAATTTTTTCTCTCCTTTACTCTTTTCCCAACCATTTCACCAACTCTCCCAACTGCACTACCTCTTCACCCCTCTTCTTCCTAATCCTTCCGTCTGTCTCTACATCCCCTGAGCTGCACCCTTGACTCATTTCTCAGCCCGAGACTCTAGAGCCACTTGCTGGAATTGATTTGGAAAGAAAGAACAGCAGGACAGCTTGAGAAGAGCTCTATAAGAAGAGATAGAAAGAGAGACTCCTTCCCCAGCAGACTTGTAAATATCACTGCCTCCATCTGTTGTAGAGAGTGAAGCAGGAGCAGGGGATTCATCCATTTCTCCAACCAAGCACGGTGGGGAATGTAGGGACATTTATGATGTGTGTGTGAGTGTGTGTGTGTCTGTAGGCTCTTTAATCCCAGACCGCTCTGGTGAAGACCAGCCAGCCCCATCAGGTCACCAGCTGGGCTACTGTGGAGATGCTGTTTATGATTCCTTTGTTGGAACAATGCATTTTACTCATCTTGTTTGAAAGCAAATCCTCTTCTTTAACTGTAATATGTTCACTCATATACATTTTAATTGAATGCATTTAGAATCACACCGTCATCAGCATTTAATTAGCAAATTACTTAGGTGGCTGCTATGACTCGCCACATGCTTTTTCCCCATCCAAGGGCCACTGTTGTTTAAAGCTCCGGCAGAGGTTGTGTTTCATGTTCCTGTTGTTGTGGACTAGAGCTATTCTTATTGACTATTACTTCTCACTCTCCATGCTTTTTTGGGGGAACAACAAGTGATTTGAGAACAGCAAAAGGATTTTTTGGGAACAATAAAAGGTTAATAGAGGAGCACCAGTCAACATGACCAGCACAGATCCGTGCTGGCAGCTCAAAAAATGGTAAATGGTAAAAATGGCTCCTAATATGGAAGTTAGCCTGGTTTGTGTTGATGCTCAAGGTGTCAGATATCATGCCGAGCTTTGTTTGGGGTCCCTATGTCATATAGAAGCAAAGTTATTGTAATTTAAACAACATGTAGTAATAATTACCTCTGCTGGCATCACACGCAAATGCTCATTAAGAACAAACATTTCAAATTTCAAACCAATTTATTGTAGGTCTTAGAATCAAAGAAAAAAAACCACAAAATCTTTGAACCGGGGTAAACTATCAGGATAGTCTCCGCCCACAAGTGGGTGTGGTAAACCTGCAGAGAAAAGGGGGTCTGGAGAGCGGCCGAGCGACAGCACACCAAGCAAAGGAGCAGCAAACACGGTGGGCATGTAGAAGAATAAACACCAGTTTTACACTGTTTTACACCATTTTTATTTGTTGAAATCAGATTTTACTAATATGAGTTTTAAGGGTTAATAGACTGGTACTGATCGACAAAAAATCAGCAGACAATTTAAGTAATACAAATTTAATAAACACTACATTAAAAGTAAAAAGCAATTAGCTATTTAGCACAAGGAACAGATTTGGAACAGATGTAGCTGCATCACTTGAGTGTGCACACCCGGCTCTCATTATTTCTGTTATAAAGCGGCATCACCGATCAGTCAGAATAAATAAACTGACCAATTTCCAAGTCCTTGATTGGAACTCATTTTGACTGACACATTGGCCTATGGCTAATTTTATCAAGACAAAATACTGTTATTATTTACTTAAAAAACAAGGCATTCTGGATTTTATTATGATTAAAAAGTCATTCTGGATGTTATTATAATTATATTAGTTCATTATTAATATTTATTCACTTTTAAACTGCACTGTATTAGCAATTTAAAGCTATCATGCTTATAAGCTGTCTCCGTGGTATCTTTCAGTGTGTATGTGCCCCACCAGTGAGGAGAGTAACCTGACAGTTAAGACCCCAATCAGTGATCCTCATTCCAGAGGACTTAGTGTTCCACAATGTGCATTGGTTTATTTGTTCAGACATAGAGTTCCATTTCCTCAGGATAGCTGGGCTCAGATACGCTATCGGTCCTTCACACACGCACATGGAAACCGGAATGAGCTCTTTTAGATCAACGTATGATGTAATGTACATTTGGTTACAGTAAGGCATTTCCTTAGCATCATGCATCCTTCCCAACTACACCCTGATATGTCTTTGAAAATCACATGTTAAATTTAAGACTCCTCAGCCAATTTCAGGGTGTCACCTCAGTGTCGGAGCTTGAACCATGAGAAAAACAATCAATAAAACCACAAGTTCAAGGACTCCCTTTTTTCCCCATAAAAGGAACACATTATAAATCAAACTCATAAAGTTAACAGGTCATACACTCATGCTATGTGGTAGTAAATCACTCCAACAAGAGGCAATAATCACTTTTTGAGTGCAGCTGGCTTTTTAAAAAAAGGTTCTTTTGGGTTGCATTTATGAACAGGTTAGTGTAAATAGTGAACCTTCTAGGTTTATCGGTTTGTCACTGCCAATATACATGTTTATACTGTCCCAAAAAAACAACAAGAAAATGTATTTATAAATGTGGGGCATTCAGACAAATCTGCAGTACATGTGGGTCCAACACATTTAAATCATCCGAGGGAGGGAATCGGTTTGAGTGCTGACATGTAGGTGTAACCAAAGGTAAGTGTCCAGTCTTTCAGAACATGGACCAAACCACTGTGCGTGCTCATTGGCTCAGGATGTAGTTTACTTCAACCTGTTTCCAGGAGAAACACATTTTCGGCCTGCGGCGGGAAGTACTCACCCTCTTCCTGTCCAGCCCAGATGGTGAAAGCCACATAGCTACAGGGCCCTACTTTCTGTATGCAATATTTCCTTTTTTGATGTCCATGTTCCACACTTTCATCTCTCAAGCAGCCTTTTTTTAATTATTGTTATAAATTAGCTTTACCTACATATCTGTTGTAGCTTCGTAGGAAACACGCCTTGCACCCATTTGTCTGTCCCGGAGAAGATTCATATCAAAAGAAGGCATTTGCAGGGTTATATATGACATTCTTGTGACAAGCTTGGCATAAAGGTACAATAAACATGCCACAGTGAGGATGGATGGTCACCCGGAGTTAGTAATTTACAGCTCAGCCACTTCCTTTGCGCTCCCTGTCCACTGTGGACCGGCTTGCAGCCGGCACGTGTGGCAGACCGGCAGGGGACCGCTGGAACACTGCCCAATATGGTTCCTACATGCTGATCGTCAGAAAAACATCTCCAGCCAGGCTAAGTGTTTAATCTCTGTTAGCCTAGCGCTTTTACTGTAGGCCCTTAAAGACTACTTGGTATCATACCTCTGTTCCCTGTTCCTGAAGCTAATGTGTGATTGGTCAAGCTCCAGTGGCTTTAGAATTTTGCAGAACAGATGTATTAGTCATGGAGTTAATAAATTGTACTTCATGGACATTTCTCAATGCTATTCAGTTCTGGGGTTTGCTTTTGGGCAACAGAATGAGCTATTTGAATATAGCAGTCCTGTGGTGATAGATCATGATCATGTGTGACTTTTAATCCTCATCATTTGGTACTTTCTACCAAAACGTGCATAGACTGGTAAACAGTGGTGCTAAGCTGTTTTTTTTATCTTAGTTCTACTAAAGCTGTTTTGAGGTATGATCAAAATGGACATATTTATGAGGACTAAGCTTTGGCAGATATAGCTTTCATGTGGGTTCATTTTTAAAATAGTGTTTTAAAACATTTGATTAGTTCATTAAACAGGGCAGGCCAGCTTGGGCAATTGTTGGAGCAGCTGTTGACTGAGGTGCTGCAAATAGTATAAAGAATTGTTGAATTTCAACCAAAAGCAGGTTTTCATGAAACACGATTGAAGAATTGCATGAACAAACTGCCAGCATGTATCAACAAAGATCAGGGTTAATTTAGGAAACGTATTTGAACAATAGTGTTTTGATTCTTTATTAGGTTTATATTTTAAACATATGCTTGCTGTAGTTGTAGCAGAATATATTTAGTGTATTCCGTATTCATTTTTCACAGTTTTCTGCCCAACTCTGGCTATGACTTCTTTGGGGCTCTACATTTAGTTTAATGAAACTGTGATTCCCATTTAGAAAATGGATTAAAGAGTTCGAATTCAATCTTGTTTGTTTGGTGCAATTCAGCAACTGATAACCTAAAAATCTAACTTTGTAGCACCCAGGACTCAAATACTTTCCATTTTCTTCCTGCTGCTACTCCAGTATGTTTCTTAATTGAATTATCTCTGCCCAGCTCTGCCAATAAAAGCAAATGGGCTTCTTTTAACATCTAAATTCCCACTAGCTCCTAAAACAGAGAAGAGATCCATGACTTCAATCCAACAGACCAGTGAAGCATAGAACGCCCTCTGCACCAAATCAAACCCTGCAATCATGTCCATCAGGTCAACTTCACGCATAGTAAACCTAACCAAAGAAGTCCTCCACAGCTGCAGAGGTTGTGTTCCAATAAAGCAGCGTCAATGAGGCTTCTTACTGCCCTTCAAGGGCTGTAAATCTCCTCCAGCAGGAGGGAACCATGTTGGAGGTGTCACGGATTGATGACACCTGCAACAGAGGAGAGGCGGCCATCTCCACTGGCTCCCACGCCAGCCTTATTTTGCATGGGTTATGGCGTAAGCGAAACTGAAGGAGATTCCTATTTACGGATCATTTGAGAGCAGGGTCCGGGACCTGTTGCTGCAGCCAGGGAGTAGAGCAGTGGAGCTGAAGGGCCACACATCTGCAGGCCTGCCTGTCACAGGCCTGATTTACACCGGGGCGCAAGAACAAGAGGAATGCAGCCCGGGAAAGGGAAGAACTCACATTTTGCCCCCCCCCCCCCCCCCACCACCACCACCACCACCACCACCAACCCCCCCCTGGGATCCATAGTGATTTATGACCCAAGGGGAAGCATATCCATTCATGCCAAATTCTACAGTGTCTAGTGTCCAGGGCTTTAAGGGATGTCTTTATCTCACCGAGGGGCTGGAGATACTCAGCTTCTGTGGTTTGGCTTGAGCTCCTCCATCGCTTTGGGCTTACTCCTGCCTTAACGAGCTTGGGGAGTATTCAAGAGGACATTACAGCTGGGATTCCAGATGCTACCATTTTGTAGTGGTCATTTTTGATGTTACCTCAAACTTTCAGTTGAGCTCAGAAGAAATAAAGGTTCTATTACTGACTGGATGATGTCCAGTGAAGGTTGGCAGGTAATTGGTTGTTCTTGGTTTAAGCAGCAGGGCCCAAATTTAGCAAGCGTGCCTCTGTATCTGTATCGTCTCATTCCTCTGTATTTTACAGGCAGAAACCTAGCCTAGATCAGCATTTTTATCAGAATATTTCATCTAAGAATATTTTTAAAAGCCCCAAAGTCCTGAAAAGAAAAGCCACAAACTGCTACCATTTCAGCTTCAAAGGCTTTTCTCTCTGTAAATAGGTTCTTTGTTGTTAAAGTAAAAATTGTAATATGCTCAGTTATTCAGTTTATGGGGTAGGTCTTTACAGGCGAGTCTCAGATTTAGTGTAAAGTAGCTTTGCATGACCAACGTACACCAATCAAAGGGTTCTCTTGGATCTCTATCACGTACATAGATTAAAAGTTGAAAATGAATATTCTCTTTGGCCTTGCAAAGACAAATAAGCAAAAAAGAAAAAATAACACATACATTTGATGCAAGCTGAAATGAACTGATGTAAGCTGACCAACAGATCATGCACTGAGGTGTATTTTATCCTTAATTTCATTGCTAATCTAAACTAACAGGAAATGTACTCTGCGTGACAGTTCTCGCTAAAGTTCAAGCCGCTTTGTTTATTTTCGCAAACTACTCAGAAGCTCAGAAATATTACCATGGCTAATATGTCAGCTGGAGCTTTTAATTGGAATTTTTATAGGCCACCGTTTTCCCACATTGGCCGCTCATGCAGTTAAGTGAGTACAAGTCACTGTTACGATAAGCTCTAATATACTTGTTGAAGTGTAGGGACTTTTTTCATTCTGAAATACTTCCCAAGAGATCCAGTAACAGATCGCTGGGTTCCATGTAGAGTAAATAGAGTGTGGCAGAGAGACGCTGAGGGCATGAGAACCAGAGGTTGCAATGTGGTGAACAGCTGGAGCAGTTTCCTTTGATTTGAAACTAATTGCCCTTTGTGTTCAAGTCCTCTGCAAATCCTCTGGTGACGGCCCAGGTCATTTCCAGAACACTGTGTCATATGAATGAATACATGTAGATATCCTAACCATTATATATTATTACCTTTTAGATGCAATGTGTTATGACTGGCTCAGCATACCAATCATGTTGACTTAGCAAAGGGATGCATATCTGGACATGATGACTGGACAATTATGCAACTGTCTAGACCCATTGCATTGAGTGCTTCTTATTTAGTCGAGGCCATGAACATTGCAGAATTCACAGCAGCATTTAAGTGTTCACGTGTGGTTTAGCACAAACAAGGTACTGTCTTTTTGCATGTCAACACAACACATAGAGTCTAGCCAGAACGATGGTGTGTCGTGTAAGAAAAGAGGTAACAACAACTGCAGAGCTTGCAAAAAAAATGCAAACACTTGACAGCAAGTTTGAATTCAATGAGGCATTATACTGTCTCTTTGGGCCACACTCAAATCATTAAATGTCGTGACAAATGAGGTAGTGAGCTTGTTAATGGTCCACTCTGGTATTAAACCCAATATTACATCAGCGGACTTAATGATGATGGGTTTCAAGGCCCGCTACTTTTGATCATGCTCACTTAAAACTACAACATAATCATTTTTCTCATGTTGATTTCTGACAAATTACCAGCGTTTTTTGCAGCCAGACTAAATAAGGTGAGAGGAAAATGACGCATCGCTCAAACTTGAAATAATACGTGTTGTTTTTTAAATGGCCCAGTTCTATAGAGAGAAAAATTGCAGTGATTAACACCGGTGGGGGGCACTGTGGTTTTTTTTTTCTTTTTTTTTCCCAGAGGGCAAGATTTTGAAAGATTAATTTTTGTTTACATAACCATTGAAACCCCCAAGAAATGGATACACGACTGTGCTTATGAGATAATCCTCTCAGACCATGTGCAAAAAGTAAGCAACGGGATAAGAAGCCACGCTTGCCCGCACATGTCCAGGAATGACACTTTTACAACCGTTTTTGTCCAAAACAAGAAAAAAAATTCTCCAGGTCGTCTTTCCCCGTCTACGGGTAAACGTTGGTCTGGTTTCAGCATAATTGTATTTGTTGAGTTGCTGCGCCTAACTTTCGCTAGGCAACTGTGGCGTTTACGAGCAGTTACTCACACAAAAGCACGGAGGTCTGATTGCTCAGCTAATTGGTGTCGGCAAGAGATCACAGAGCAGTGCTCATAAAACAGAATGCCCCCCTCCCCATTACATCAGAGCGCACTCGGCTGGGCAAGGAGCAAGCCTCCCAGACTGCCACTGTGGGACTCAGCCAGGAAGAAGCAGCCTCTGGACATGGAGCAAATAAAGCTATTTAGACATGATTCACAACTTTAATCAAACTGCAAACTTCAAACTTTTAGTACATGTAGGAGAAGGAACTAGAAACACCACCCATTTTGTTGCTAAGCCTTGCCTGAAGGCTTCCACAACAGAAAGAATGTGCATCTGTCTTTAAAAAAGCAAGTCTCATCACCTTTTTGTTGCTGAAACATTCAGTTAGAGGTGTTTCCTTGCTAATTCACTGGGTCGTTTTATCTTCCTTTATCTAATCTCTAATCTTATCTCCCAGAACTAAGCACACTCTTGTGTGTGCTAGATAGGAATTAAAAGGTTAAAAGTGACTTTTAACCCCTAAAAGACTATAAATGTAATACATCATTCTCATTTTCTTGCTTGATACCATCTCAGAACAGCTTTGCTCTTATGCCTTTGGCCTTTGGTCTGCATTCACAGCACGCTTAAATAGAGCAATGAGGGTAACGTTACAGGGGATAATGCAATAATACATATTACTAAAACACTCTATTATGACTATTAAGTTGTTGGGGTAGGGTAAGATTCGGGGGAATCAGAGGTTTATTAAAGATCAACATCAGTTCTGAGGTGGCATTTAGATGAGCCACCTATACTTTTGTGACAAGCTTTTCTGAATGCTGGAAAAGGTCCTATTTTACTTCATGTGAAATTGTAACTGTTCTAAAGTTTAAATGCTGACCTGGACTATGTTGCTGATCGAATAGTAAGCAGATCGGAATACAACAAATTTGCAGCCATATTAATGTTATTGTATCTAACAGTTGTCTTAAGGTCATCTTATATGTTGAAAAAATCTGACCTATAGGCATGTCTATTATTTGAAAAGGAGAAGCTAACACTGCACTTTAATTCTGTAGTTTCACAAAATCTGATTGGCCACCACTGCCTGCAGCCCCCACCCCCCTCTGATGCAGTGTTTTTAAGACACACAGTTTGGAGCTAGAATCAAGAACACAGCCAGCACAGTGGAATATTTCTATGGAGCTGCGTTTTCATGAGTGAAAGTGCTCCTTTTGTGGAGGTTTTGTTAGGTGCATGTTTGTGCTTGCTCCTAGTGGCCTAATGAGCAGCAAAAACAGATTTGTGTGTAATAAAAGACAACATTCACAGCAACCAGTCTAAGGCTTATGACTAACTCACAAACTTGAAATTTTGTGTTTTAACTAAAATAATATCACATATAAATTATATCTAAGAAATAAAACATCTCACCCAATAGCTTTGTTTGAAGTATTTTTAGCCGAGGTGCTTCAGTGCAATGAAAACTGAAGGAAGTGGAAATGTCAATGATATGTTAGTTAGTGCACAATGATTTAAGTGAAACGTTATTCAAAAACTATAAACATTTCACACTTTCAGGCTGTTATTACTGTGGAGCTAAAAAAAATCACTTTAGTTGCAAGTCAGATTACACTGTAGTATGTTGTGTAATGGTGTGCAGCGTGACACAATACTTGTTACTGGAACAGTACAGCTCATACACTTTGCTGCATCCTATGTTTTCAGCATTAACCTGTAAAACGTTACTTCCAACGTGTGGCCCATTACTACAGCGCCTCCACTTCCTGCCTTCTCCGCTCAATCACTCGTTTCCTCTTAAGAGCCAGGGTAGATCAAAGCTTACGTTTTCACTCAGTTCCCTTCATCTTTTATTTGTTTATGAATGCCAAGGTGATGCCGTGCCATAGGCACATGCATGAAACGATAATCAAATGAATGTATTTGCCCAGAGTCAGGAGTCAGCCAATATATTTTTTCCCCTTTTGCCATCAAAAGCATTCCGGAAACTTGTAAAAAAGATTAATCGTGTTGATGTCACTCTGCCAGAGCCTTTGTTGTAATTCCCACTCCCCAAGAAGCAACAGATGCTCCTGAAATGTGCTGTCAAAATATTTAATGGAGACAGCGTCTGAAGGTGCATGGAGAGGACACAACTTTCTTCATGATCTTACAGTAAGCTTGTATTTATGAGCAGGGAAGAGAGCAATTCCTGAGTGCTCCTTCAAATGTCCCACAAAATACTCACAACATTTAATATTTGCACTTAAACTTTCATTTACCCATTTTTATAGTAGCCACATAATGGAATTTCCACCTGTTACAGGGTCCCTCAGTTCATGTATATGTGTGTGTGTATGCGTATGTGTGTATGTGAATGATTTACAAAACTTCTTTGCCTGTAAAAAAGTAGAACAAAGTGCAAAAGTCAGCATTTATAAAAGTGTTTCTGTTGTGTTCATGTACATTTTTTGTATAAAATATTTTAATATTAAGAAAGCTGTGTTTTATCACAGCATGGCCATCCTTATGGACATGCAAACATTCCCACACTTCCCTTTCTTCCCCTAATTGCTCGCTAGCAACCCAACACAAAGAAATTTTATTTTAATTAATTACTTTAATGAATCATATACTAGTCAGTTTCCATTCCATTGTTTTAATGGCCACTAGGGTGCCTGCAGGAAGAAGCTGCCTCTTTTTTGTTGCTGTTAGAAGAAAATGTCATATCTACATCATAAAATTTTTGGAAGAAAACACAGTTAACATATAAGAGAAGTTAATAGAAGTGAACATTTTTTTTCCAAATTTGAATCATTCCTATTTGTCCCTTCATTATCAAATATTGAGCAGCTTGGGTTTTCAAATGATGAGAAACAAAATAATAAAAGCAGAGACAGACATACATGCATCACCTCATCACATACTTTTTTAAATGTTATAATTGCTGACTTGTGTTTGCAGCACAATGGTACTGATGAGTGCTGATAATGTAAAGTGTACCCTCAGAATTCTGATGGAGATTCTTCACCCACACACGGTGCTCTTAAGTTATACAAGCCATACAAGTGCTCTGTGTGGGCTTCAAAACAAGTGTTTCCAGTAGGGCGTTGTGGAGCTTATTTTTCCTTATCCTTCCACCAAAAGGGTTTATTAGTTTAACTTAGCACCATGCCAGCGTTTGTTTTGTCCAGGATACTAAAAAGAAAACCTGTTTGACAGACTGCCAAGCTTATTAAATTTCCCATAAAGTTGTGAAATCCATACTCTTATCCTAGCAGGGAAATTCAGAGGTGTACCCCAGACAGGGACACTTAGACATGGCCAAACAATATCTCACCCACCAGCTGAAGCAGGCCTAGTACACATGGCCTCACCCAAAGAAACCCCTCCCTGATCCCTCCACTCCAAATACAAAGAGAGATTTGTGGCGCATGCGGTGCTTACAGTAATCACAATAATATGGCCCAAAAAAAAGACGAAGGCAAACATATCTTCGAGTTGCCGAGCTATTAAGCATTTCGACAGCATGAATGCGTGCTCTGGGGTAGGAGAGAGTGTTTCTGACATGAGCACTAATCCGCTGAGTATTGAAACGTCAGTCCCTCACATCATTGTGTCTTGAGAAGATGAGTGCTTTGTTTGACTTGGCACTCACCACACGACCATAATGGGGCAACTGTAATTACGGACTTCAGGCAGTGAGAGGTTAATTGATCCGGGATAAACAGCCATTTTGGAGGAATGCCTCGCGTTGCCCAAACATTGGAAAGAGACTTGTGTCTGTCTGGGTCTAGGACAGACGATAAACACTTGTAGATGATGCCTCACCCAGAGGTACTGATACAGGAATAAGTCAAATCATGTCAAACTAGGATGCTGATTCAGAGCTATGTTATGAGATTATGTAGCTATTAAAGAAATAAAAAAAAACATGTAAACCTAGACTTCAAAGCTCTCAAATGGCATTATAATATAATACAAACTGCATTATAGCCCACAAAATGAATTTATATATACAGTTTCTATTTGGGGGCTAGAAGTTGAAGGTGGTTTTGTGTTGACGAAGTGAATTGTGACATTGAATTGTTTTAATGGAACCTTGGAGGAAAGAGTCGGATAGACAGAGATACCTAGAGATTAGGACATTGACTTTAAAACGGAAAAGCTCTAAAAGACCTCTGATATGACGGGGTGGAAAATATTAAGACATACATTTTGAGACTTACTGAGCGTACACATTGAAGTTCATGCTAAAATGGCTACATTGTCATTGGGCCTTTTTATATGCATCATAACCAAATAATCACAACGGTTCACTTCACTGTTAACATTAAGAAGATTCTGCCAAAACGTATTTAATATAACACAGGAGTCAGCATTTTCTGACCTGGATATTATACCCATACCGCAGTCTGTCTATGTGGTCATCCAAGTCTGTCAGGCCGGAGGTTTATTTTTCCCCTGTTTGTGATACCCTGGTGGACTCTTGGCCTAAATATGGTTTATCGGAGCAGCAGCTATCAGTGCTGAGGGCTAATTAGGTGGCCGATATACACCACAGAAGTGTGACGTGTCTGAGAGTTAGCACAGCACTCATTATGAGTGGCTGGAGACAGCTGCAGCAGTAATTCTCAACCATCACTACTTCAGCATTCAGCACACACTGAACCGAGGCTGATGGAACTCCTAATTGTACTGTGATAGTAGTGTTAATTAGTTATAGTTAATTTAAAACTATGATAGAAACAATGATAGTATTATTATGTTTTTCATCTTTTTTGGTATGGCATTGTTTCACTGTTAAATATATTTATTTGTAATATATTTCATGTTAAAGTTTAAACCTTATTTGTAAAATGATTATTTTTACAAAAGCTATATTGTTCCCAAAATGAAATTATACAAACACAGTCATTTCTGTTCAATTCAGTATGTCCACTTCTATTTGCCAGTACATTTGTGGTGCAGAAAGTTTGTGAATGTGCACTTTTGGTGGAGTGTTTCTGCTGCTGGTAAAAAGCATGAGAAATCATTCAGAAATAATTACAGTAAATCCCCAGTTTTACGTGAATCAGGAGTCACAGTCGCAGTCACACACAGATTTTTTTTTTAGAACCGAACTCGTAGTTTTATGTGGAAATCCTTTTTGCCTTTTTGTGGCCATAAATATATTTTTCTGGATGTTTTCACACAAGGGGACTCAGGGCAGGCTGTAGCCGACCTGGAAGCACTTTTTGAAGCATGATTTTTCCATGGTGTAAGTACTCAGATACTTCAAACTCCACAGTTGAATTGATCTCCAGGAGCCTTCCTTTGTATTTTTAGGGGATCAGGGGTTATGCCACAAAAACCGCTCATCTCACCGTGGTGTCCCAATACTTTTGTCCCATGACCTTCCAGGTTGCTTACTTTAAAGGTAATGGTAATGCATTACAAAAATTTAAAATGAAATTAAAGTGTTCTGGGAGCATATTTGAGGGCATATTTAGGGTTTACACTATAAAAAAGGCATTTTTAGGCATGTTTTTACCAAAACACAACAACGCAGTTTTTTACTTCACGCGAGTGCTCTTGGAACGTAACCCCCAGGTTTTTGTTTACTGGATTACTGTGTTCTGAAATGACTCCATGCTTCTGTTATCACTCAACTTTTAACAGAAAAATGGTTTGATTTTCTATTGCCATGCCTTTTTGAATGTGACGTTGTTATGTCTGGAACAACTGTTATGTCTAGTATAATGTTTATTAGGAAAACTGTTCCTTAGAGGAAACACTTTCGGTTCCACTGGATGGTTCTTTAAAGACTTGCTTTTGTATGTATGTAAGTGTGTGACTATAAAGAATCTTTTTAAAGAATGTCCACAAGGTTTGAGTCAAGAACTAGTTAGGAACTGGAGGTGGTTGGGGGGAAGACAGAGAGAGAGAGAGGGAGAGAGAGAGAGAGATTCAAAGCCCGGCTTTGGTATGCTGTGAACGCTCTGAGTGGGCCAAGTGTTTGAGATGTGTGGGGGATAAAAAACTTGACAGCTGCCTAACACCTCCTTCCTGTGTGTGTGTGTGTGTGTGTGTGTGTAACTACCCCTATGTGGTGAGTAACCACTGCCTGTGTTGGAAGGCAGGTGGGAGTTGGACTGGAGCAGTGCGTATTATATGGGCTGAGCAATGTTTCCGTGACATGTAGTTTTTTTTTCGTTCTTTCTTTTTCTTTTTTGGTCTATCACTTCCATCTTGGAGCAGTGACCTCGAAGCAAAAAGGCCACAGATGGAGAGATTAAAAAAGAATGAGCCATGATGAGGGTCTTTCTGCTCTACACCTGCACACACACACACACACACACACACACACACACACTCACACACACACACACACACACACACACACACACACACACA
>JBBPDC010000028.1:12003135-12033857 GCA_037974485.1 Hemigrammopetersius urotaenia
ACACACACACACACACACACACACACACACACACACACACACACACTCACACACACACACACACACACACACACAAACACACACACATAGACTGTTTGGTTCTCCTGAATGAAAGACAACAACGTAAATAATCACTCAAGCAGAAAGATGAACATTTCACAGAAACAAAACATAGTCTTTGTGAACGTGGGGGTTTTCTAAAAGTATTCTGTTACATGCCACCAAGAACCCATTCAAAATCGGTAACATGATCTAAAGCCACATGCAACTTCATAATGCGTTCTGATTACTTTCCATTATTTTCAAATTATTTTCCATTTAAGTACAGAACTGGCCGTGCTTCCATCTGATGAAAGCTTTCCATCCAGAGCCTGTGCTTACGATCCGTGCGTCACGTTTCGCTGGTCTTTGTCACTTTCTTTTGTTTACTTTTTCTCCTGCGTCGAGGGGAAGTGTATGGGTCAGGCATTCCTACTACCTTCTGTTCTTTTAGCTTCAAAAAGCAGGCCTGTTTAATTCCACTGTATATGTTCTGTTATTCCATCGCTGCAGAAAAGAGCAGCAGTTTACCATCCAAATGTTTCAAATGAATATCAGTCTGATTTACCTTTAAACCTTAATTATATAATGTGGGTGTTTTCTGTATTATCAATAGGAACAGTTTTGCAGAAGAATCAGTTTACACATTTTTCAACTCACCTCAGATGTAGACAAACAGTCAAGACATGTTTGGTTTCCAGGTGTTGCTTACTTAGTGTAGAGTGGCAGATGTGAAGATTGTTAACATTAGAACTCAGCTGTCACCGAAATAGCCCAAATTGTTTTTGTAAATATACATCAGTGGAATGTAACCTACTCAAAACACTTTCAGAGCTTCATTAAGGTTATACAGACCAGTAAATGTGGCTTAGAACAAAGCTAAAATAATGAAGTTCACTTCACATAGCAAAGCAGTCTGGAAGTAAAGGACTGTCTCATAAACCACTCTGACAGGTTTGTGCAAACTTAATGTAGATCTGGGTGCAGTTTGAGCTATTTGAGTGATTTTTGGGTTCTTGTGTTTCTTAGCAATGTTAGTCTCAGGACTGCAGTTTTAAACTAAGGAAGCCAAATTTGGACTCCAAACATGTCTTGGCTGATCTGAGGGACCTAGAGTGAGACAAGTGGAAATTAGACTTTTCGTCAAACTGTTCCTTTAAATTCCCAGGATTCCATTCCTCACCCCTGTAACTTAAGTTCACCCCTTTAACAGCCAGTTTGCATTGTTTTCTGTGTATTTGCTGAAAAATAACACTTAGCGTGTAATAAGCCTGAAGATTATAAAAGGGTCATTTTTAGTCATTTCAGTTAGAGATGTTTGAACTTTTTATTCAATAGCTGCTTTGAATTATTCAGTAACAACTGTGATGTTGTATGTAAATTGAACAGTTATCAGAGTAAGGAACGGATTTGTGGGGCCCACATATAACTCCCTGATAGGAGAAGTGCTGTTAGGACTAAGCAGTGGTTAACAGCATTAAACAGAAAGATTATACTTTAGAGAATGGCAAAAATATATGGTTGCCATAAAACGCTGGAGGAGGTGGAGAAGCTCAATTTCATGGTTGATGTCAGGGGCCAGGCGAGTTGAAAGGTCACAGCCTTGAGCAGGTGAGTGTGCATGTGTGAGAGAGGGAGAGAGGGAGGGAGAGAAAGCGAGAGAGAGACAGAGAAAGAAGAACAACCAATATAGAGAGAGAAGGAAAAGCAAATGAGAAAGAGAGAGAGAGGGACAAGAGAGAGAGAAGAAAAATTAGAGAAAGAAAAGAGAAATAAAGGGAGAAGATGAAAAGATTGAAAAGGGAAAAGAAAAAGAGAAAGTGGGGGCAAGAGATAGAAGAAAGAACAAGAGAGGAAGAAAAGAGAAAGCAACAGAGAGAAGAAGAAAAGAGAGAGAGAGAGACAGAAAGAAAGGGAACGAGTAGGCGAGATAGAGAGAGAGACAGAGAGAGCTAGCAATCTTCCCATCCCCTGGCCAACTGT
Source organism: Hemigrammopetersius urotaenia (assembly GCA_037974485.1). NCBI lineage: Eukaryota > Metazoa > Chordata > Actinopteri > Characiformes > Alestidae > Hemigrammopetersius > Hemigrammopetersius urotaenia. Next base: position 12,005,158 of record JBBPDC010000028.1, read on the forward strand.
TTTTATAAAGCTATTGTCTTTTAATGAATCACTAGAATGGATGGAGGCCCGGAGATTCAGTGATGTCATTAAAATAACACAGCTTTCTCAGGGCTCAATTCAAATTTCTCTTCTATTCTTATCCATCTCTCCTGCTCTCCTAATCTGTGCTGGAGGTGCAGAGACCGTAGTAACCTGCATGAATCGGCTCTTTACACATTACACTGCTCGGGCTGGGGTGCAGGGACATGTTGCCGTTTTGTTGCTCACTAAGGCTTGAGTCTAAGCCATTTTTGTCTATGGGAAAAGTAAGTATAAAATCACCCCTATCTCGCTCTGTGCTTAACCAACACGTTCCAAAGCCTGTATGCCTTGTCCCGAGTATATTTTTGTGTCTGTGTGTCACTTGATTTATGAGGTCATTAAGTAGTCAAAATAAGTACACAACTACATGTACTGAATGCACTCACTCCTGCACATTTACACTGGCAACGTTACCAAATACCATATGTAAGCTTTGTCAAGTGTGGCAGTTAGGTGGCTTTGCAAGTAGCAGTCCATTTGGTACCAATTTGAGTATCTGATGTCACTCATTGAGTGTTAACTAGCTTATAATGTTTATGTAGCAGTACTCCTTTAAAATCAGACAGCCCAGCGACATTCAGGGGAAAACATACAAACGTCATATGCAGAGCTTAAACACCCCTGGTGAAGTACCATATGTTGTTAATGTGGCATTTTTCTGCCAAGTGTAAATTTACTTGTTGTGTTTAACTGTGGTGGGCTGGCACCCCGCCCAGGGTGAGTCCCTGACTTGCGCCTGTTGACCCCGGGATAGGCTGTGGGTACCCATGACCATAGTAAGATTTAGGCAGTTATGGAAAACGAATGAATTGTGCAGAAGTAAGTTCTCTTTAAAGTATGGACACTTTTTTCTTTTAAAAATAATCCACTAAATGCATAATTTGAGGCCACCCAAACTTGACTGTAGGACAAAACTCATTGACTACTAAGTGATGCACTCAGATTTCTACTGAAAAGACTTTTTTCCTGCCAAAACCACCAGGCAAGGGTGTTATGCTATGAACCTTGCTGAGCGTATGTGTTGGTATTCAGCCATAATGGCTAAGGTTATAACTTTAGCATCCCTGTTTAAATTCACTCTGAGTGAAGAACCCATGGGCCTCTCTTGTATTTGTGTGCAGATCATGATGTGCTAATTGACCTTTTTGTCTCTCTTCATTCCCAGCTTGCCACTGTAACCTGCACGCCCGCCGCTGCCGTTTCAACATGGAACTGTATAAACTGTCGGGGCGCAGGAGTGGAGGCGTGTGCCTCAACTGCAGGCACAACACAGCTGGACGCCACTGCCACTACTGCAAGGAGGGCTACTACAGAGACATGACCAAGGCCATCTCCCACAGACGCGCTTGTAAAGGTATCCTGGAGTGATCAGTCAGAACACACTAAAGGGATAAACTCAGTTCATAAGGGGTTTTACTTCAAACACTTTTAACCCGACTGAGTGAGGGGTGTTCTTAGTGTCTTACTGACCTTTTCACACTCTGCACATAAATGCCTTCACTGCTGCTGAGCAAGGTTGGACAAGCTTTGAAAAGCACAATATGGCATAAAACCATTTAAACGTGAGACACTGCACTGAGCTTCGTTTTGATTTAACACGCTCTACAGCTGCACAGTGATGTTGTAGTAAATAGAATAGATAAAGTAAAGCAGTAATGCGTGAACACATCACACAGTGTGAAAAATGTGAAATTCTTTCTCCCCATTTAACCCATTCACCAAGTGTAGCTGGGCTACCACCAGTGATGGGTGTCCAGGGAACAGTGTGTGGAGACAGTACCTTGCTCAAGGGTACCACAGTGAGGTCACTAGCAGTCCAGGGATTTGAACCCACAATATACATATATATTTGAGAATATCATGGATACATACATTAAAGTAAAGTAATATTAGACTGTTTTCAATTGTGCTGATGGACATGCTGGTCCGGGGTTAATGCCTCGAATGTTGAATAAATAGCCCCGTATCTCAGAAATAGCTGTGGAGATGTGTTGAAAACATGCAAGAGCAACGTCCATAACCCTCCAACTCCCATTAACAAAATGAAACTCCAAAACTACCCCCCAACAAGATCCCGACAAGGCCTCTGTCTGCCACATATCACCTCAATCAAATTAATTACTGGTAGAACTGTTAAAAAACATACTTTTGTAAAAGTAAAAACCAGGGAACAAATTCTGTTAAAAATTCAACCTCACCACATTTGTATTATTTTATATTATATTATCCTATATTACGCAGTTATGTGCTGTAAATCAAACCTTATAGCAGAACGGCAGTAACAGACTTTGAACAGCTATGGCCTGGAAAGATGAAAAGGTGATTTCTCATTGTGTTCAAGAGAGTGAACTTCAGAACTTCTCTCCAAAGTGGCTGCATGCTAATTTAGTCTATCCCAAGATATGAGCTTAACCGCACGTAGGAAAGCAGGTGAGGTATAGCTTAAGTGCCCCATACCTACCTGCACTAGAATTAGCCTCTTGACCCCCATTCCAGTGTAGAGATTTGAAGTCACTGGGGATTTTCAGATAACACAAATAAACATGAGTCAAAGTGAAGTGTGAGATTATCTTCAGTGCTGCTGAACAGTCATGCACAAACACAGGCGCTGCATAGGCCGCATATTCATACACGTATGCCGCAGTGTATGTTGAGATTAGAGGAAATCCACATTCCCACAGCACACTCGTTCTTGGCAGAAGAACATAAGGTAGTGGTGAGCTCCTTCTGCTGGGGATTAAGAACAGAGACTGAATGTTAACTTTGCTGTCAGAGGAGTCATTAAGCAATTAAAAACCTCTGCCTAATTCTCATTTGTTTAAATAGATAAAATCCAGAGAATGTTTCTATGCACATGCACTAAATGACTTGATTCAAATATATAGATATAGAACTCCAATGTGACTACAGTGTATGACACTGGCACAGTTTTCCCTTTCTCATGTAATATATTTTATTCATGCAGGAATCATGCATATGCAGAATATTTGGCACCCCTGGTCAGATTCTATATTGATTGTAAGTGTAAATAAGTACACACCAGAGCGGACATTTCTGGGTCTATACTAGCAAGCTATGACGACTTTCACCTTGATATTTTAGCGCATTTACTCTCTTTATCTCTCTCTGTCTGTCTGTCTGTCTGTCTGTCTGTCTGTCTCTCTCTCTCTCTCTCTCTCTCTCTCTCTCTGTCTCTCTCTCGTTCCTGACTTTTGTGTATTTAAACATCGGGTTTACATTTTCAGTGTCATCACATTTAAAATTGTTCAACACCAATCAATAGTCCCACAAAGCTTGAATAAATTAAATCAGGCTTTACTTAACTCAGTGTCACCTTTGACTTATTCTCATCTGCAGTTTTGAAGGCGACATATCTTTGACAGCACCCTTTAAAAAGTGCATGAGGAGGGTAAACTCCCATCATTAAAACAGAGGAGGGTCAAAATAGTGGTGGTCCCAAGCGAGCGTGCTCCCTATTCTTTTTATGCAATTTTATTTGCTTAACTTGGAGAAGTGTAATGAGTATGAGCTGCCTGAGAGTGGAACGAGACAGCGCTAGCGTAAAAAGGAGTTTCCCTGGAAAAAGCCAGCCGAGGCCAAGGAGAGAGGGAGGGCTGCCATGGAATTCAGGACAAAAGTAGATGTTAACAATCAGCCCCCCCAGAACAAGGCCGTAATTCCTCACACTGAGATGCATTAGCTGCTTCAATCCCAGCATTCGTATGTATAATGAGCTCTAATTTCTTTCGCAACAGCTGAGTTATTGAGTTATTTTTATTGAGTATCCTATGCCTCCTTATAGAATCAAGAATGGGTATTTAAAGCCGCTCGTGTGGAAAATGCCTGAAGGCATGGAAAATTAACCCCTTAAACTCTAAAGTCATGTCTAGACTTCCACACTAACTATATTAATATGCTGAACATACATATTAGTTATTAAAAAAAAGTAAATAGTTCATTTATAGTAGTTACTGAGAATATGATATGAGACTGAATATCAACTGATTAATAAGCCCAGAGTTTAAAGGTGTAAAATAACTTATTGTAAACATTTCAAGCTATCAGATCCCTTGAAACCTATTTACCGTTTGCCCTTTAGAGCCATCTCGTATTTTACAGTGAGCACAGCTGCTGAAGAGGTCTAGAGCAAACCACAGTGTGGCTTTTAACCACTGTCGTGTTTGCATTTCTATTGGCTCTGAGCTGGATTCCGCAATGTCGTTCCACCAGTACCCTTCCTTCTGCCATTCTGCTGTCTCCTCAGCCACCAGTTCATAAACCCCCCCACCCCCTCACCCACCTTCCCAAAGCCAGAAGCTTCACTCACAGCTCATACTGCTTAATGCTGAGTGGCTGCAGTTGAGAGTGAAAAGGCTAATAGACTTCAGCAAAATCGACATAGGCATCCGTTTAGCCGACCAGTAGGGTTTATTCTTTCGCAAGCCCATCCGAGCCTGGAGCCGAGGAGTAATTGATGGCGTGCACAGTGCCATGCTTCATTGTCATTGCTTTTATATTCTCATCGGAGGAATGCAGCTGACTCATCAGGAGGTTACAAATGTATTTCAGCAATGATGGACCCACTCCTGCCAGCCAAAACATTTACTCAGGCTATTTTGGGCTGCTATGAGGGCAGCACGGATAGGCCTTCAGCCAGGTTAGCCTTTTTTAATTTTTACGCCCTCTCAGGCTAATGAGCTTAACGTGTAGCTCCCGTAAAGTGGGAGGAGCTTGTGGGAAAGCTGACAGGTTCCAGTCGCACATGTTCACGTCTTTGGGTGCGAAGTGTGGGGTGGGGGAGGGCCAAAGCTAAACAGCCTGATTGCCCCACTCTCCTCAGGTGACAGAGCTTTCACTCGTGATGTGGGTTAGGGGACCGGCCGTATTTATTGTTCAAGTCAGCCAACCATCTCGCCATGCTTGTTTTGGATGGAAAACGTGACAGCAGGGCCAGCGGCGCTCGGGAGAAAATCGGCTCTAATTCCCGCAAACGCGGCTGCACAGGCCCCGCTAGTGAAGGGCCAAAGAGGGAATAGGGAACAGTTTGAGAATGAAAAGAGGAAACCGAGCGGGTCCGAATCGAATCCGTCTCCAGCGGCAGCACGGAATGCCTCATGCTTTATTTCCCAGATTAACGACTTCATCCCTCATCAAGCACAGTGTAAACAGCGCGTCGACCGCCACAGCCACACCAGTTTGTTTTAATCCCCCGTTAGGCTTTCTCTTTCCTTTCTTTTTTACTCTTAATTCTCCATCTTTCTTATTCATTCTTTCCCTTTCTTACTTGCTTTCTTTCTGTCCTCTCTCAGCCTCTCTGTCCCAACACTTAACCTTCTGGAGGCTAGGGTTATTGGCCATCGTTTTTTTTTTTTGTTTACGTCATTTTTCTGTAGCCTTGTAACAAATAATGACAATTATGTAATGAATTACATTTACATTCATTTTACATTCTGCATCGTTTGAGGCTTCACAAATAGCAATGTGGCAAAAGAGTTGGCCTTTCTTTTTTTACAGTATTGTGCAGGCTGTTTACAAACAGAGCGGACAGTTGAGAATTTCTCAGCTTTCTTCTTTCAATGAGCTACAAGTGAGAACTCAACCTAATGCAAGAGGAGTTTTGGGGTGTAAATGCCGTGGCAGACCTAGCAGAGGCTTTTTTTTCTTGAAGGCCATATTTCATCTACTTACATCCCAGTCCCCCTGCTTCTAGCATTCATTAGTGTTCCCGGTTTGGATGGTGGTCTGCAGTGCTCCGTGGCGGACTGCGAGGGCGTAAAAGTAGAGCAGTGGTTTAAACAACAGCAGGTAGGCCGGGTGGTGGGCGTACAGGAGCGAAGCCTCTTTAGAGTGACTAATATGAAGTAGCCGTGTCAAGTGCACATTGAAATTCAAAGCACTCTGCCTCAAAGTATATTTCCACCTTATCAGTGACAGCTGGAGACTCTGAAGTGGACACTAAGCACATGTAATCTCTCTAATAATGATGGATTGAATAAGCACAGGTGAAAAAACCCCCCAAACATCTATACGCTTAAAAACAATGGTTCCCAAATGCTCGCTTCATGACTTAAACATACAGTTCTAGGAGAGTTCTGGATTAACCTAAAGGTTTTCCACACTTACACTCTTATTCACAGAAAAAAGATTCAGAAACACTTCACTTGGACCCTGCTACACAACATTGACATAAACATGCCATAAATATGTCATGTGAGTCAACCAAAGTATACTTTTTTCTCCTGAGATCTGAAATTTGTTGACTGTAAAGAAAATGCCAAAAACATAAAATATTATTTTGAGCATATGCACTTGCAGAACAAACATTTGCTCTCTAGAGAAAATGTATGTTTTGATTGACTCACGCATGCTTCTTTGTTATCATTGACACTTGGGAGTGTGTGCACATACATTGCATAATTTCTTTTCAGTGCAGCCTAGCGTAAGCTGCAAGGTAAAGTTGGGTGGGACGCAAAAGAGCCAGTCCAACTGCTTTAGACTTTAACAGCTGCAAAACAATCAACAAAGAGCACAGAAAAAAAAGACAATGCGATCCCAATTATTTATATGACAGTTAACCACCAGCCTAAGTGTCATGACTGTGACGGGTTTGACTGGGAAACCCTTCTTGTCCACTTCATTTTTGAGAGCGTATTGCTGTGCTTCCCACCCACGCTGTTGTCTGTGAAAACATACAGCCTCATCCAGAGGATGTTTGAAATTAGTTCCACCAGCCACTCTCATTTGGTGTTCGGTCACGGTCCCATCCCATTGTTTTTGTAGTTCGTAATTATTCCGTATTACTTAATGTAGGTTCTGCATCCACTCAGAAGGGATTTTCACATCAGAGTAAGTCAGAAGAGTGTAATTTATGTTCTTGTTGGAAAGGGCAATAGCGGGAGGGAAAAACAATGTCTGTTTCATGATCTCATGGTTGTACTCTAGTGCTGTTGACGGCTGACTGGATTTAATTTAGTATGGAAAGTGTGATATTTTTTTTTGTTTGTTTACCGCTTTCAACATTGTACAAGAGTACTAAGTGAGTGCGTCATTGGCATATTTTTCATGACATCTCCCTCAGACTCTACCATGGGCACAGAAAACAGTTTGTCCGTCGTCTTGTTTAATTCAGCCAGTGATTTCTGAGCCTTGCGAGCATCTCCTGAACCTCCCTAATAGCTCGACAGAGTTCGCGAGGCTGGCCCGCTTCAAGCTGTTTTCAAATTACTCCTCGGCTCCATAAAAATCTACCGGCCTGATGAAGAAAGCTGGGCTGGGACTTCAAAAGTGCAGCTTTATGGTAAATGTTTGGCAGCGTGAGCACGCAACGAAATTCTCACTTTTAATGTGCGATCCTCCTGACTAACAGCTTAAGCAGAGCGGCTTTGAAGTGCGCCGCACTGCCCCATTAATGGGGAACGTTATTCAGCCTTTATTTGCAGGGGCCGCGTCTGCCAAAAGCCTTTACGTTGGAAACTCGATCAGAGCGAGCTGCAAGCAGCCTATGGGGCACATCACAACCCCGCAGCAGACCACAAAGGCTTTTAATACACACACACACTTCACACATGTAAGTTAGGCCAGACACACATATGCACAGGTGTAGGCCTACCATGAAATGACCAGACACGAGCAACCTCCACACAGATGTATGGCCCGGGCCAGATGAACTTACACACACGTACACATATATATTAAGTGAAGGCCAGACACCTCCGGACTTTCTCACACACACACACACACACACACACACACACACACATACTCAGGCACGCAATGGGTAGTCCCTATACACGCAAGTAGGAAAACACCCCCGCACACACACACACGCACACACCCTGACCAGACTTGCACACATTCATAACACTCACAGGTGCAGGCTGTAACTGTTCACACAGCACAGCAGAACTATGTCAAACTGAGGTTTCTGGTTTTGTGGCTTCTCCATGTAAAGTTCCAGACTGGCTATCAGTGCAGGGGGCACATCTAGCTGTGGGAGGCTGAGCAAGCCAAGGCTTCCACACTGGTGTTCATGAAGAGAATATATGATGCAGATCTTTCATAAATGTTCAAAAATGTGTGTTTATTTTGGTCTTGTGTGTGGCCTTCACTCTGTGTTTGTCTTCCTTTGTTCATGTTATGCAGAATGTTCATAAATTGCTAATAGCAAATTCAGCTGAAGGAACAGTGCTTTTTATATTATCAGTGGCTGAATAAAACTTTGTGTCCTGAGAGCTGCCCCGAACTTTATTTTATGACACAGGTGTTGTTTATAAAGGGTCTTTCACTAAGGGTATAAAAATGCAGCGATGCATTGTTATGCATCAATCCAAATCTGCAATGATTTTGCAATGTTAATATTTTAACAATATTTTATAAAGTTTGCACTAATTCTTTGGTAAAAAAAAAAATCAACAGCTATTACCACACATACAAAAACTAAACATACATTTACTTTTAGGTTTATCTAAATATGGACGTTTGAATAAAACATTGTTTTGACTGTCGGTTTTCCATTGACAGTTCTAAATAGTCAAATAAATTGTTTCTCCAGCTGCATTTTAAGTTCTGTGTATATAAAGTTCTGATATAATATATAATAATAATTTGTACCAGTGTCTTCCATGTAAGATGCACAGCTTTGGGGATCTCAAATATCTTCTTCTCCTTCCAGCATGCGACTGCCATCCAGTTGGTGCTGCAGGGAAGACGTGTAATCAGACTACAGGTCAGTGTCCATGCAAAGACGGTGTGACGGGCATCACTTGCAACCGCTGCGCTAAAGGCTACCAGCAGAGCCGCTCGCCCATTGCCCCCTGCATCAGTAAGACCCTCTTACCTCTCTTACACACAATTAACAAGTAACTAAAACAAGTAATACATCTTAATGCCACTTCACAAGAGTTCAATGATTTTGTTGCTAACAAGCATGCACTATAATAGCTGTAATGTTTACAGCATAAGGAACTTGGCCAAATTTGAAAAAATGAGTCCAAAATCGTTTTTATGTAGTGTATGTTAATGTTTTGTTTATTCTCTAGAAACGTTTAATTTTCAGTTATTAATGCTGATGCCTCTCATTTAGAAACTGTTTATCAGTGCTGTTAATAAGCGCATGTGTGTAGTTTTTAGAATGAGGAGATGAAATGCAGGACTTTACAGTTTTACAGATTAAAAGAGGAAGATCCTAGCAGCACTAAACAAGTGTCAAGTGCATAAAATCTAACCAAATCGCTATCCCTGGGTATAAGTATCAAGCTAAATCAGCAGAAAATTCAACAGAAGGACAAAGGAAATGTACACACAAACACATGGTGCGATGTTATGTGTAGTTTGGGGCCAACATTTAAAACCTATAACCTATAAGAATTAAAATAACTAAATGGATAAATAATGGATTGGTAACCTAAGGTTTCAACAGAGGTATTGACATTAGTAAAAGAAAATGTGATATTTGTAAAGCAAATCTGTTGGTGTTTACAAAGCCGACATCCATCCACATGAGCAAGACACAGAAAGATACTGGCACTGGTAAAAAAAAAAAAAAAAAACATCACAAATTTAGTGTAGTGCTATTTGGAATAGCAAAAACCCTTGCCCACAAAAAACGACCCATTAAACAAACTCAGAGCATGCTAAGCTTATTGGAGCAACCCCTCAATTACTCCCATGGGCATCCAATGAATAACACTCTAAAACAGTTTACATAAACACTTATTATTCATGAATTCATGGCCCATGACTCTTTTCATTTCCGTCCTTGTTCTCAGCCTCATTATCTCCTTGGATGGACATCTTGCTATTTGACCTGTGCTAAAGCAAACAGACTATATACGCCTGACCGCTGTGGCCTGGTGTGCCCCTGGCCTTGCTGATGGCTCATCAAGCAATGAATCTGACTGCCTGCTCCAAAACCATGATTGGTGATATGTTTATTGGCAGTATCAACAAGGCCGCAGATTCCATCTCCGTGGTGATAAACGGCAGGACCACACAGCGGCCGATGTGGGGGGAGGGGGGGTGGGGGGTGGGCTGGCACCCATTCCTTCTCAACTGGCATTGCTCGATAAGATAATTTCCTGGGAGCACACAATGAGGGTCCGTTAGCATTAAGCTTTACTTTCCTGCCATGTTATAATAAACGGTGTCGTCGGTAACAATGAATCTGGCCTTCAGTCAAAGCTATCTAGGATATGGAACGGTTCTGATATCTTTGGCGAGGCTCCACTAAAGCGAAATGAAACCTATGAACCCCATGGAATTAGGTTTCCCCTTCATTTCATTGGGAAAGTAACAAATCTAGTGTAAAACCTGGAGTGTGAGCCCCATTGCTAGGGCTGCAAAGATTTGGTTTCTCATATATTTCGCGAGATAATGTGTTTTAGTTTTAATAGGTTGATATAAAATGTTTTGCGATGTCAGACATTGTGCCAACTGCACTTTTAATGGGCGCTGGATCCCTCGGCAACAGATCGCTTACAATAGCCAACACTGTAGAGAGTGAAATGTGGGCTTCGAGCAGGAAACCTAGTAAAATTAAATACATGCATTTTCATCAGTGATCAATAGCATGTCAATAAAGGGGCCTTGAGCCTTCCCATTTCTTAATAAATTATTACTTTGCACTAGATATGTAGTCCTTGAAGTGAAATGCACTTGAAGCGTTTTTCCATTGTTCGCTGAAAACAGAAATCTCGAGTAAAAGAAAAAGCAAAATGGCATTGAGCAGTTTCTGTAATTTGTTGTTGCTGATTGTCCTTGTTTGGTTTTGTCCTTGGTAATAGAGATTCCAATGGCCTCACCCACCGCTACCTACAGCAGTTCAGAAGAACCAGCAGGTGAGTTTTAAAAAATATTATGTACTTGATGAAAGGACAGAATACTTAATTCAAAAGGATGAGCCAGGAAAAGAATAAATAAAAATAAATGGGGTCAAGCAAGTCTGCTGTATATACCAAAGTTTGTTCTGCTTATTCAGGGTTTCTTTTATTAATAGAGAGTTTGTGCCCTCTTTGCTTCAGCTTCTAATTTTCTGGGAAAGCTTTACACTAGATGTTGGAACATTGCTGGGAGAATTTGATTGAATTCAGCCATGAAAGCATTAGTGAGGCCAGGTACTGATGTTGGATAGTTAGTTCTGCAACACAAACAACCCTCCAACTCATCCCAAAGGTACTGAGTGGGGTTCCCTCACTCCAGAGGAAACAGATCCACTGATCCACAGCCCAGCGCTCAGGGGGCTTTATAACCCGCTAGCCAGTTCTTGGCATTTTGGCTCATGCACTAAAATTAGCTCAACAAGGAGAAATATCACATTTGTTCTGATATTTCTCAGTTTTCATTTTGAACTATTTGTAATTGTCTTGCTTTTAAATGAATAGAGTGTGGTTCAGGATCAGTTGTCCCATGTGATCAAAAGCTTTAATTTAATATAATAAATTAAATATCTCACTTTTTAGTCGTATGGCTTGAACTTCTACATATCTGTGCCTAGGCAGCAAAAGGGAATATATGTAATGATTGGAACAAAAGTTGCCATTGTTTACTCTTTTCTTTTTCTGTTTGTCTTTTTCTTTCTCTCCTTTTCTGTCCTTTTATCTCCACTCTGGCCTAAGCTTAGAACCAAAACCAATACGTGGCAGAACACTTGCCAATAGCTTGGTCCTCACGATTTTCCCCTTCACTTCTCAGCACCAGCTGTACATAGTTTACTTTTTCCATTTCTTTTTCAATGATTGAATGTGCAACATGAATATTTAACAAGGACATGGACCTATTCATCCCCAGACATGCGCCACAGTCATGACGCCTCACTGTGAGATATATTTGATATTGTTACATGACCTAGGGAGGCATTTCTCTATTGTTTCGACATTCTAACTGGTGCATTTTCTCAGGATGTCTTTAGGACATCCACAGCCCTTCTCAAAGGCAAGGGACCTTAATCTGATTACATGCTTCATTTGCAAGGATTTGTTTCACCATGAAGCTTTTGATTCTGCAGAATTAGCCGGGAGACGGTGCTCTCACGCTGCTTTTTACACTTATTGTCACAGCAGGTTGATCACTGGTCCACATATTGTTCCCATTATGTTCTGGTGTTCTACCAGACCCTGCTAACATAACTGCAGGTAGACAATGGAGATGTTTAAGAATGGTCTACTGGCCTCGCAGCATTGACTGCTGAATTGGAAATAACTGGACAACTGCTAGTTGGTTCTTTTAAACCTCTTGGATCCAGTGGATCAGAGAATGTTGAACCGAAAACAAAACCTTGGTCCTGGATTACCTTTTTTACATTTTAATATATTTTCTGTGCTATACCTGCTATGTCTAATTCATGGGTTTCTTACTGCAGGGAAATGCTACAAATGTGCAGAGCTTGGTAACATCCTAAGATTGAGAACATCTGGTCTAAAAACAATTGTTCATACTATATTTGCTTCATACACTCCCTGCCCTGACCAGTTATCAAGGTCTGCATAAGTTAAATCAGATGTATTAAAAAAATAGAATGTAAATCTATGCTGGGTAGTGGGTCCCCAGGACTGGATTTGGGAACTACTGGTCTACAGAAATGCTTAGGACCTTCCCTTGGTTTCTCAGCGGTGCGTGTGTGTTGAATTAAACCTCTGGTGTGGTCCCCTGGTGGAGCAGCTGACTATAGCATGGCCTCACTTGAGAGGCTCAACAAAGCAGGCGTTTGTCTCCCAGCAGGGGCCGGGTGTTAATGAGGGCCGTGGGTGTGATGGGCAGCGCCGGGCTTTGTGTGGCCCGCCTAATGGCAGCCTGGGCATATCAAAGAGAGGCAGGATGGGGGCGGATGGGACTCGCGGGTGCACAAAGCTCTCCCATCCCACCACAGTACATTTACATCAGGCGTGGTTGATATGGACTCATCAAATTCATTAACTTTAAATTTTTTCCCTCTTCCTCTCCTCTGCATACTTTATTCCTTTTTTCCCTCACCCTCAAGCTCCTCCTCCCTACTACTTCCTCCATATTTCCAGAACACTTTTTCAGCCTGAAGATTTTCTAAAAATGTTTTGACCACACTCTCTACCTCTTTCCATCTCTCTTTCCTTCTAAACCTCTCTAGCTCTTATTCTCTATTTCTCTCTTTTCCTCCCCCCACTCCACCCCCCTTCCTCAACCTTATCACCCCCTCTTCCTCCCCCTTCAGACTTCTTTTTTGGGGTGGAGTTTTTTTCCCGCTCCGCCATCGCCCAGGCAACCTCATTCACACGGAATAGAAAGGGCCGTGAAAAGGGAGGGCTGAACAGAGGCCTTGGAAAAAAATAATGAAGTTTGTCCATATTCAGGCGAAAAGCTGAAAGGTCTTCTCTCTCCCATCTCCCTCCCTCCTTCTCCTCCTCCTCCTCCCGCCTCTTCACCCGCACTCCCACAATCCCCCCGCCTTCCAAAAATGAGAAGCCTCCAGGTTATTACTGCTCTGTGAGGTAGCCACACCGAGAGACTTTCTGGTTCCAATTTGTGTCAATCAGAAGAGAGATGTCAGAGGGGACCATTCTGTCTGGCCTCGTTTGAGCCCGGCCTCTATCCAAAAGGTGCCTGGCTTTGACCCAACACGACGGCAGCCATTGCTGAGGCTTTCTGGCACATTCTGGATCTTGGGACACCGCAGCGGTTTCAAATGGATGTGCTTCGCACAAGAACGATTAATCATAGCTCTTGGAGACTGATCTGACAGTGAGTCGATACGTAGCGAGCTCCATTCAAACCAGGATCCACTCTGGCGGGGTGCATATATACCAGTCTCTACAAGTGAATGGATTGTGGCCAAATTGAATTCAGAACGCCGAATTAAATTGAAGGCCTTGCAGAAGAGAAATCTCTGCAGTGCTTCCCACCCCTCTCAGTGGCCAACCTTTGAGTTTAAATGACCTCCCCACCCCCTGCGCTGACATGGTTAATGTTGGGCCTTGGGCTCGGGGGGATGGAGAAACCGGCCTGGATAATAAGGGTTAGAGAAGAACTGACAATAGTAGAGTTTAAGCCTCAGTCTGATCTAGTGGGGCACTCTCACTAGAGAGATGTATGCCATTTCATTGAATGCATGGAGGGACTTCAGTCTGGCCATAGAACCTTTATGAAACATTATGCAGATGTGTGTGAGAAATAGGGGTATCAGGTTTCCTCGAGAAAAAAATCTAAAACAATTTGCTACACTGAACTATAGGTAAACACCACTATTGGCAAGTATACAATCCCATCTTACAAGAAGCACCTGCATGCTGCTTTGCAGAGCAGTATTCAGATAAATACTTGTAAGTGGGACCTGACCCTGGGACTTATGATATAAACTTCATTGATGGTTACATGGATCAGATCTACTGAGATCTTCTGTTATCCTTTTGTCCAGCTCCACTTGATTTGTTTCTCTTTCCCTCTCTGTTCACAGACTGTGATTCTCACTGCAAAGCCTCAAAGGGCAAACTGAAGGTCACCATGAAGAAGTACTGCAAAAAGAACTTTGGTGAGTGAGTGACACAACAGTCGTTGCTGATCTCTCTGGGTGGTTGTTGTTGTGGAATTAGCTTTGTAATCAATGTCTCTAGTTTGTTGGAGGTCTATCCATCTATCTATTAGGGCAATCAAACAATTAATCGTGTTATTTTGTGTGATTAATCAGAGAGCATCCGATGACTGTGTATATACTGTAGATATTCTCAAACAGCTAGAGGATTCTCAAGGGTACCTGTAGTTTTCTACTTCTGTTTGTTTGCTGCTCATTGATTCATCCATAAAAGGGCTCGAAATAATTTCAGTATTCAAATAGATCAATTGTTAAACATTCAGTTACATTACAAGTGTTCTAGCCTATGATGTGAGCAATCTCTCGACTGGAGAAACTTCAGATGGAGCCATATCCACAAAAAATGAGGTGTTTTCTGTTGTTTAAGTAGAGGCACTCAGGAATCAGCTTTATATGTCTGTGATATCTGAGTTTTACAGCCCATTCGAAACACTGGGACACTGAGGCCATATTGGAAATGTTTAGAAGTTTGCTCAGATTATGTGGCAAACTCTGGGAACCAGCAGCACAGCCAGTGGGGAATTTGTTGTACTGTAGCTTTATGGCTTTTAATAATTAACTGGTTTAACCATAAAAAAAGTGAAGAAGCCAATATATGAATAAGAGGGCTACAATTGTGCATTCTGCAGCAACATGTAGCATGCAAGCAAGCAATTTACATCATGAATAAATCATTTTCATTTTAATCACATTAAGCCATTTTTACTACATACACATAAAACATTGCATCACTTCACAAACGTACATTTACTGCTATTGAAATACATGATACCAAATGCTACATAAACTATTAGTTAGCTCTATGAAAACATTCTGGCAGGTACAATGTGACATAGGGAAATCTAGTGCAAATCATGCCCTTTCACATCCTTGGCTTCCATAAATTACAGTCACTCTCTCACCCAACTTAT
The DNA here is from genome assembly GCA_037974485.1 of Hemigrammopetersius urotaenia. Lineage (NCBI taxonomy): Eukaryota > Metazoa > Chordata > Actinopteri > Characiformes > Alestidae > Hemigrammopetersius > Hemigrammopetersius urotaenia. The sequence goes on from JBBPDC010000028.1 coordinate 12,020,686, forward strand.
GTCATCCCTTTCTTCCCTATAGCACTGATGGTTTATTCATGGGGAACGACTTTAATTTATAGCATCAAAGCTTATGGCCCAGTGAGACTCTCCTGATGGAAGTGCTCAGACTGTCTCCCAGCCTCCAGAGGACAAAGGGGACAGCTGGTTCCCGTTGAAATCGCAGGATTGTGCGGCGTTCATGAGCAACCACGCTCGTATATGTGTTGATAGAGGTTAAAGGAGTTATTAGTGCAGTAAAAGTGCCATTGCACCACACAAACTATGTAGCTCAAACCAACAGTGCAGACGCAGATCTCCCATTTCTGATCTGGCCCGCCAGAAACTTCAAGATCACCCCTCAAAGGACAAGCATGTTATCAACATTACCTCAGTTGAATGCTCCTTCATCTATACTGTTTACTGTTAATTGTATAGGCTGAATGGTCAGTGTCTAATATGGACTAGCTTAGTGTGACTTGGATCTGTCACAATGGGAGTTAACACCACTAAAGCTGCAAGCAGATTTAGGGAAAGCAATCTTAAACGTTTGAGATAATTTGTGAGTCTCTTGATGAAAAATTGAGCTAGAGGGCATCTGTTAGGACACAGGGATAAGAGAGAGAAAAAACACACAAACACATTTTTTGTACTGACACAGCCCTCCAGTCCCAGAGGCCATCCAAAGTACATTTTGTGAAAACATCATTAGCACCGTATCAATATTAATATCGCATTAACTCTTATTACTTTTAAACAGTTGCCTGAAATCCCTCCGTGACTGGTTTCTAAAACCCTTCCTGGCCTCCATTCCATTGAGCATACAGCACCGTACAACATTTCTTTATATTTTACTTTGAATCACCTTGTTGGTGCAAAAATGCAATTTTGTGATGGTCAACCTGTCAAATGTTTGGCACAATGAGTAGATTAACTACTCAGCATTCAGCACCACCAGTATACTGATCACTGCCTGATCATTTGAAATCTGTTTCTTCACCGGTACAGGCTTTAAGTTAGATGTGTGTGCTTTGTTATGCATGAGTGTCTCTTAGGAAACAAAATATGAAGACATGAAGAGTGGTTCAGGAATTTCGCACAGTACTGTAGATATTACATTATTGCTATCTGATGAAACAGCATTCACGGAAAATGACAAATTTCAATTAGGTAGGTGGTAGATGGAAAAGAAGGAGAGATCTAATAACAGCCATTGCAGTTCTTTTGAGCTGCAGCTATGAAGTTTCGTTGTGCTTCTTGTCTCTCAACTACCAGTTGTTCTAACATTTCGAAGTTTCTCACAAGGGAGCTGTTTATCATGTTGATCTTTGAGAGGAGATGTAGTGTGAGCCAGGCTTGTGTCTCTTGACCGCAGTAATACTCCCTTCAGAGAGAGAGAGAGAGAGAATGCATTAGTATCTTCAATGCATATAAGCTCTCTGTGTGGGTTGCAGATACTTCTGCATGTGTGTGTGTGTGTGTGTGTGTGTGTGTGTGTGTGTGTGTGTGTGTGTGTGTGTGTTGTGTGTGTGTGTGTCTGAGAGCCTGAAAGAGGTTTTCAGTTTCTGGCCTGAACCAACGCATCAATCCATCACTTGATACAGCATCCGCCAGACCATACCCATTCATCTGGAGGGAGGATCTGGGCAGCTGGCCCTTATAACTTTTTCAAATTTCTTACCCGTTATTCACAGTAGCCATAAATTTTGATTTCAGTCTGTTTTTAAAGTCCCTCAGTTTAGGTTTGAATTGCATTAGTTTAACTTAATGTTGATGTTAAATTATGTGAAATTATTTTTTTATTTTTAATTTCGTATTATATTTTATTATATTAAATGACAAATGAGTTTATTGTTATTTTACAGTAGAACAGCTATTAGAATGCATTTTAATGAGAGGTTAGACAAATTAGCAGTTTTTCCCTAAACCCAATAATAAATCACAGATTCTGTAACTATTGAGTTTGCTGTTTACAAACAGTTGGAAACGGTGAGTGACTCTAAACTGTCACCTAGGCCCTGTATGCAGGGTGTTTGGTTACTATAAACTAAAATATGAACAAATTCAGGCTGATATTACTGTTATTACTGTCAAGACAGTTTCATAAACAAAATGCAAGTGTATTTGTGATTACAGATCAACTCAACGTGTGCAAATATTACATTTCCATTTCCATTACCTATTAGATACATTAGCCATGCACCTCCTGTGCAAAACTAATCAATCAAACCTCAGACACCATGTGCTAAGTAATTTACTATGTTTAAGAAAATTAGATTTTTGCCATCCCACCTTACACTCCTAAAATAAAGGTGCCAGAAAGGATTCCCTGGATGATGCAACTGTAGGATCTTTTCAAAGGATGGTTATTTGGATAGCCTTGTTTGTGAATGAGACTGTTACAGTTTAAAGAATTTCTATATAATGTAAAGGTTCTAGGGAGAACCCTTGAAATGGTAGAGAATATTCATTTTTTTCTTTAATGAGACCGGAGAACAATGTGTTCTTCTCTTTTATTACAATAATAAACTGAGAGCATAATATTATGCATGTCCCAGATGGTATAGTGTACTCATGCAAATCGGAAATTAATGTTAAATTAGGTGGAAATAGGGTTTTTTCCATGTACCCTCACAGGAAACAGTTTGGGAACTCATGTTCTAAGACACCATGCAAAGAACCTCATGTGACACCTGTTGTTTCAAGAGAGCAGTTCTATTGCTCATCTTTAACAGTGAAAGTCAAATATTTTTTTCTTTAGCTTTCCATGTTTCTCCTCCATCTGTTCTCAGCAATTAGCATGCATGAGTGAAGGAATTTCTACAGCGGTTGTTTCTGACCCAATGCGAAGCATTATAACAAAGCGAGGGAGCTTCCACGACCTATTCAAGACTCCATAGTGTGCGTTCTGGGCGGCTGGGTAATTTTTTGAGACGCGTCACATGCAGCAAATGGGCCATGCTGTTCCTATACAGAGCTGTCAGCCGCCCAAAAAGCCTCGCAATTCATCAATCAAAGCCGGGGACGGGAGAAACGGTGGTGAGCACTTTCATATGCATCCAAATGAGCATGGAAATATAGGGACTCTTCTGTTTTCCTCATTCATACAGCAATAAAAGGAGATTCGTCTAAAACAAGTTGGTTGAAAAAAAAGAGCCTCAGTTGTCAAACTCCTTCACATAATTCACTTTTTAATGCACTCTGAGATATTTCTCATTTTGGCCATCATGACGAGCTCGACTGAAAATGACTGAAAAAAACATATTTGTGCCGTCCTTGTTTTCCCTTCCTCACCCTGCTTTTGATGCTAGAGGGCACATGTTTGTTATTTGGTTTTTTGGGTTTATTCAAGAAGATTTTTCAGGTCAGCCTGTGTTTTTCTGACCTCTCTGTGGCTAAATCCCAGCCTGAGAGTTTTTGGTCATGTCCCTTTGTGTGTGCGACGTATTTGCACATCCTTGTTTCTTAAAGACCCCGAAAGCGCTCCCAGTGTGAGTCTATGTGTTCTGTGAACATCCAAGGCTCACAGAACGAGGTCCCCAGTTTAAACAGAGCCGCCTCCATCTCGAGTCTGCCTACATCAGGTGTTAAATCTGCCCTCTACTGACAATGAGACAGACAGGGAGTGAGAGGGAGAGGGAGAGAAATATTCCCTGCTTATCCCCTTTTGTTCTCCGTCTCTACGGAGACAGTGAGCAGAAAGGCCTGCATTCTCGCCTGCCACCTCTGGTCTCGGGCCAGGAGAGAACCACAATGAATCAAAGCGCCGTGAGTGTGTGTGCGCGCAGCGGGGACTGTGTGTGTACGCAGACCCCCGAGCTGTGCCACACACAGACATACACATGCAGCAAGGCCAGCAGTCAGCACAGTGATAAGCGTCTGGGCGTAGGGCGGCCCAGCGGGGGTGTGAGCCGGAGCTTCAGGGCGCTAATCAGGCGCACTAATTAGATTAGGCTGGCTTGTGTGGAGCGCGTGGGTCACGCCCCAGCACACTGCCCACAGAACACAGACAGGCGGCCGCGGGAGGCCCATCAGCTTCCACTTCTTTCTGTCTGTGTCCACCCTACCCAGTCTCTTTGTTCCTTCCGCCATGGTCCAAAGAACCTACAGCAATATCCAAAAGTCTTAGGCCCTCTGAGAAAGTCATATTTGAAGCTGTGGGCAGTATACACTTAATAATAAAGAGCTATGCCTTGAAAGAACCAGTTTTGCTTCCTGAAAGCACTTTTTGATGCATGGTACTACCACAGTTCAACAAGCTGTGGTTGGTACCACAAGGAACCATTTTTGCTCCCGGAAAGAATTCTTAGAGATTCCTTGAAACACTTGATTCTTTGCAGCACCTACTTAATCAAGGCTTTTTGTGGAATCACTCCCTCAAAAAAGATTATTCCTCCTAGAATCAAAGTTATAAGGTCTTCCTAATTCAGATTGCTAGGAGTCTTAAAATGTAAAGGAAATATAGAAGTGACCAAAACTAAAGACTAAACAAGTTGTCAAATATTAGCTAGCTGTAGCACGTAGATGTCATATGTGTAATGTTAGTTCACATTTTTATTATTGTTATAAAATGACATCTTTAGATTTTTTTACATTATTGTGAAGATGGAAAAAACCTCCACTACAAAATAAAATGCACATAAAAGCAATACATTGTGATTTATTGCATGCCAGTGTTTTAGCTAATAGCGACTTTCCAAACCTTCTCAACGCAACACAGCACTTACAGTTACTAATTCCTGTTTAATCCAATAAGCTGGTGGTGGAATTTCACAGATCCATTACAATGGATCTGCATTGAGAGGATTAGCCATCTCTAACCATCTAACCACCACATCTATATACTGCATAAACACTGCTTATTAGCTTATACATTTTTTATTTGCTTTATTCTAGGTTTATATAGTGGTGAAGCAACAACAGACCTTCTGCTTAGAAGTGTAGTTTTAAAGATTTTTCTCAGTGAGCATAATACATGTCTTCAAACAGTATCCAAAACCATGTGCAACCATTTTCACTTCATTTTAAGCACTTCAAATGCTTGCACTATTTCTAGTACATGTATAGATTGTAATGTAATTCCTTATTTTCTATCCTTTTATTTTCATTATAAATTTACTCTGATCTGATCATGTTTTAGCCTTTAATTACTAGCAGTGGCAACACTAGAATTTCAGTAGACCTAAATATGCAAGTGTTATTAGCTAAATATAATCAATTAATTACTAATTTATTACAAATTATCAATCAACACAGACAACAAAGCTCTGTTTCTCTTGAATTATATGATGTTTTTAAAACAATTTGTTCTCCTCAGTTATACAACCACTTTTAACCATTAACATAGGATGAGAAAGTTTCTAGTGGGTTGTATTTTCTCCTATGTTTGCATCACACATAGATGTTGTGGTCATTATTACTGTGGTCATTATTATTCTGAAAGTTTATGATATTGTGCATATATGAATATAAGGTAGCACCTCATACCTGTAATTGCCATTATAATGTCTTTTCGATCAGGCCTCTGATACCGGAATGATTCTGATACCAGAGTGCTTGGGGCTTTCAGTACAGCCACCTGTGAGATCATGGCTGGCTACTGCAGTGAAACAAGAGCGAGAAGAGAATGAGATGGTGGTGGATTCTCACACTGCTCTTGGAGCTCACAGGCCCAGCGAGCCGATGAGGTCGGAACACTTCCACGATTCTTCTGGAAGCTTCTCTGTGGCTGGGAAGATAAATAGTGGCCTCCCCTCCACAACCACCCTCCCCAAAAACCCCTCCATTCTTTTTATCTCCCTCCTTTCCTTTGGCCAGAGGAGCGGGCTCAGGCCCAGAGAGCCAGCGGGGATGAATGGCGGGCCCGTGGGAGTGCGCTCTCCTCACACCAACACTTCTCCTTTCTTCTCTCAAATTGGGTGCAATTTGCTCACAGCAGGCCCCCCGCTGCCCAGCCAGAACATTCCACTCTGTTATAGGGGGCGATTCATGCCCCCGTCGCTAAAAAGCGCTCACATTCAACAGTGGGGGAGAGAAAAAAGAGAAGGGGAAATACAGCACTTCCCCTGTCACTTTTACATAATGCGTCGAATGGCGTATTTCTTAAACACGTTTCACCTTTGGTGGGTCACTGTCAGCATTTGTTTGTGTGCACTTGCTTGCGTTTCTTAACACTTTCCATTTTAGTGTTTGCGCATTTCACCCCAGAAGACATAATGTTACTTCCAAACCTGGTCAGTTCTCTCTAATTGTGAAATAGAGTTAGCCCCCCCAGGTCTTTGTAGAACATTCCCCACCAAACCACTTCACCCTGAGAACAGATTATCTCACACACTTGGAGTGCATGTGTTTAGAATGATGTGATGCTGGTCTAGCTCTGGACCCTCAGGCAGCGCTTGTTTCAGGGAAAAGTATGCACTTGTATTTCCTATAGATTAAGTCATTTATTTGACTTTCACTGCCTATGCACAGTTGCTGTGAAGTTTTTTGTCTGCCTGCTCCCAACTTTACTAACTGAATGGCTCTTCTCACAGTTCTCAACAACCGCCAAAATAATATATATATATATATATATATGGCTACAACTATTATAATCAACACTCAACAGTTAAACATCACCGCTGCATAATCACCGCTCCAAGGTGTTTAACACTTTAGGTTAACATTTTTGAAGTGAATTATTTTTTAAGAGGTTCCTTTCTTTTCTTTTGTTAAAAGCACATACAGAGAATAATTTGCGACAATTTGGAAAGGTTTGAGTGCTGAAAACAAACAATGGGATGAAAATTCATAGTGTAGGACATAATTACCATTTCACATTTCCTTCAGATTTTATAAAGAGTAACAGCAAGAATATGCATTTTATAAAGAAAACACACTCATTTATTTAAAAAAAAACACATTCTGTAAGGCTAAGTGTTCCCAGACTTTTGATAGTCATTGTACATTTATGACATGTCAACACACAGAAAGCAAAGGGAGAAAAAATTAAACAGGTACTGTACGCCTCCACCTCTTCCCTTTTCTAAAAGCCAATAGAGGAAGGGAGAGCGTTTCCAAGGCTACGTCCACTGTAGGCCAACATTACAGCAGGTCCCACTGGGGAAGGGGAGGGGTCGTCCGAAACACTCACCGCGGGCATGCATTGTCTTTGGCTGCAAGCACTATGGCAACTGTTGCCGCAATACTGAACACGCTGGCCAGGACAACAAGGGAAGGTCAGGGGTCGAGGCTAGAGGAGAGAAGGACGGGAGAGGTTGAAAAAAAGCAAGTTAGCCATTTTGAAACTCCCGGTGATGTAAAGAATGCGTGAGGAGGGCAGGTTAACAGGACTTTCACAAATATTTGAGGACTGAATATGGCATTGTGTACACATCATGACAGCTGAGGTCTGAAAAAAGTGAAAGGAAATCTGGGACAATGAATGATAACATAAACTGTCTCATGTATGCATTTCCGAAAAAGCAAAACACTGTGCAAAACATGGTCCCCAATCCTGTTCCTGGACAACTAGCTTCCTACAATGTCTGATATCTGTTCCACCATATCTGATCTATCTAGTAACCGTCTTCAGAACTTTCTCTGCTGTACCAGGTGTGAGAGGCTAAACATCAATGTCTGTCTGAGCAACTCTTTTTGCTTGCCAATGTATTGGTGTATGTATAACACAGTCCCTCTGTACTGAATCTCATATCATTGGCCTTTCCTCATTGACCAGCTGCAATTCACCTGTTGCTTTAAAGTGGCCCCTCACGTGTGACCACAGCACAGCACACAGTGTGAACAATTTGAAATTCTTTCTCTGCATTTAACCATTTAACCTAGCAGTGCGTGGGTACGGTACCTTGCTCAAAGGGTAACTCAGTGACGTCACTAGCAGTAGGGATTCGAACCCACAGCCTTCTGATACAGGCTGCCCCCTGTATGGACCATTCCAATAATGTCACTGAGGTCAATAAAACAGAACAGCATAATTCAGGTCTAAATTTCTTTCCTCAAGCGTTCATATTCCCTAACTTCTTCTTGTGCCTCTCTCCAGCGGTCCAAGTGCATGTGCTAAAAGGCGACAAGGCGGGCGAGTGGTGGAAGTTTACCATCAACATCATCTCGGTCTACAAGCAGGGCGAGCACCGCATTCGCCGGGGTGACCAGTTGCTGTGGGTGCGCGCCAAGGACGTGGCCTGCAAGTGCCCCAAGGTCAAGCCTGGGAAGAAGTACCTGCTGCTGGGCTCGGACGACGGTGACTCTCGTGGCCAGAGCGGCGTGGTGGCTGACAAGGGCAGCCTGCTCATCCCCTGGAAAGACCTGTGGGCCAGACGGCTCCGCAAGTTCCAGCAGCGTGACAAGAGGGGCAAGTGCTAGAGGAACCAAGCATCAGGAGACAGAAGGAATCGAGGAAGGGATGGACCGAGCGCTGCTAAGCAGATGCATATCGCTAGCCTTTTGTAGGAACTGTTGTGAAGGAACCCCAAGTTTCACTGTTTTGTCCTCAGCTGTCTTTCATTTTTATTTTCTTTGAGATTATTATTTTTTGGTATTGTGGATTTTGCAGAATTTGCACCTAATGTTACTTATGTAAGTCATTCCTGAGCGGGCAGTTTTCGTATCTCTCATTTTTATTTCTGTTACATAGCTTAAATTGCCCTTTAAGTGCTTTTTTTCATAAAACACAACATTTGGTACAGTGCAGTGTGACATTTCTGGATGCCAGTGCCCTTGTCTAAAAGCAAGTACTCTTCTTATTAAACCTAAACACAACTGAAGGTTCTAGTGACAAAAGAAAAGTGATCTTGGGGGAGTTATATGTTACACATTATACTTTATACACTATATGTTGGTGATCTGTGATTTTGAACTGGTTTCTGCAAGATAAGTGTAAAGAATGAGCTTACGACTTCTATAAACCCGACTTTCACGTAAAGCATTGTGGACGATACCTCATAGTTTCTTTTTGAGCAATTCAGAATGTGCCATGAAAAAGTGATATATTTCAACATCAGCTTGAACCACTACTCATGTAAGTTGAATGTTTTTGCTGTTTTGAATGCAGTGATTTTTGCAGTGTACATTATAACATGTTTGACCTTAGATTACTATTGTGTGAGTTTAATTATATAAAGAGAGCATAATATTTAACCCCTTTCTGATCCTTTTTTTGTGACTGTGATTAAATATTAAGACGAAAATTCCAAGTTTCAATTTCAAGTTTCAAGTATATAGAACACGATGCCTACAGGAGTAGCTGATGTTACCTGAACACTTTTAGCCAGCATTCATTTAAATGTGACCTGGATCACATGAAAAGATGAGAAATTAAAAAATAAAAAATTGACCATTTTTGAAAATGTGAAGTGTGAAAATGTTTAATTTGAAATTCACAAAACCCCAAAACACTTGTCCTCATCCCACTATCCTCATTTTTTTTTTTTAAATGTCTGTATGAGATTAATATTAACTGCAATTCGTAATAATGTGATGGAGAATAAAATCTGAATTTCATTCAACAGTGAATTTAAGTGGGAATGTCCTTAAATAAGGCAGTAAGATGGACTACAACCACCTTGCTTTTACCTGAACCCTTTGTAGCTTGTGCAAACTTTATTCTGTGTGTAATCATGACACCCTTGGTCATGCAGTCATGTCTTGTCTGAAATAGTTGGGATGTTTTCAAGGGCCTTAAGTACAACGCAGTCTTAAGTAAAATAAATTCACTATCATTAGGTTGGAGACCATGACGATATGATCTGTTTTGCCTTGGGTAATAAAGCATAGACCTATTTGCTTGGTACTCTGTGGAACGTATTGTTCTGTTGTTATTTGTATAGTTGTATAGTAATATTTTTTGTATGACATTAACTAGATCATATTCATGTTATTAACCAGATTGTTTAGTACCATAAACTTAACATTTGAACAACAGAATAAGGTTGTTAGGTTTTGGGTTGTTGTTTTTTTTCTTTTTGGTTTACATGAGTTGATAAAATAGAGAGGAATTTGTACAGTATCTGTGCTATGAAAATGAAATATTCTTACACACAATCCAAACTCACTGTTGCTGTCAAGCTATGAACTCATTCCTTTGAAATAAATATCAGTTATTTCTTTATTGACCCAGCATGGACTTTTAGACCAATTCTCCAGTTGTCTGGAGGATCATTCTGCCGAACAGGTTCTGGATGAAGACCTAGCCGTTGTTCATGGTCCCACCTGTAAATGACGTTTAGCTGTATTCTTTGCAAAAATAAAAGCTGTGTTTTGTCTTGTAATTCATACTAATATATAAACGTTCTCATAAAAAATGAATATATTTAATGATACCTGAAATTACATGCCTTTGTTTTTTTTTGTTATTGTGGCTATCATTTCTGTTTTTGGATATTGTCTAAAATTGAGTTGCCAAATTCTGGTCCTGGATGGCCAGTGTCACTGAACACACCAATTAAACATGGCAGTTAATAGATGGGTTGAACCAGGTGGGTTTAAGCATCACCAAACTGTGCTAGACACTAGTCCTATAGGACCAGATTTGGGCATCTCAGTCTATGTTATGAAATGTGCTGAAGAACAGGTTGTAACCATTGATCAGACAGATAGTGAGAACTTGGAGACTGTTTTCAATAAACTCCTGTAAACCTAATCAATATATATGTGGTGCAATGTTAAGAAATAGGGGGTATGTCTTAATGAGAGATACTGCTCGCATTTTCAGTGAAAGATCTAAAACTTCCAGAAAGACTGTTTATCAAACTGTGATTGGTTGCTGCCACTGTCTATTCTTAATTATGTTAAAGTGACACATCTAACTTACAAAGCCCGAATTAGTGGGAGAGAAAGTTTGGCTGGCTCTGCATAGATACCACAGAAAATGTGACCCTGATTATACAGTTATGACAGTTTTCTGTCCAAGTATCAAACCCTTCAATTTCCAACAAGTCAGTAAAGTAGGAGTATAGCACAGTACTCCGGGGCTTAAAATGTGTTTAACCCTAAGCTTAATTTACCCCTGAAACTCCTTAATTTGAATTCGGTGACCATTCATTTGTGAACTGATCCCTTAATTTTACCTTAAAAGGGGATTTCAGGCATGAGTGTGAACCCCCTTAATCTTAAACATAAGCGATTAATTCAGGAGGATCCAATTATTTAAAAGGTAAGGGGAAAATTCAGTAGTTTTACCCCTTAATCAACCTTAATTTTCCTGGAAATGAAGGTCAAAATGAAAGTAATTTTAAGGTGTAAAATTAAGAGTTTTGGTTTTAAGAGTTTTGAATGCAACAAGAATGATGATTATGTTTAATAAAATAAATAAATAAAAATTATAAATATGTATTTTTGATTTCAAAGATATCAGTAGGCCTAGAAATCCTTGTGGGTTAGAATGAGTTTGTAGTGCATAAGTTATACTATTTTCTTTGCAGCTTAATCTTATTGACTAAACTCTTCTAATCATCACTCACAACAGAATTTCCTTAGAAGCCAACGAAGAGAACTGTCATTAATTACATCTGAGATCCATCATTTTGACCAAGCCAAACTTCACCTCGAGCACCAAGTGAGTGTGTGGGAGTCTTGTTAAAGGAGCAACGGAGGGTTAGTGTGAACCATAAATGTCACTTTCAAAAAAGATTGCCGGTGAGTTTTTTATAACAAAACTCAGCAGCAGATCATTCTTTGCTGCATCATGATTTACTTTGGCTCTAGGTGCCTCTATAAAAATGCACAGCATCAAGTATAGGCCGTAAACTATGAGGGTGTGTGGTTTTGAAGTTGTAGGTAAGTTAGTGATACGTTGGTGCACTGTGAGTGTCTCTGGAACACAGAGCCAGTGGGTACCTGGGGACACATATCTAAATCTCCAACCTAGCCCCTTTAAATTCTCTCCACTCTCCACACACGCTGTGGAGAATCAGACCAAGGGTGTATAAAATCCGGCTGGTGAAAAAGTCAAATCACTTGAACAGGAAAGCAGAAAGTGATTTCTGTTAGAAGCTGATCTGGCTTTACTTTAACATTGGAAGTGTGAAGCAATAGGAAACAAGAGGGTGGACCTATGGTTTCCTCCTGAAACAAAAGTAATTACGTCTCAGTCCATTTAACATTGTTTGTCAATGACTGATGTGAAAAAAAGTTCCCTCTAAAATCATATCTCAACGGGGCCACCTATAATTGCATGAATTTTGCCCCACCCTAGCAAAGAAAACAGTGAGGGGGAAGTCTGGTGCCACCACTGCTTTATTGCTACAAAACAGCTGCGTCCAGCACCTGCAACAGGTCACTCCAGTCGATGTTTTGAAAGGATTACAAGGAGGCTGAAGTCAGAGAAGGTACATTGGAAAATTAAATGGTGTTTTATCTTTTTTTAGTTAATGACCAGACTGCCTTAAAATGTTGAGCTGATTGAACTTCAAGGTATGTTACTTGAATGTAAATCACACATTTTTCCTGTTAATTCACTGTTATTTGAGCTAACACAATATTTCAATACAACATTGTGCTAAGCCTTTTGAAGTAAAAACAACACTTTTTAGAAAAGTCTCATTAACATTTGCATTTTTATAGTGTAAATCTTTGAGACCGCCCTGCAGTGGACTGGCGCTCTGCCCAGTGTGAGTCCCTGCCTCGCAACCGTAGACCTTGGGATAGGCTCTGGGTACCGGCGGAGTATTAAGTGTGTACAGAAAATGAATGAACTAATTAATTAATTAATTTTTGAGACTTTACTATATTTCTGCCATTGCTTGATATAAAAATGATTAGAAAAGAACACACGCTGAAAGTAATTCACTCCCTAATTACATTTAAATAGCAAAACAAAGTAAGCAGTAAAGCAGGTTTTTTCATCTCCTGTAACGTTCACAGTGCGGTGATCGGATTTCCAGTAACAACAACGAACAGTAACATTTTCCATTTGTGAGGTTTTGGGACACAGATGAAAAAATATGCTGAGGATATGTCTACACCCATGCCCAGTGTACTGGGGTCACATTCCAAGTGTGGCAAGGACATCAGCACTCACAGACAATCACACACCAGCCCATTCTGAAAACATTTATTCCAGACACACTCCCACTATTGTGTTTCTGTTAACAGGCATCAGGCAACTCCTAAAACATTTTCCAGTTGTGTGTGTGTGTGTGTGTGTGTGTGTGTGTGTGTGTGTGTGTGTGTGTGTGTGTGTGTGTGTGTGTGTGTGT
>JBBPDC010000028.1:12046287-12074001 GCA_037974485.1 Hemigrammopetersius urotaenia
AGAAAGAGAGAGAGAGAGAGAGAGAGAGAGAGAGAGAGAGAGAGAGAGAGAGAGAGAGAGAGAGAGAGAGAGAGAACCTGCATTGCCAAAGAACGGGAAATAAGAACACTCCCAGAATAACTCAACGTTTGGGTCATTGACACTCAAATATAATCAACTTACTGCACCACCATAGCCATGACGGCCAAGACCAGAGACATTTCCCACAGACAGGAACAAGTCTGGGAAATAACATGAACGATTTTGGGAATTTTATGTAATCAAAACACTGGTAATTGGTGAAGTGCTCAAAGGACAATGTGCATGTTAAAGGTTTCTCAGAATCAATAGCTTGCTTCGCTTTCTGAAATTCAGCTCCCAGCAATCATACAGTAAGGGTTCTCGTAACAACTTAACATAAATATAATGCACGCTGACAGAATTTTTGGCTGTCGTTATTTTTATTTTTTTTTTATTTCGATAGCTCGGTCATCTGGTTTTGATCCATGGTGACTATCCATGGAAGAGCTACTCAGATGGATTCATGTCCCAGTGATTTTATTGTCTAACCCAACCCAGAGCTCCTCACTCTGTATGGATTCCATCTCTGAAGTTGGCAGGGAGCTTGCGCTTTGACACCATCATGGCAAGCCGATACACAGCCCATCCACATGCCTATCATTACAGTGCCTTATGAGGACGCCTGCACAGTGAGGGGGACAAGAGAGAGTAAGAGTACGAATAATACGAGCTGAGAGAGAACTATAATAGAAGCTCTGCTGGCATTTGTTCAGCTTTGCCTTGCGGTGCCTGGGAACAGGCTCTGATAAACATGTAGCCTATGAGTGATGAAGAGTCCTGTCAGCTGACAGATAGCAGAAAAATGTCACTACACTACAAGGGTGACAGGATTACACTACTCCCACTAATTACTAACAGTCATACATGATGAATGGATCAGCTTTTTTTTTATTGTTTATTGGTTAAAGATTTATGCACAAAAACATGGTAAAAAAAGTCAAAAGGTCAAAGGCATATAACGATCACAGTCTGACTGGACAGAATTCACTATGAAACACAGTGTGCTTAAAATGTGCTTAACCCTACCTTCATTTACCCCTGAACATTCAAACCCCTTCATTTGAATTAAGTGGCCGTTAATGTGTGAAATCAACCCCCTAATTTCCTGTAAGGTCATTTTTGTTACAACTGTGCGGTCTCGATCTAACAATTTTAAGGTAGGTAAATTAAGGAGTTTGGTTCTGAAGTGTTTGATGACTTCATAGTCAATAGCAGCTATAGGAAATAGTGACCCCGCGTTTCTTAGAAGAACCGTTTGGCAATTTTTAAAATATTTTCTTCCGTCTTTCATTATATCCAATTCCACATACTAGCTAGGATTCCCACCATCACATGATGCCAATTCTATTCAGAATTAAATGAGATGTCTATGCTGCCTTGCGCCATCCTAAGAAGGCCATCCTACCTCATCAGGGTGAGCAACACCAATTGTTTTCTCTTGGCCCTTGTGCTGATGTTGTTAAAATGTTTTTAAATGAATAAATTACATTTATGAAACTTACGTCAGTTTGTTTCCAGATCCCAATGTTTATGAACAATTCACATGTGAAACTTACCCCATATGTAATCACAATATGTCTGGAGAATTGATGCAAACGCTATAATCCAGTTCAATTCAATGACAGGCTTTCCAGCCTAAAGACCCCAAAAATTACAAGCATTAAAGAGACATGCATAAAATATGATTAGCATAGGTTTTGTCAAAGACAAAAGCGAAATATATATCTGTAGAATGTTTATGACAAATCTGTGCACAAACACTTTCAAAGCCTTGTTGAGTGTATATTTGAAGTCACAAACTTTTTGCAACGATTGATGGATGTTTATTTGCTTATTTGACAAGGCATGTCTGTTAGAAATAAAACCTGCTGTGTAGAGGTTTTATTTTAGACTGAATAGCTCTTAATGTGAGCTAGAGGCTTTATCATACTAAATTCTGTGACTTGTAGAAGTAACTGAAAACACTGGAAAAAATTACCTTTCTGGTACAAATGATTTTAAAGTGAGCCTTGAGAAATGTTTTTCAGATTACTGGGAAAATGTAAATGACATTTCTATGAGATTATAACCAGCATATCTGACAATCAATGATGAGCAAGTTCAATTATCATTGATGGCCAAATACATCTCTAGTGGACACAGGAACAGCAAAACTATGAAACCAGTTTGATGGGTCAGAATCTGACATCAGCAACATGAAGCCATGCTGGTTTTTGTCAACAGCGTGAGTAGATATTGGATGGTGGTTGGATTGGATTGTGTGTTGAATGTCTTCTTGCATTGCTCGTCCAAAATAACTGATGACAATGTTCCTTTCATGACCATGTTTTTTTTGCAAATTATATTACCAACATGACCAGGAACGTAACAGCATGTTCTCATTGCTTTGTGATGTTGCCGGAGGAGTTGTTCTGTACAGCTGTCCATCCTACAGAAAATCAATAACACAATTTCTGCATTACAGTACTCATCTACGATGCATCCGAGATCCAAAAGAGGCACAGTAAACTACTAGACAGGTTCGCATGATCAACTGGCAGCACAGAAGTCAAGACTTTATGACATACCCAGTGGTTAAATGTACCAAGTGAGATTTGTCAAACGAATTATCTCATAATGTTTAACTTGTTAGGGGCACTTCAGTTAAAATAAGAGAACTAATCATTATGGGTCTATAAGATCTACCATCACAGTTAAATTTCAATATATTCTTTTTGAGTCAAAAAGTGGTTTAGGGTATTTTGACTAGGCCATAAAGACTTCAGGGTAGGTCTAGGATCATAAGCAATTCTGAATAATAAATCAATTGTGGCAATGACTGATAAAATAGTGTTGTCAGTAGGTGCAACATTCTGATTGGTTGCAGTCATTTTGAAAAATATTTACTGGGCGTGGATCTTTCTGTTGCATGTAGGCAACATTGTACGGTGACGGTTTAAAAATCTGCTTTTTTTTTCCTCTGCAAATTTTGCCTCACTATGAAAAGATTACACATTGAACTAACAATGTGATTTATTTTTAGATATTTATTTTTAGATTTAGTTTCTGATGCCTTTTCCTGACATGGCCATTCACAGGACTATCTGGAACTGTGTGTGCTAACAGAGCACAGCCCGGCCTGGAGATTCAGATCACAGACTGGAACATAGAATGCTCCCAAAAAGGAAAGAAAAGAACCCAATAAATCCTGCTTATCGATCAATGGCTGCTAAGGATAAATGATTCCAGTTCTTCTTCTGGGCATTTGAATTTTTTTGCCCCTTGTTCTTGAGTATTGGAAGTGAAATTGAAGAGCAGAAGTGAGTTCATGAGAATGGAAGTGCTCACAGGAAGGTTTATACCTGCACCTTATATAGAATCTTCTGACTGGTTTCCAGTCCTAATGAACCAGAGTGGGCTGTATCAGATATCTGACATGGATCAGGGTTCCAGTGGTAGAGTTCTCAGTGTAAAGGAAGTACATTATTGGTGCAATCACACAATGATTTGGTAGAATTGAATACAAAAGGCCATGTGTGAACATTAGATTGGCTACACACCCAGGCCTTTGCATTCTTAACACTAAACCTGATGCATTTATTTCTGGTAAATGAGCTATACTGATATGAGACGTATGCTTTGCTTGAATACATAATACAAATAAATAATGATATAAAACAAAATGTCTTGATTGTATTATGGCTTGGCCCATCAGAACTTGCAAAACATCTTCATGGAACACAGTGGGAAAGCACACAGAGTCATCAGAGCGACTGTCATCCAAATGGGGAGCTTGCAGTGCACTGAATCATTTTTGCATGGCCTTACCCCAGAAGGAAGCTTTCAGAGATGGGGTCATATATACTCACCCCTCTTTCCTGTGTGAGTGCGTGTGTTTGTATGTGTGAGACATCATTCTCTCACATTTTGTTTGTGCCCTGACCCAGATAATCCTGAACTTGCTGAGTTAAAGTGCTGATGTATCTGATGGTCCTGAGTTATGTGTTAAGAAGAGGGAGACGGAGACGGGCAAGATGAAGGAAAGGAGGGGTGAGAAAGAGATAGAACGTGAGACACTGTTCTCTAGAGCTTCAGGAGGAAGAGTGCGACGCCTCTCAGGCTTTGATCCAGTTGTAACTTGGAGGAAGTTATCCACAGGGTTTCTGGCAGAGGGGAAAACGATGGCGTCACTATCTCCATTGCCTGTCCACTACCCTGGGACCTGGCTAGCCTTGCAGTCGGGACAGACTGGAAGTCCTGGAATATTCCAGTTCCACTTGCTAGAGTGGCATTAAAATATTTCTGTATTCCTCCATTCACTGGCTTACAACAGGAAATCTGTTTCACTTTGAAAAACACACATTTATCCTCTCTCTCTCTCTCGTGTTCGGACCTGGAGCAGATCTCTTGGGATTCATTTATAAGTCAGTTATTAGCTGTTACTTTATTCATTATGTAAAGGTTTGCTTTCACTCATTCTCTCCCATTTCAAACTGTTTCATGTAGCAGAAGCCTGTACTTGTAAATTGTTACAAGTAAGGCATTAAACGCCTCTAGCCACAGTTTATAAACCAAGCGTTGACCTTGAATCTGTGCAAAAGCTCTAAAATCCCGAGTACGGTCTGAAGTGTGGGCCAGCAGCAAAGTGTAAAGACTTGTTTTATGTGGAAATGCTGACTTATGAATGTGCAGCAAATCAAACAGAGTCAATTTGGAAACCAATGGAAAGACTAAATGAATGACTTACAAGCTACATTAATCCCATCTATAAATACAGAGGAAAGTGAAGTATGACATTTCAGCCATTTTATAGCTGCCACTGACTCTGTTTTCCGGTCTCAAATATTTGCCACCTAACGTTTGAGATTACAGCAGTCGGCTATGGCTTTAATCCAATGTTTTTGGGTTTTTTTGTTTTTTTCTTTCCTTTAGGCGAGCACAGAGGAGAAGCATGAAGGAGTGAAATAGAAAGATGGAATCATGAGATAAAGTGGATCAGGAGTGATGGAGTGGATGAGGGAGTCCCAGGAGAAGAACTCTTGACAAAAGCACAGAGATTTTTCACTTTTACCCATTCATATCAACCAAAGGCCTTAACATTTGATTGTCATGCTTCTTGTGTGGTATCAGCCTAGCCATACCGCTTTTACACAACACGTTTCTTCCGTCTGAATGATTTTGCAATTTTTTTAACTTTTTTGAACAGCATCTTGTTTAACAACGCTGTTTAAGTTGAACTGAACTGAATAAAGTTGCTCCTGCACTAGCTGGAATTGCTTGTTGGATTGTTATACAGTTTTCATTCATATTGTGGTTATTGCTGATTCCCTCCCATTGGCTGGAACAAGAAAGGAAAAAAGAAAGATGTGTGGTCACTAGACAGAAACCTACCTGTGCTTGAGCACATCTGCTCGGAGGAGAAGGGTAAACATGTTTTAAAGTGCGTTATTAAATGTTTTGATATGCTTCCAGTCTTTCTTTCTGTGATTTTTACAGCCTGTAAGAAACTGTCAAACTGAGTTCAAATGCCAACAAAGCCACATCCTCCTCTACTCAGTAGTCCAAGAGAGGGAAGCACTTAGACCTAATGCTATCTTTATTCAAAGTTGATTTGGGTAATTATGTTGTTTACTTATTTTACAGTTTAGGAAGAACTCAAAAGATGCTTTGATTCATTCATTAAAATCTACAGAATATTGGACCATTCTCTGGAGAGGTTCCTCAAGTTGTTCTCCAGCCACTGCAATAGGATTTATGGGCCTGTGTTGCAACTTAAATGCAGCAAAAGATGGTAACCATTAGGCGGTCTGAATAAGATGTTAGTTTCATAAGGTCCGAGCAGCATCAATAATACAGTGCAGTCAGAGCAATGGGGTCTGTACGTGACATTTACAGGGACAAGCACATCATATGGAACAGATAGATTTTGACCTGAGCTAGATTTATTGGAATAGCTCACCTTGCATGCCATATAAATGAAAGTTAG
This sequence comes from Hemigrammopetersius urotaenia, assembly GCA_037974485.1. Taxonomy (NCBI): domain Eukaryota; kingdom Metazoa; phylum Chordata; class Actinopteri; order Characiformes; family Alestidae; genus Hemigrammopetersius; species Hemigrammopetersius urotaenia. Next base: position 12,052,313 of record JBBPDC010000028.1, read on the forward strand.
GCTGGAACGGACTTATTGCTTCAGCAGAGATTGGCGTGAGCATGAATAGGTTTTGCAAAAAAATGTTCTATTGTGTTTTTATACTGAATGTATTTTTACATCGATTTAAGTGGACCAACTGAAGTGGTTTCAGCATCTTAACAGCTAGCATGACTTAATAAAGGAGAAGTCACATGTGTTATGTCTGATGTTGCATTCGAAAGAGATTTGCCTCTCTCTCTCTCTCTCTCTGTATAGAGGGTTCATGGTGTGAAAATTCCAGCACCCTTCTCCTTCCTGCATCTGGTCCTCAGAAGTGTCTGTGCACACATGGGCCCATTAGTTCCACCTCTCGCTCGGCCTGGGCCCTGATCTGTTCCCTCTCAGGGGCCTTCAAGGGCCTCCCCAGAGACCCATAACCACACCAGCGCCAGAACGAATAACTTGGCGCTTACTCACGCCTCTGGTGTTCTTTATGGCAGGTGAACTCCCCCCTCCCTCCTTCCCCCCGGCTCCCCCCAATGCTTTATACAGTACTTCAAAGCCGCTTTACCGCTCATCACCCTCCGTGCCATTGCTTTTGCTATTGCCTTCCCGTCCCACCACGCAGCTCTTACTCATAACAGGAGGCACGGGGGAGAGAGTGACGGAGAAAGAGAGGGTGATTTCTTTGAAGAGAGAGTCGGTGAAGTGTTAGAATAGGAAACTGGACATCAGAAAGGGGGGGGGGGGCTGGAGGCCGGTGCCAAGGTGCTGGTCCAGGATCTGCTGCCTTTACTGTAAGCCTTCCATCCATCAATCGTTGCGAGCTTCATGGCTAAATAAGCCACACTGGAGCAGCACAATTTTCTTTGAAAAGAAGGATCTGAGAGTTCTTGTGAGGGTCAGGTGGCACAACACGATTCAAGCAGAGGCGCACGAGCACCAACAGCAAATTTACAGACTCTTGCTAGACCTTATAAGACCTTATAGTTATTGATTTCATCTGGGCCAAAAGTTGACATGTATCTTTGACATTTTTCCATCTACATGGCAAACCTTATGAGGAGCAATTCAACATGCACTCTTACCAGAAGAAAAGTTCTATATGGTACCAGTGGTGTTTGACAACTAGTTTATGACTAGTTTTATAAGGTTATTTAAAGAACCATATACAGCAGATCAGCGTGGAGATATATCAAATGTCATGGGTCTATATATAAGCGTTCTTAACTAAATAACCCTTAAAGAATTAGTGTGCCAATAGGATTAATTATTGAAGCAATGCAATTGGAAAAAAACACTTCTAGTTGTTGATACCTTTTCAGAAAAATATTCAAAAAACACTCATCTTAAGTTCATGTGTGAGACCAAAAGTGGTTCCCCTATATCAGTGGTCCTCAAACCAGTGGTCCCCAAGGTGGTCCCCATACAGTCCAGATTTTTGATACAACCTAACTTGCAAAACACAGGACAGACCCTTAAATGAAAGTATGAGAACAGGTTCTTTTTGTAATTCCATTACAAAAAACTAAACATTCCCTAAAATAACCTTTCAGTGGAAAGTTCTTCACTGAACATGTAAATGAATGAAATGTGAGCATGAATGTTAAGTTTGGAAGAAGATATAAATTGTAAGGATGTTGGTCTTTTTATAATCAAGTGTGAATCATGTGAATATTCATGTGAAAAAAAACTTTTCAGATCTCTCCTTTATGAACATGGCTCTTTAGGGAATTAAAAATAGTTCTTTCATCTTCAAGAACCATTCGTGGCACCTCTTTAAGAATGTGAATCAAAGATGTGGGCCATCTGGGGCTTCCTGAGAACTAGTTTGTGAAACACTTACCTACAGCATTGCTTGAAAGAAGCCTTTTTGGAACTTTCATTGTTTAGAACGTACTAAAGACAAGCTGGGAACCAGACATTACATTAAACCTCAAGGAATCGAGTAATATTGATTAAATCTTTTTTATCAACTCGAAGGCCGTGTCTGTGGGCCTCATTCAAATCTACATACCTTACTAATTAGTTTCCTACATTAATAACGGTCACACAATTCATAGTAGGTTCTCGATCATTAAGATTATTAACTGAATAGTAAGCTTAAGGGGTTAAGCTGCTTTTTATTGTCCTCATTTGTCTGCTAATGAGCAAATTTATGCATGTAAAGTTAAGCCACTGTGACAGGCTGTTGGCGAGAGATGTATTTGCGTGGTTGGAAAGCTGCTGTACAGATGTGTTCTAGCACACTTGTCAAGGTTAAGTGCCTCTGACCTCTAACCTTCTCCAAGCTGAGACTGATCTTTGATACGTAGCCAGTTCGTCCAACATTCAAGGCTGGGGGACTTGCATGACCGTTTGTCAGTCAAAAAAATGTCATAGATTTTTCCAGCCAACATTACTTTTAGCAGTGGATTTAGACGGCAGGGTCTTTGAGTGTGTGGCCGTATTTCTGTACGAGTCAATCTGGATCTGGCAAGCCCCAGCAGAAGGTTATGTGAGACTGTCCAGACCCGAAAGCCAGAAGCCCACAGCAGTTCCTGCCCAATCGTGCTGTGTTCCCCTCATGTTTCTGTCTGGATCCTTTTATTTTCACCTCCATTGCTGCTCAAATATCAAAATACTTCATTCGTGTTATGCTTCGTAATGCGTCTCATTTTAAACTCGTTTCTCCGCCGAATGGTAATGTTCTAATAAAACACTGATTACAGCCAAATGACAGATATGGAACTAGACGTATTTTTCCTTGATTATGCTGATTAAGGTGCCTGATTAATGTATTTACTTTTGTTTTGCGATCCAGCATGAACCTCGCTGAGACAAGCAGGGAGAAGATGAGGACAATTCATATAGTTAACCTGAAAAAAGAAAGAAAGAAAAACAGAAAAATGAAGAATGCAGGAAACAACAGCATGGAAAAAGAAAGGTGAAAGTAAGAAGTTGAGAGAGAGAGAAGCAGTGAGAGAATTAGAGTGAAAGAAAGAGAGAAGCAGAAAGACAGGGGGGGGGGGGGCAAGAGAGAGAGAGAGAAAGAGAAAGAGGCATACAGGGAGAATAAAAAGGGGAGACTAGATAGAGGAAGGAGTGAGGAGAGCACCAGACAAGAAAAATAGAAAGTGTAAGAAAGACAGACGGAGAGAGAACGGGGAAAGAGACAGAGATAAAATAACGATAAAATAAGGAAATAGCGATAGAGAGAGATAGAAGACATGGACAAAAAGGGATGAGAGAAGACGAGAGAAGGGGGGGGGAGTAGACTGAGACAGGAAAAGACAGGAAAAAGAGAGAAACAGGAAGACAGAGAGAGAGCGAACAGAGAGAGAGAGAGAGAGAGGACAGAGAGAGAGAGAAAGAGAGAGAACAGAGAGAGGGGAATGAGAGAGAGGGGAATGAGAGAGAGAAAGAGAGAGTGAGAGAGAGAGGTGTGAGTTAGCAGAGGTTATCCTCCAGCTGAGGAAACACTGAGGCTGGCAGCGAGAGGTTGTTTGTGGTGAATCTCAAATCAAAGGCCAAAGAAAATGTTTGGGTACAATGTCCTTGCAATAAAACCCTCCGTCAACACTTTTTTGGATTTTACACACATGCACACACTCTCGTTCTCTCACGATACGTCCATGTACAGTGAAGACTTTTCCCCTTGTGTTCAAATAGAAAAAACAACTGTTTGCATAGTTTTACAACATATATAGCAGGCCAGAGCAAAGCTAACCAGTGTGACTGTATTCATATTTACAACAACCACAGTCTCAGAAAAAGGGAGTGTTGGCTCACAATAATCTTGGCTTGTATTATGAAAAAAACAATAACAGACTATGGAGGGAAAACGAGTGAATGGAGCTCCGATGTTTATGGCAGGTGGTGTCGAAACCTTCTTTCTTCAGGTGCTTTGACATGGAATGACCTGCTTGTTCTTTCTCACATGTAGGACCTTTCAGCAGCATGCTAGCACCAACCCCGCTGTATTGTGCACGGCAGAAACACAAGCAATATGGTGACTGACAAAGGCACTATGCACTGTTCGTCTTCTTTCTTGTGGCCATGTAGTGATGAATGGACCCATCCTTCCTTTCTGGCCGGCCTTTTTACAAGAAGAATTCCTGCCAGACTGTTTAGAATCCCACTCATTCATCACAAGCCTCGTGACAACTCTCACACAAACACATAGACCACAAACATAAATGCAGGGTCGTGAGCACACACGTGCACACACACACACACACTCAAACACACACACAGACACACACACAGACACACACACACACACACACACACACAAGACTAGATCCAGTGCTGCCCTCTTCAACTGCCAGGTAGTGTCAGCGAGTTCAGTCAAAAGCATAGCAAGCATCTTCCGGACATCTTTTGGATTTCTTTTAGTAAATACCACAGGTACCCTCATACTTCTTCCCAGGTTACAGTCCTCTCTAATGAGTCGTTGGTACAATTCTGGAAAATATAATAAAAGCTCTGTCTATGCATTCACACCGTCTAGACATGATGGCAAAAGGGCTTGAAGGTCATAGAGGAAGCATATGAGTTTTCTTAGCCAGACAAAAGAACACAAACAGATTCCATTTCTGTGGAAAAATGAACACATTTATCCACTGTCATCAAGAAAAACTTTGGTTCTCCATCCAATGGATTAGCGCCCCTTCTTTCAGCCAATTAGCATGTCTGGTAACTCTATGCTAATGGACCAGAATTCCAACTTTCAGCAGCTGGCACAGGGGTGTGCATTCCTTTACAGATGGTCTAGGAGGTCACGATATCCCATGATCCATGGGCTGGTGTTGGATCAGGACCAGATCATTCCTATAATGTTGATCAGTATAGCCCAGTGCCTTTGTTTGGCCAGCGCCTGATCGATACAGCCACCATTCACCACAATAATTGTGCGGTGTAGAGGTGAAACAAATAGACAGTGGACTGTTAGCGCTTGCAATGACATCACAGGCTGAAACACGCCTGGCAGGCTCTGCTTCATGGGCACGTTCTGCAAAATCGTGTGAGCGGTTTGGCAGGGACGACTCCACTCACCTCACTCTTTTATTACTGCCTGCATCTCTGCCAGGCCATGTCAGAAGCACATAGTTCTTCAGAACAGATGAATGCAAACTGGGGATAAAATGGAGGGAAACGTTTTGAGAATCAGTTTGCTCAATGCGAGCTGAATCGGGTAAAGTTTCAGTTATGTAGGCTCAAACTAAAGACTCAAATTAACCTCTAAACTCTTTTGCATGCACTTGCCTGAAGTATAAATTATTAAAACAATTTTATCATTTAGGACCAGGAGCATCCTCACAAAGATCATGACTAAGAGTCATTTTGTGGTACAACGCATATTCCCTACTCAAAATGATATACAAATTCAGAATGTTCAGAATGTTTGAAGGCAAATGTTTGAAAGCCTAGATACTGCTTGACGGAGTATTAGAGAGTGTTAAACTTTACACAGAAGCTGTTTTGAGAACTAATGTAATTCAAAATCCTTACATGAAATTTACACTGTAAAAACGGAGGATGCCTTGAAAATCTGATCAGGAACAGAAAACTTACATATAAAGTGCCCCTAAAAACATGCACTCTCTCAAAAAACTGTGACCATTATAATACCCCTCATTAGGGAAGATAGTTGTTTCATATTCCTTAGCAGTATTCTATTCTATTGTTTAAGTATTTTTTTAAAAACTCCAGGCTACGTTATGAAAAGTTGCAAAAATGCCCTTTTCCCATGACAAAGTCAAGGTACCTTTAATCTTCATTTTACCATGTACCTGTATACTACCCTTGTTAGCAGGGCTAATTAAGGAACTCTTCAAACTCTTACAAGAACCTCTACCTCACTGTCTGGGTTCCATCAAACACTATTTGGACAACGGTATTGGGACACCTGACCATTACACCAGGGACTTCAGTGACATTGCATGCAAATACATAGCCTTTAATATAGAGTGGGTCCCTTCTTTTGCTACAACAGCTTCCACTTTGAAGATTTTGAGTGTTTCTGTGGGAATCTCCATTACAGTTCTCCCCAAAGCTGTTTGATGAGGTTAAGGTCAGGGCTCTGTGTGGGCCAGTCAAGTTCTTCAACACTGAACACAACCAATCAACCATATGATCTTGCCTTGTGCACTGGGGCACAGTCATGTTTGAATAGAAAACCCCAAAGCTGCCTAGCGTTGTTCGAAATGTCTTGGTCTTTCACTGGAAGTAAGGGGCCTAGCCCAAACCCTGAAAAACAGGTGTGTACTAATTCCTTTGTCAATATAACATACAAACTCGATTCCCCAAAGGGTTCGAGCAGTGTGGCAAGCTGAGGCACCTTAAACATGCATCCATTTATATGTATAGCCGAAAAATAAGTTCTAGATGGTATGAAACTATGAAAATGCCAGAACATGTCTACCTAAAGTCAGATCTTAATGCTCAAGTTTCAAGAAACCTGCATGTAATCACGAAAGCCTCAAACTGTTCAGCAGCAGAAGCAGCAGCAGCATGACATCATAATTATCATCACTGATCTAACAGAACTCATCATCATTACAATCATTGTCGTCTTAATCACTGCCACCATAAGCATTGTCAGCAACTAAATCACTGCTTATTAGCCTGCAGTCTCTCCATTCGTCACCAGCGGTATCGCTGTCATTATCATCAGTGTTACCCTAACCCTCGATGACCTCACCTCCTGACCACCTACCTTTCAGATACACACATATTTCCCATCACCTGCCCTGTGGGTGTTTTCACACACTAAACCCAGGCCATATGGATGGTAAATCCAGTGGAGTGGAAGGTCTAGTCGTTGCAGGATTCAGAGACTAACGGTGGCTGATTTACGGGCCTGTGCAGCCTCCCAGGTGTAAAAATAATAGCAGCGGATCACAGGGTCGGAATGTGATTACACCCCCCACTCTGCCCTCTTACTCGGGAGGACGGGTGAGGAGATGACTGAATGTGAATTATGTAACGGAGAGGAATATGTGTGAGCACTCAGAGACGCGGCACTCTTGGAAGTGATTGCTTAGCTGGGGTTTCTTCTCTGGCCAAGAGCTGATGTATTGGATTTTCTTCACGTGGAGCTTGTCTCTCTTTTTCTCTTTTTTTGCATGCTTCCACTTCACTTTTCCCCCTCAAGACCTTTTGTTCTCAGCCACATTGATTCTCAGAATAGCTTCTATGAGAATGAGTTCCTTAAAAATTCATAACTATGTATCATTGAGAGTAAGGCATTACGTTTTTATATCAAAATAATTGTATGAGCTTTCTGGTCATCACAATGCCAGAAACAAAGGACCTGTCCTGGCAATTTTTGTTCCTCAATGGGAAAACATCCTCGAAGGTACAGCGTGACTTTAAAGATACACTACATTCAACATCCCATGGAAAATTTTTTAGTAGCAAGAGAAAATAAAACTTAGAAATCTTAGAAATGCTAAATATGATTAAATATGTTGCCTAACTAGTTAAAGTACTATATTCATACCTTATCACACCCTATTTGTGCCCTAAAACACAGTTTTTTTTCCTAAGAGTGAACTGTGTGAGTAAACGCTTTCTAACAATTGATAACTAAGAATGTGTCCATATACTGACAATGGACGCTCTTGTAAATGAGACTCTAAAATCTTATGAGAGTTGTCATTTCCATTGATGGATTGATTCAAATTAAAGGGTTTCACATTTTTAGACCACTATTTCATTTAGCATGTGTTGCGTAAACAATATAACCCACAAGACCACCTACACAGCAAACAACATGACGCTATAAACTGTTGGCATGAGCTAAGTGGATTATATTTAGTAAGAGATATGAGAGTGGATGACACCCTCCTTGTTAACAAAATGACCAAAATGCATCGCCCTTGTGAACTTGCCACATAGTGTGTGTGTGTGTAGGTTATTAGCGTGGGAGCCGAGGGGTGGGCGCTCCCACTGAGTCATCACCCCTGACAAATCACCTACTGATTACATTCATTCAATTCCAACACCCATTGGAATTAATAGGCCTTTGTTATAAAGCAGTAGAAAAAAAAAAAACACCTTCACGGGAAATCTAGAGCAAGGGTGTCCAAGCGCAAGCTACTCACACTGCATTTACTAACACACCTGATCTGTCTAATCAAAGGGAAAAGCATTACACTAAAATTGTTCTACAGACAATGGCTCTGTATAGTGAAGTCAAGTCAAATGGGTTTTATTGTCATTTCTACCATATACACTTAACACACAGTAAAAATGAAACAATGGGCCTCCAGGACCATGGTGCGACACAAGAGCAGAACCGAACAGAAGCCAAGACCACAAGTGAAGACAGGACAAAGAACAAGAGCAACAATATTTGATGAGACGGGACAATACAACGTTCAGCGCAGAGTAAGTTAGAGTAAGGATAAATACAGTATTTTGACAGGTACTGTATTCTAGTTGTAGAGAGTTGTGTGCAAAGATACAGAATCTACATGTGCAAACAACAGCAATACAGAACTGTAGCAGTCTGTGAACACATGAACACATAATATACGATTTAAACACATAAATTGTTTGGTTAAAAATTCTGTATCACATCAAAAAGGGTTCTGCCATTGTTAAAGTCAAAGAACATTTCTGGTGCCAGATAGAACCATTTTGCTGAGTGCAGGTGTGTTAAGTTGTTGCTGGGGCTCAACTTTGTTAGAGCATAAATTAGAAGAGGTAGGACTGGGTAGCTTTGTATATCTTGGAGATTAGATGTATTCACAGAATATTCATCCCTGTCTGTAGCCTAATTGTGATGGCCAATCAGAAATGTAGGAGTAATGAAGCTAACGCGATTCCAGCCGTTTCTCTTTCTATAGCCCGAGCCTGTCAAACATCTACTGCTTAATATAAAGTTTTTCTCGAGGCACCTCCAGTCTGGGTCATATCCCTGTCAGCTTACTCTAACCATATTATCCAGACTCTCTACCACCAAACTCATTATGTAGAGCAGCGATCGGATTTCTAGCTTCGCCTCCTGTACTTTTGGTAACTCAGGTACAAGTATAGCGCAGCATGACTGATTTAGCTCAGAATGCCTGCAAAATAAATATGTATGCAGACCGTGGCCTCGGCCATTCTCGTCAAAGGCGTAAATTTATGAGTGGGCTGACGAAGTGTTTAGCGCAGTTTGCTGCTTCTGGGAAAGGGAGGGCAAGGTGCCTTTAGCAGTTATGTGTTATGTAAACACTTTGAACCTGCATCCCAAAATTTGTGCAGATATAAATTAAACCGAGCGTTCTAGCGGCTTGAAACCCAAGTAGCAGGTGACCTCACTGCCATGGCCCTCATCAACCCTTTCCACTTTTCACTTTAGTCTGTTTGAAAACTACATACACTGTCAGAAAAAAAATGCATCCTGCACAGCCATGTCTTCAGTACCTTTGGTTAGAGCAGTGTCCCAATTCTGTTCATCTAGGCATTCTATCCTTCACATTACAGTGCTTTTCTCGCTTTAAACACACCTGCTTCAACTCAATGAGGGGTTTTTAATGAACAGATTAGGCAAATCAGGTGCGCTCAGAGCAAGAAAATACTCAAATGTGCAGGACAGTGTTGGGAAACACTGTAGATGGAATTTTACATTACATGGGATCCTCGAGTTACAACCGTCTCAGCATACAACGTTTCGAGCTTAGAATGCTCACTCCTGCTCGCACTCGGCTTACACCGTTAGCCTCATACTTACAGACTACACGGGTGAACTAGTTCGGTTGCATGGCGGTAGAATACACAGTAACGCTGCGTATGAGTGAGGGAGTTTTCTTTTTCTGTGATTAGTTGTGTTTTTATGATTTTACAGCTGTGTCAGGATCAGTAAGTGACTAGGGTGTGCTTTAACGAACACCAAAATTCGTGTTACATTACTGTCGAAGGAACGGATGTGTCGAAACCCACCCTTAATACTTTCGCTGAAGAAGGACAAATATACCATCATGCTAAAAGCTACGGTATTAGAATCAGAAAACTTTATTGATCCCAGAGGAAATGATGTTATGACTGGATAGACACACACAGACACAAGCAAGAACGATATAAAATATATCGTCTAAATCGTCTAAAAGTCTAAACCTGCAGAAAATATCCAATGTGAAATGCAATATATACACAAATGCTGTATTACTGAGGTCTAGTTTTGTGACCTAGTTCAATGTTGCAAAATAGTAGCTTTGTCCTAATTATCTGCTACGTGTAGCTAATGATGGGCAGCTGTGGTTTGGATTTGGGTTACTCAGGTTTGGATACTTCTGTAGAAACCATATTTATGTTTCATCACACATTTACTATTCTTTTACTAATCCCTATTCGACCAGCATCACCTCTTCCCAAACCGTCTTTCCTTTCCAAGTGTGATGTAAGTTTAGATCCTGACATTCCTGATTTATTCAATATTTTTCCCTTTTCTGTAACTTGTAGGGCTTTCACCTAAAAGGAGATTTGTGCCATTTCTAGGCTTATGTTGCATTAAAAGTATTGCTTTCACAAAGGCTTTCACAGAGACACTGCCATTGTTAAATTAATACAAATGTACAATTATAAGAACTGCCTACATATTCCCATTTATTTCAAATGTAGTCACTCAGAATGACTTACTGTTTCATATAACCTTGCTATTCTTTTAACTACTCCCAGCACATCAGATCATTGATAGTGGAAGAACACCATATCTGTGTGTGTTGAATTCATGCCCTCAGTCCACTCCCATATCTGTCTCCATCTCCAGTAAGCTGTTCTCACACTTTTATTGATGTCAGCCTCCACACAGGATCTGGTCTGGACTCAAAGCCACAAAAACAGCTTTTTTCTGCAGATTTTTGTCAGACAAACCACAAAGATTGTCTTTAAACCTACAAGAGCCACAAGACAAGACAATACAGCGAACATCCAAGAAACAGCTCTTCAGGGTTGGGGATTTGGATCTAGAATTTGGATCCTTATGCAGATTATACCACAAGTAAATGAGACTGTGAATGTTATGCATGCACAAAAATAATTTTAGGGCATGTGCATTTCCACATGTGTAACAAAGACCTACCTCACACTACAGCATAGGTGATTTTAAATCCTATTAATGTAATAACACAGTAAGTTGTCTATATGACTGCTTATTTTAAATGTGTATTTATAAACGAGATACTACAATAATCATAAATGCTAAATAAGTTACACCCTTAAAGTGAATGCCCATGTTCATCTTAACTGTGTTAAAAATCCATTCAAATATAAACTATGAATAACTGTCAATAATAATCATCAAACTGAAGTTCATCTTCCCATATATCACAGGGTGGATGGGTCATGCAAACTAATTTAATGAAATCTAGTATTACTTATATGTAAAAATAATTAAAAAATTCTAAACTTTTCTATACTTAAACACAAAAATAAACACAAAAATGTTAAACTTGCAAGAAACAAACCAAAGGAATCAATAGCATTTGTTGTGTAGACACCAGGCCTCTTTCTTTTCGGGGCGTTAACTAAAGTTCTGGGTCTACTTAGCCACTTTAAGGCTGCTGAAGTAATTTAACAATGTTGAAGGCTTACCTCAATCTTTTTTTTCTGTAGACACTCTTTGCAAAAATGCTTAAAATGAGCACAGTGAGCTCAACTGGAGCAGCAGCAGTTTTTGATTAAAAAGACATCATATGTTTTAAAGCATTTTGTTTGTGGACTTGCATGAAATTCGATCAGTAGAATAACAAATAAAAAGGGCTGTCGTCCAATTTTTAAGAGAGAGAGAAGGGAGAAGGGGAATATCACTTTTCTCAGTGGTGAGTGTGTTGTGAGTGTTAAGATGCAGCAGTAAACGCTGTCACTGTGCTAAACTCCCAGCAAACACATCCTGGCCACCGTAATCTGCCCTCCCACTGCTGTAGCTCTGGACTAAGCATTTACATTTATGGCTGGAACATCTGGGCTGGACACGTTCTATACAGCGCAGTGACAAATGTGATACAGTCTGACCCCGTAACTCTTTTCCAGTGCGGGTCCTTCAGGCAGGGCCGTGTCTGTATATTTAGGGGCCCTAAGAGACATTCTATTATTGATGTATTTGTGCAATAATAGAATATAAATATTTTATTCATAATCATGAATAGTATTCCAATCATAATGAGAAAAAGGTTTTTAAAATGCTAAGGAATGCAGGGAAAATATGCAGATCATCAAGTTAAATACATTAAGTGTAAATACAGAAATACATTCTCTATAAACACACACATATATACGTGTGTGTATATATAATGCATGTATATAATATTTATAATGTAATATAATCTAAGAATAATGAGGATAAATCAAGAATAATGATTTATTTGCCTAACCAGACCATAGACTGCATGTATACTCACATTTGTTCTGTTTGTTTTCCTGTTTCTCGACCCATCTAGCAGATAAATCTCCAACATCTTTTACAGCCAAGTCAACTGGAGAAACACTACAAACCATAGATTACACAGGGGTTGGAACAAGACCACTGGAATGCATGCAGTCAGATGGCCTTCACATTTCTTTCAGAACACTGCCCCCCTCAGGTGACAAAAGAAAAAGGTGCAACAGGTGATCCCCATGAACCCTGCTTCTAAGTTCACAGTTTATAATAAAAGATGGCTGTAACTCATGTCAAGACGACTAATACATGCACAATATGATAATTTTACAATGTAAAGTGAGGACGATTTCCTTTTATATAGAACATTTGTTAGAAATTTTATAAATTCTGATTTTCTGAAATTATTCTGCATCACTACCACCCAGAAAACATTGCACTGCTACAGTTATTGCTAAAGCACAGTATAATGGCAAAGCATCTGAAGTCTGACTTTTATGGGTTCTAGGTTAAAGACTCTTAAATTGTAGGTCTTTCTTAGTTGAAAGTGATTCTTTGTTTCATGGGGTCACTTAGAGCTGTAAGCCTTCCTAGTCAAGCACCCATTTTGAGGTCAGCAGTGAAAATCCTCTGAAAACTGTCTTTCAACTGGCTGTCAAAAGACTGCAGTGTCTACACCAGGCTTACGGTTATTTTTCCCGCTTCATTGGGGACTTCTTTTCAGCATATGCTGGATGTCATCCTGGCAGTTGGGTGGTCCATGCCAGACGTAACCCTGATCTGACCCTGACTTTGTTCCAATTAGAGCCGTGGGATGCCCATAATGAACTTTCAACCCCCACAGGGTTATTAAATGCCACTCAGAACATGTAACACCATAGACATAGTATATTAATACAGCTTACCCATTTGCACATACAATAGATTCATATATTATTATATATTGTCTGACTGCACTGTTTGTCTTGTCTGTTTTAAATTTTAACTCTTCTATTACACTAAGCATTTGTATGCACACTGTAGATCCAGAGCTCTCACCATTTCGTCTCCCTGTATATTTGTATACTGTGAAATGACAATTCACTTTCACTTTGACATTCATTGTGTTATTCGTTTTTCTAGAGAGTTCATTCTGTGTTGACGTCTTGGCTACAGTTCCATCCAAACATTGTTACCGTACAATGTGGAGAAACTTACCAGGTATTTTCTTTATAGGGTTAAAGACAGAAATCAGGGATCGGGATGTCTACAAACATGAGTATAACCACTTCATTTACTTTCCAGCATGACTGTACTGACCTATGAACTTACTGAGCTTTAAATGCAAAGTTGCAAAATAGTGGGGAATCTGAAAAATAAGTTTTATTACAGAACTAATAACACCCTGCATGTATCCGTCCAACATGAATTATTTTTAAAAACCAAAATTATTGCAAAATAAGGCATAATAAGACACAAGGCAGCATGTTTGCTATTCCTAATCATTTATGTAAAACTTGTAAAATGAATTTACTTTTAATGGCTGCCTCACTCTTCAAACAGGATTTTTTTGTTCAGAAACTGCTTTCTTAGGCATGTTTTAAAACAATATATATATATCTTGCACTACAGCTCCACCCAGTGCTGGGATAATGTACAAAGACGAATTCCTAATAAAAAGCCATTCACCCGGTCAAAGAGTTTTATTAAGTGCACTCTTAAAAATCAAGGTGTTCACATAATCAAGAATCACTTTTGGTTCCCATAAGAACATTTCAGCTCTGTGGGGCCATATATATGATAATGCACCCAGCCACACTGCAAAGCTCGTTCATGAAAGATTTTAAAAATATTATGCATCTGATTGAGTCAGATTATGATATGTAAAATAAGATAAACCTTTATCGGTCCCACAAGTGGGAAATTTGCTTTGTCCTGGCAGAAAGTGGACAGTACAAAGTTAAGAGCAGCAAAAATTAAGAAAACAATAAAATACTATATCAACATTACAGTATAAAATCTAGAAATGTTAATATGGAGGCCTTGCCCCAACATCCAGGATCTGGTGCTAACATGAAGTTGCACTGAACAAGCAGAGTGTCTGCTGTGACTGCTGAAGAGAAGAGGAAGACCTGCATCAAGACTCAGTTTGTGGTGGAACAGACTCCCTCTGGTGGTCAGACCTCGCTGTTTCAAGCATCGTCTGAACACCCAGCTCTTCAAGGGTCACCTAGGGGGCTAACTAGTCCTCATACTTATTCCTTGCACATTCACTCTTGCCCATGTTTTTTGCTTAATTTTTACTAACCTCTCACAGATCTTTTCTTTTGACAGGGTCTAGAAGTGGCTTGGTTAAATGCAGATGTTGATTTGAGTCTAGCTTAGCAGGTATGAAGAACAGATGTGGAGCACTGTTGTACGTCACTCTGGATAAGAGTCCCTGCCAAATGCCGTAACTGTAACTGCAGTGTGTTTACATACTACGAACTTTCTGCTTTCAAGAAAGTTTCCAAGATCTGGACCCTTTAAATGATGCATCAGAAACAGTTGCTAAACAGCAATGCATAGCATGAGCATGTAAACATGTCTGTGTCTAGTTCAACATGTCTAGTTCAACCTAGTTCAAGCACTGTGTAGTGAGAGCTATCAATACATAAAATAAGTATTTAACAGTGTTAATTGCAGCCTTAGAACTGCCTGAAGACTTTCAAACAAACAAACTAATATCTTGATAACTTTATATGTGTACATATTGTATAGAACATCTTCAACATGTTTCTTTAGTCTTCAAAAGTGTACTCCTACTGTTCGCCATCAGTCAGAAAATAACGGCCTGCAGTGTTCTGTGCTTGGTGTATTGCCGGTTCTCCATGTAAGAATGAAATGCATTAAGGTTTGATGGGAATTGGAGGAGAATTTCTTGATTTTGATCTTTCTATCCGCAAATGTCTCCAAATTATTTGATTGCGGAGGAATAATGACTGTCAGCCTCAAAAATGTTTTAATTGCTTTGGGCCTGATATTCATGAATGTTATGAATAATGTTAAAGTAAATACCAGCTGCCTCTTGCCAAAGTATGACAAAGAGCATTCTAGGCTATAAGAGTGTTAAAAGCAGGTGGAGTTCTGGTGGGCTCAGGGGTGAGAGTGCTTGCTATGAATACAGCAATCATACTGAGAGCAGTTGGGTAAGCTTAAGCTTTCGAAAAGCATTTTTCAGATTTGAGCTTAGAAGCTACCATTATCAACACTTACTGGGACCTGTGAAAGCAATGAAAGCCTGAAAGGTCAGGGTTCTTAAGATCTAGTCAATTACTGAGCATACTAGTTATGTAGAGATCATCTCTACCATTGACCCCAAAAACCAGTATCAGTCTTGGTTCACAGCACCTTGTCAAAAGATTTATTTGCTAACAGTGACATTTTTTGATCAAAATGTTACTGTGAATTGACAAACAACACCCAAAGCCTCTCTGCTCACCAGGCATTTGGTCTTGAACAGCACCATA
This sequence comes from Hemigrammopetersius urotaenia, assembly GCA_037974485.1. Lineage (NCBI taxonomy): Eukaryota > Metazoa > Chordata > Actinopteri > Characiformes > Alestidae > Hemigrammopetersius > Hemigrammopetersius urotaenia. Next base: position 12,068,111 of record JBBPDC010000028.1, read on the forward strand.
TACTTGCTTTAATAGCTCACCTGTTTAAAAGAGTCCGATTACAGGTTCTTTTTACCAAGGTTTTGTGATGTGCACATTCAGCTGAGAGGCCTCAACACTCTTTTCTTTGTTGTTCTCTGCAGGAGTGGTCACCTAAAGCCAATGATTTTGTATGAACCTAAAACGTGGTGCAGAATGCATGGTTTGACCTTGAAAAGGGTTGTTTAACTGGCTCCACACAACAGTTTGGAATCAGTGTTTTGAAATCATATAAAACTCATTTGTTTTCAAAATAAAGTATAAAATAATGCGATGTCTGAGCTTCTTAACAAGTTCAATTACTAGCAGGAATAGAGTAGAAACTGTTGGGATGACCTGAATGATGAACAGAGCTGAAAAAGTTTTTAAAAATGAAGAGGGTCATGTTAAGTGTTTTAAAATCTTGAATTAATTTGATCCTTAGTACATCTTTATAATTAATACTTGTCAAAATATTTAATGTATATTTTGTCGATATTTAATTAATCTAAACTACAGTTTATAGAATGAATTATAATTTAGTTATAAATGTGTGTGTGTGTGTGTATGTCTCCCCTACTGGCATCTCCTACTACGGAATCACCAAAAATGTCCTTGAGGTGAGACACCACTTAAACACCGGGAAAAAAATACAAATAAAAATAATAATAATAATAATACTCTCTTGTTTCTCATCTTCTCCTGTTTTTCTTCCTTCTTTCTAGTCGGTGTGTGTCATCCTAGTCATCCTGCCACCAGTCAGTTCCTCTCTCGGTTCTCCTCCACATCTCCCTCTTCCTCTGGGAGTGTTTCTCCCTGTTTGTGGAGGAGTGGACTCCACTCTCGTTCGTCTCTTTCTGTTGTCCTCGGTTTTGAGGAGGCCTCTCTAGAGCTTTGCTCCTGTGGGCTCTGGAGCTGTTTTTGATGGTTCTTAACCAGCCCAGCCTGTCATCTGTCTAGATTCCCCCGGTTCTTCTGCTGAGATCTCTGTGGAGCAGAACCTTTCTCAGGAGGGGTTTGATGTCTATCCTGTAAGAACAGTAGTCAGAAGGTTGGTTTACCCCACATTACCGGTTTGGTTCTACCTGCCTGCTATCAGGTGGAGCCCATTAATGATGAATTATTTAACAAGCAATATTTTAATGAAGGCCCAAAAGTAAGAAAGGACTGAATTAGAACAACTAATGAATTTTCAAATATACCCAAAAGCTTCTATTGGAAAAGGAGAAACTAAGAAGCCTTTCAATAAATGTCATTAAAATAGAATTTCCTAAAGAAAATGCTGAGTACAGCTTTGACAAATTTTCAGTGGTTGTCAGATGGTTGAGATGGCATTTTAGGTGGTTGCTAGGTGGAATCGGAGTTACTCTTAGGAATAAAGAGGAATAAGGAAGATAAGGAATCACACCTGATATCAGTCTATGCTAAAAGATCTCCCCCTGTACCTGCTCTCCTTTCCTCTGCTCCGTTTCTCTCCTCTGCCATGTATCCTCTCTTCCACAGTGTCTCCAGGTGTCTGACTGTGCTCTTCTCCTTTGACCTCCAGCTCCCTCAGTTTCTCTTCTGTCTGCTGGAGCTTCATTTTCCTCCTTCTTCAGCTCCTCCCTGACCTTCTTATATTTGATTTCTTCTTTTTCCTTGCGTTGCTCTGTGGGTCTTTCTCTTTGCTAAACTCTGTTCAGGTTTATTACGGTCTTGCTTCATCACATCCACTTCAGCTTCAGCAACTGGACAGAAATGGCGAGGTGGCAAATAAGGGCTCGTTGGAAAGGTCTCACAGAGATGTACCGGCGTGTCACAGCTCAGAAACTATTTTTTTCATAGTGAATCATGATATTTCTAGATTTTTTTTACTGTTACTGAACAGTACAACCAAACTATTTTCCTTTGTAAAGCTATGGCGCCATGTACTGGAAGCTTTGAGGAACAACACAGCAGGAATTACTTTATTCCATATCAACTATGAATTATTTCCTATCTATTATGAATTATTCAGTATTTACTATGAATGATTTAGTATTTACTGTGGGTTACTCAGTAAATACCACAAATTATTCAATAAATTCTAAAATGATTGAGTATCTACTATAAATGATTCAATATTTATGAATAGTTCAGTAAATTTATCCAGTGTCCGCTATGAATTAATCAGATTTTGACACAATTATTTAAAACCAGCACTGAATTACTCAGTATCTACCATGAATTATTCTGTATCTTCTGTAACCTGCTGTGAATTAGTAAGTACATTAACTATTTACATTTTTATCTGTCTTTTCTATGATTCAGCAGACTTAGCCCTCATCCTCTTCTACACGGTTTCCACTGCTGAAAGAATCAGCATCTCCACAACGTCCTTCATGACTTCAGCCTTCGCTTCAGCCCAAGCGCTGATCTTCCTTTTCAGTCTTTCCACTGCTGAACGAATCACTTCTTCCACAAAATCCTTAACAGCTTCATCTGTCTGTCTGTAACCCCTGTGTCACTAGTGTTACAACCAACATGGAGTCACACTCATAACCTAAACACACAAGCTAATCCTTTCCAGCTAATGATGAAGAAATGACTGGACTTCCTGTCTGATATTAAAACTTACAAAGATTTACTAAGTCACTAGAGTCAGAGTGTGAGTAATAAACGAATGCAAAGAGGTAAACTTGCTCAGAGCCTCCACTGAGGATGTATTTTACCTGGCCTAAATATATATATCCCAAAAAAACCCAAAATTAAATAGTTAAATTTGTCATGATTGTGACTCATCCTAAATGAAAGGGATTGTGAATGTGTTTCTTGAGTGTGTGTGTTTGTTTTACTATACCTGCGAGGTCCAGCAGTAGAGATTTAACCTTTCTTGTGAGGCCTTTTTTTATAGCAGGTCCAAAGTTACAGACCTCAGGAGGTTTGCATGCAATGACCATTTATGGTCATAAACAGTCAAGCGACAACCGTTTTGTTTTGTTTTTTACTTTCTTGTACTCTGCAGTGCCCCTAAAGTACACACTCGTGCACTACATTAGGCGGAATCCAGAAAAGGGATTTTTCTTTTGCCAGCACAACCTAAACCTCTGTGTTTGAAGGGGAAATGCACTTTCTGATAGTGGTCGTGGTCTGTGCAGACGTTCTGTGTTTGTAATAAACATGAATGGGACAATAACGTTGGGGGACGGACTGAGGTTTGGACTTAGGATTGTTTTATTTTACTAAAATGACTAATATTGATCATATTTAAAATGTAAACAGTCAACGTAGTCTACGTGGGCTTTTATGGAGTTATTTCTTTTAGTGGGGGAATGATGGTGCCGGGGAAAGTCGTGATGCTGGCAATGAACCCATACGCGCATTCTGTGGCTGGAACACGAATTAAATAACCGTATTTAATTCACGGCAATGATATGACTGCCAATGGTATTTATTTATATACCATACACTTGTCACGGGTCGTCCCCTTCTCCAGGCATGTGAAGCAGGCACACACACACCAGGGGTAGTCAACGTGCTGCATCAAACAAAACAAGGCATAAGAGCACCAAATCCAAAACTATACTTCCTCAGAAGACTAAAGTAAACAGGAAATCACCCCAATAACAAAACACTAACACTTAACCGAAACTAAACACAGCTGAAACTAATAACACCCAAACCTCCAAAAAAAGGTGTGCATCGCCTTGGAGGAAAAAGACCCGACAGTCGCAGACCCAGACCTATTGTGGGCAAATTCGAACACTTTAAACAAAAGGAGTTCTTAAAAAGCCGAGGCAGGGAGCTGAAAGGGACGAACTTCAGTGTAAATGACCAGTTGCCAAAGGAGATCCTGCAGCAGTGAAGATTCCTATTTGCCATCAGGAAGCGCTTCGTCAATAAAGTGTGCCGAGCGGTCATCACTGTCGACAAGCTTTATGTCAACGTTGCATTGTGACCAGGAAACCACCCCCTGGCTGTACTAATCAGGTGATTGATTTCCATGTCCTCAACAAAACACTGTCTAGTCGTCTCATCAACTAACAAATGTGCTGGAAATGTAAAACCGGCATCCCCTCACATGTGTTTCTGTTCCATGTCTTCATTCAGTTCTCACTTTTCTTCATTCCTTTCTTTCTTTTTAATCCCTTTCTCTCTATACGCGACCACATCCAAACACCCTCAGGACAGACGTAGTTTTTTATTTAGCTGTTTTTGGAATTTCAACTGTGTTTCAGAGAATTCCATATTTTTAATTTAAAGCTACTTATTGTTTATAATGTTTGCGTCTCGGCCGAGAAAGATAGGCCGATGGCCACTGTGCATCGGCCAGCCAGTCTTTTTCAGAAAGCACAGATTGGCAGTCCGCCCCTGACTCTCCTCGAGTGTTTGAGTGTTTTTTGCATTTCTACTTTAGTGTGTCTCAGAGAATTCCATATTTTTAATTTAAAGTTACTTATTGCCCGTGCATGAATTACAGTACTGTCTGTGTGGGCTTACCTTACCTTACTGTCTGTGTGGGCTTACCTTATATTTTCATTAAGGGTAATGTATTAAAATTAAATTAAAATGTTTTAACTGGGCCATATTTAGGGTTTACACTATAAAAATAGGCATTTTTAAAATAAAAAAAAATTAGGGATGCACCGATCGTTCGGCCAGTGATCGGAAACGGCCGATTTTTTGCCTGATCAGCCTGACCGGTGATCGGCTCACACACACATTTCAAACCAATCTTTTTTTGGGGGGTTTATTTATTTGTTTATGTATTACATTTTTAATTTAAATTTGTAAAGAAAATTAGTTATAAAAAAGCTTTATATTAAAGAAAATTTGATTTTTGTTTGTATTTGCTGTAGAGCTGCCACTATCATATGTCACTATTATAAAAGTAAACAGGGAAAGTAACTACCACGTTACATTAAAAAAGTTGAAACCCATTTTTGTTGTCGTTGACTACATGCAGCAGCTCTAATTTTCAGAATCGGCCAAAATAATTGCAAACGGTGCATCCCTAAAAAAATCTGTAAAATTTTGTTCAGACATACAGCGTTTAAAAACGTGTATAACTGCAAATAACCAATAACGCCTAATATATTAAAATTAAATGTTTAATGCATTGTTTAATACATTCCTAAAATTACGATTCTATTTTTATGTCTTTTTTTTCCGAGTGATGTTGTGTTTTGTGGAACCAATTAATGTACAGACGTATTACTGTAAATCAGTCAAGTGGTATGTTTTTCTTAATTTATTATAACTATCAATTATCTGTGCAGCAAATTGGCAATGATCAGTTCTTTCTAAAGTTATTTAGGTTGAGTTATGAGTCTCTGCAGAACACTAACCCGAGTGGGCGGATTTCAAGTACTGGAAGTGTAATGCAGCGGGCTGTTTCAAAGCGTTGTTCTGATTGGCTAAAACAAACACTGGGTGGATTTCAAGCAGAGTAGGCCGGCTTATTTGGAGTTTCTGATTGGCTAAAATGACAGCTGGTTAAGTATCTGATTGGTTGCATGACGGGACTTCTTATCATACCGGAAAAAGAATCTTAGTCTGGATGAGTGCAGCACAGTGTGGAGAAGCAATGGTGGCGGATCGGATGCAGTACATGACTCGTGTAAGTAAATGTTTATTTAGTTATACGTATTTATTATTATATGCTTATAATTATTACTGATCATATTTCATTAAAATGTCGATTCGCGTTTCTAAATGGCCGACTCGCCAGTATTCAGTTTGTTTGCATACGTATGTGTGCTCCATATCTTTGTCCGGTTGTGTTTTATTTATTTATATTTTAAATCTCATGAAGGATAGAGGATGTTCAAATATTGTTTAGGAAAACTCATGTATCATTAATAGGGGTGTGACGAGACGCTTTTCCCACGAGACGAGACGAGACACGAGACTGGGTTCACGAGAACGAGACGAGA
>JBBPDC010000028.1:12074101-12108900 GCA_037974485.1 Hemigrammopetersius urotaenia
TATATACTTTGATTTTTAATCCTGGGCAGCGATTAAAATTTTTAATAATGGTTTACTGTGATCATATTTAATTGCTTTGTTATATGCAATAACATTTGGTTTGCAAACACTTTAAACAAATAAGGAGCTTTTTAACAGCAGGGGCCATTAGCCATACTCCTGTAACGTTAAAAACAACTTTATCATAAATAAAATGCTAACATCAATTGAATTCTGTATGAGTGTGGGGGGGTGGGGGGGTGTGAGAGAGAGAGACAGACAGACAGACAGACAGAGAGTGGGAGAGACAGACAGACAGACAGAGAGAGGGAGAGAAAGTGAGAGAGAACGAGACAGGGGACAGCCATAGAAAAAGAAAGGAAACCTGTAAAAAATGGATGGACAGTTGTGGGGGGATGTGACATGGAGAAATTAGTGTGTGTACATGAGAGATAGAGGGGGGGCAGACAGGGACAGAAAGAGAGAGAGAGAGAGAGAGAGAGAGAGAGAGAGAGAGAGAGAGCTACTGACGTGCAGACCCAGCAGTTTCCTCGGAACAACAATAAGGACTAAAAGGCATAATTAAACAGCAGAGGGCTCCTTAACCTGCCTAGTCGGTCATTACACACATTGTTATTAGCTTTTTTTATAAGGTGGAGAGGCAGGTGGAGAGACGTCTGGACCTTGTGTCCAGCCACAAAACACACCGTTTCTCTCCACGGGTCTTGAGGGCTGCTTGGATGAACCCACGCTCCAGTGAAGGACTGATCTTCCTCTAGAGCGGAGGGGAGCTGGAGCGCAACTAAACTCCCCTCACTTTTGGTGGGAGTTCCCTCCACGAGGAGCAGCAAAGTCTTCAGCATCGTCAGGTCCGTGCAGAGTGTGTGTGCATGTGAGGGAAGGAGAGAGAGGAGCGCATGGAGAGGAAGATGCCCGTCGCCTCGTCGTGTCTCTCTGTCTGCAAATTATGGTCGGAGCCGCGAGCGTGAGAGAGGAGGGCGCGCGAGATGGAGCGAGGCGCGAGGAAAGGTAAGAGGAAGGACAAGAAGAGCAAGCAAGTGTCCGGGAAGGCTCTGTTCCGCAAGAAGTCGCTGAAATCCGTGGGAAGTTTCGTGGGGAGGGTTTTCAGGAATCTGGGGGTTTGGGCTCACGGCGGGGAGCCTCCAGTCGACCCTCTGGGGGACGCCGAGGAGGACGACGAGGGGGGCTTCCGAGACGGGGGCGCGACGGCCTGCGGGAGCTCGAAGGAAGACGGCCGCGGAGGAGTGAGGAGCTGCTCCCTGCAGCCCAGGCACCATCCAGCCGTGAAGGAGAAGGGGAGGCTGCAGCTGGCGTGCGGAGAAAAGACCCCCGGGGTTCTGGGCTTGAAGAACCACGGCAACACCTGCTTTATGAACGCAGTGGTCCAGTGTCTGAGTAACACGGACCTGCTGGCCGAGTACCTGGGCTTGGAGCGCTACAAGTCGGACCTGACGGAGAATAGAGGGAGCGGAGTGAAGGAGGAGGACTGCCAGCACGGAGCGCGGGCAGGAGAGGTCACACAGCAGCTGGCAGCTCTGGTGAGGGCGCTGTGGACCTTGGACTACACGCCTCAACTCTCTGTAGAGTTTAAGGTGACTTGCGCTCGCACGATTCACTTCTTCTGTATTGAAAGACCAGGGTTTAGTGAAAGTGTTGTTATTACAAAGAATAATAACAACAGAAAGGATTCTAAATCAGAGAAAGAAATTTCCAAATTTTTATGGTCATGTAGTCTTAACTATTAAAACAAGCAGTGTAACCTCTAGTGTAATCTCACTTCAGGATAGCAATTATGTTCCAAAAATTTAAATAATGTGTGACCTGTCTACCTCATGTTTATCAAGACACTATGGCAAAAGAGATACCTTACATTTTAGTTTCTCGTTGTTGGTTTGTGAAACCCAAACTAAGTTGCTGTCTTATATTTTATAGAACATGCAATGGTGGTCTATTGGTTTGACAAATAAAGATGAAAACAACATAAACTATAATATAAAGTCGAATTTAAACTTTTTAGAGGTAACACTATGCTGTATGTATAAAATGCCATGGACAGTAGAGAGGTGGAAATAAATACTACAGATAAATACATTTTGAAATGTTTCCACCAGAGCCCAGTGTTTAGCTTAGAGTTGCATAGATAACACTGAAGTGAAAGTGTTATTAGAATCAGAATATTTCATTGATCCCAGAGGAAGTTGCTTATGCCACCACAGCACAGACAAACAAAGATGAGAACAATGTAAAATATACTATAATGTCACAATGGTTGCGCTATAAAAGGGTTTTGGTCAATAGAGAGGAGGATATAAATAGGCCAGTGTAAGTGTTCCCTATTTTGAAATTTTGAATTGATTTAGTCCTTATTTTGAAGCTTTCCACTAGAGCCCAGGGTTTAACTGAGGTACTTAGAGTCACTTAAACCACGCTGAACTGAATATCAGAATCAGAAAACATCATAATCAGAAAATGTTATTGATCCCAGAGAAACCTGATTATGCTACGACTGCACAGAGACACCTGAGACACTAAGATGAGACAACAATATTAAATATAATAAAACTCTACAGAAGTTACACTATGCTGTGTATATAAAATGCTGTGGGCGGTAGAGGGGTGGATATAAATGCTATAGATAAAATAAATAAATAAAATAATAATGAATAAATAATATTACTACTGAAACACACCTTGAATCGAAGTAAAATAATATCAAGTCGAGTACCAGATTTCCCTACTGAAGTGTGGTGCAGCTTCTTTTAGGTGTTTTCTTTGTTTTTTGGAGGTTTAAGATGAAATGCGGATCCTTGAAAGTGAGGTGTGAAAAGCAGCAAAGCTATCCAAGTGCTGAACCAACAGAGCAGAAAGAAATTAAACCCAGAGACAAAAAAGACATTAGGAATTCAGTGTGAATGTAGATTCTTTTTTTCTGTAAATCATCTGAAGACATTCACTGAAGTTGCAATCCGTCACAACTGGAATTGAGTGATCAGTGTCTAATTACTACTTGCCTGTGGTGTTTGGTGTCTGCTTGCAAAAACTCATTATAGGCATTATGCCCATTACACTGCGCTCAGATTTGTTCCTTTAATCCTTCAATGAAGTCCTGATTGAAGACTACCAAACAGAAGTTAAGTCTGTGGACCACACAACGTTAGATTACATAATTGTTACAGCCTGTCCTATTGTGTGCACATTCCATCTGCCATTTAAGTAAACACACCTGATGTGTACAGTGTGTAAAGTGATAGACTATTACTTTCACAAGGTCAGGCTAGAAGTAAGAATATAAAAAGGCTTTTCAGGTTTTCATAAAATAAAAGTGAAGTGATGCACCAGTTTCTCAAGAATAACACCAACATAGTGTATATTTTTCTTTGAAAATATTTCTTTGTACCTGAAAGCTAGATAGATGGGCAAATACAGCCTGTCTGAATGTGTTTACCTTAGCGCTGTAGAGCCCAAGAAATGTGTGCTTGTCTGCTAAAATGGAAGTTTGGAGTATCCGCCTTATCAGTGTATCAGATAATAACACCTTCTCAGTTTGCTGATTAACACTGTCAGCATGTTGCGCCACAGAATCCACAAGCTTACCAGGTGTGTGTGTGTGTGTCTGCCCAATGCTTCACTCGCGTGAGTGGGTTAAATGCAGAGAACATTTTTTCAGGCGGCTGGCAGCCAGGGAGTTGTCCCTGTGATTAGAAGGTCATAGATTCAAAGCCCAGAACTGCCAATGGCACCACTGAGGTCCCCACAAGCAAGGTACCGCCCCCACGCACTGCTCTCTGGCCACCCTTCACGGCTGCCCAATGTTTCACTCGCATGAATGGGTTAAATGCAGAGGACTCAAGTAATTTCCTCCGAGATCAATATAGTATGTAAAATAAATAAAATAAAAATAGTCACTGACAGTTGCTTTTTACAGCGACACATTGCCCTAAGATTACAGGTACTTTCCTCTGCATAACCTAACACAGGAACTGATCCAATGTGCAATTGCAGAAGTTCCATGATGAAGCAGTAGCCGGGCAGTGATTAATTCAACCTGCCAGTGGAAGCAGAAGCTTCAGTTTTGTACTTCAGTTATAAGATAAAAATAGCATAAGCTCGGGATCATCTCTAAGCTTTGGTACTTCCACAGGTTCACGTCCCTTTGGACTCCTCCACAATAGGCCACTCCACAGAGGGAACAAATCTCATCTGCTTCTTAAGCTTTCAAGCAGGTTGAGGCATATATATCAAGGTAGGAGGGACTGAAATGAGGAAGATACAGTGTGGGAGAAATCCACAGTGGATTACTCCACTGGAAATATTAGGTAGAGGAGGCCTGAGCCTAAGGGCGAACCCAACTCTCAAGATACAGAAGCCCAATTCTGCGTGCTGACTTGTGCTTTTTTACTCTTAGCACATGTGCCTTTACCAAAGTGTCACCCACTAGAGACCTTGTTCTCTTGCATTCTGCTAGGGCTCACTTCCATGGGTCTCAGTTAATGCAGACCACTGAGAAAGGTGGATGACAAATTTACAACATTACTAAGGTACATCTCACACTGGGCAGACTGGAGGATGTGGTTTTAGTTAGCTAAAGTATATAAGGATGACCAAAAGGATAATAATCTTGCAAAATTCAGTTATTTAAGAGACTCGGAGACAATACTGTATCTGTCAGGCAATGAAAAAGGCTTTCAACCATATTGCAACCAGGAATTATTTGTGGATATCCTAATGAGCAGTGGGGCATTTATTGTTGTGCTAAATTGCATCACAATATGCTTTAAAGCTACATCTAACAACAGGCCACAGACTATGGAAGCAGATTCTGCAGTAACGCTTTCTCACAAACTCACTTTTTTATCACTCACTCTTATTCTCTTTGCCCCCTCTCTCTCTGTGTCTCTCGTTTCTACAGGAAATGTAAGCTGATGTTAGCGAGCTTGTTAAATACACTTATTTTGAAGTAAATCTGACTTAATAGACCATTCAAGCTGGATTGCACCTGCTAGATAGAAAAACGAGAAGAACCACCTGCTGTGAGACAAATGATTCATCACTTTGTAAAGTAGCACCTGACATTAGTTTAATTAATTTAGACTTTGTAGTAACTTTATCCGTGGCTTCTACATGTTTTTATTTCAGCTGTTTTATTTCATGTTACACAAAATTGCTTTTACTTAGTTTGCAGCTAACACACCCTTTAGTAAAAGTTTATGTGAAGTTCTCCCATACTATAGATGATATACATTGTCTATCGCAATATGGCCCTTTCATGATACAGCATGCATGTAGCCAAGATCAGAATCAGCAGTTGGGCAGTTTATTACATTGATTTTGGCAGATTTTAAGAATTAATAGCTCAAGCTTGGTAAGCGAGCATACTCTGTATTTGAATAACATACCACACATACAAAGTGTACTTTCCTTATTATGCTAAATAGCCAGTCATCTTTTATATTCAGTGTAGGGCTTTATTTGATTAATGGTATAAGTTGATTTTTTGTATAAGACTTTTACATGGCAGTTTCTCCATTAAAGAGCAAATAATAATATTCACATTGCAGTCTTGGCTATTAGAAAATGCTGAAAATATGCAAATGCAGTTCATGTGCTCCTGTATTTCACACAGGGTGAGTTTCAGGGTATTGGGTGTAAAAAATCACCCAAATTAGCCACAAAAAAGTGCACAATCATTTCTGCACCCCCACTTCTGACACATATTGTGTATCATGAAAATGTATAAAAGTATTATGATATTACTATGATACTTTCTCTGACCACTAACTCAGATAATGCCAAATAATCCCACTTAATCTGCTAGAGTCTAAAATAAAAGTCTTTCTCTAGAAACAAAATGTGTGCAGGCTCACTCCTTATTGGGTCATCAGCTGATTCACTTTTGCGAATCAGCTGATTGTGGTCGCCTCCTTAATCTCTTAGGAAGCATTGCTATCTCTGTAACATCCATTTACAGTCAGTGCTTTCTCATCTAAAGAGAATTTACATAATTCATACGTAATATAACTCATAGAATAAGCCTAACATAAGCCCAAGGCCTCGGCTGGCGAGGTCTGCAGCATCTAACAATGTGCTGTGAGTTACAACACAGATGCTCAGAGGACGCAGACTCATACGTCTGATTGGCTTAATGAAGGCCTTGCAATAGGTAAAGAGAGTCATCTATAAACAGTTAAATTGCCCTATAATTTAAACCTCCTGCTGCGTAAAGTGTTTGGCAAAGCCAGCCTATTGTAACTATCAATCATGCAACATGTCCCGTCATGACAGAGGAAAGAACAACAAATAGAACAGCAGGCAGTTCTAAACACGTGAACATGTACAATAGTGCTGAATTTTAATCTCCATGTTTGCCTTAGTGGTATCATATGTTAGAAAGGGTGCTCTTTTTTTTTTTAAATAATCCAAAATAGATCCTGAGAATGATATAATGAGAGTATTATAAAGGCTTAAACTGCTGCTGGTAGTAAAACAGCAATGTTTCAAAAGGAATGGCCACATATAACTTAATAATTTAAGTGATGCAAGTTAGATATTAATTTGGCTTAAGGCATTTGCTTCAATACACCTCCACTGAACTTAATTAGCTTTTTAATTAGAATTAGCTGAAAAGTTGAATTTGGTTTGTTCAGTTTGGGTATAGAAAAGAAGGTAAATGTTATAAAAATGTAAGATTGAACCTCTGCTCAACTGCAGGTCTAGTGTTTTACCCCTGTTTCCCAGCAAAATTCTTGGCATAGTTTTTGTGAGATAAGAGTGTTTGGGAGTTTCTTGTGAGCAGAAACTCAAACAAAGTAACCGTTTAATGGGCTAGGTGGCCTGTTTATATGTGAAACAGGAACTGGCATGGCCTTTCATAGGTCACAGAGTATATGGAGTGTGCTGACACCGATTGGAATATTATAAAAGTGGATGGTTGTCATGATACATTTTGAAGACTGGATTTTACAAAACAATTTGTGAGCAAAAAAAAGCAGTGGCAGACCTCATAAGCAGCGGCTGAAAACATTAACTGATATGGAGGAATGATTAACTTTAATGAACTGAGAAAATGGAGGAAGATGACAAAGATTTTAAAATGTAAAATAAACGTTTAGTGCTGCCTTGGAGTTCCCAGAACCTGACTGTTGTTTCTTAGCTGTCCTGAGTATGTGGTAGTGGGCCTTAGATCATGGAGGTGTCAAGATGCTGTTAATTTAGACTTTCTTCAAGGCCATTTTAAACAAAAGCTGGCTTTTATGTTTACGCTACACAGTCAGCTCTGAAACTCCACCACTCACTTAATAAAAGCAAAGGGAATGCGCCAGCCGGACCCTCTCAATAAAAGATAACAGAAAAATTAGGCAAAAACCATCACCTTAATGTACTATGGTTTAAGGAGAGCTTGACATCTTTCCACACTGTCTCACATGCGACACCCTTAAATCCCTTAAATTAACCTCTTACGTCCAAACTTCTAATACATATTGCTGGAACTTACACTGTATGGACAAAAGTACAGGGACTTTAATGACATTGCATTCAAATACAGAGACTGTAATATGGAGTTGGTCCCACTTTGCAGCTATAACAGCTTCCACTCTTCTTGGAAGATTTCCACAAGATTTTGGAGTTTCTATGCAAATTTGTGCCCATTCATTCTGTAGAGCATTTCTGAGGTCAGACACTGATGTTGGATGAGAAGGTTTGTCTCACAATCTCCATTCCAGTTCATCCCAAAGGTGCTGGATGGGGTTGAGGTCAAGGCTCTCTGCGAGCCAGTCAAGTCTTCCACACCAAACTCATCCAACCATGTCTTTATGGAGCTTGCTTTGTGCATTGGGACACAGTCATGCTGGAATAGAAAAGGTTCTTCCCCAAACAGTGTGTTCTCAAAGTTGGAAGCATGGTGTTGTCCAAAATGTCTTGGTCTGCTGAAGCATTACTTCACTGGAAGTAAGGGACCTAGTACAAACCCTGGAAAACAGGTGTGTCCCAAAATTTTTGTCCATATAATGTGTTAGTATCTTTAGATAATCATAGTTTACACAGTTCCTGAACAATTCAAATTATGCTGTAATAAGCCTGTGATTTTAAGGGTTCCTTGTCTGACTCCTTGGCTTCTTTAGGAAAGAAGACAAAGGTGGTTATTCTATGGTATCACTCAGATGAGCCCTTTAGTAATCTGTGTGAAGATGACTTCAGAGTGCTGGATTGTTGTTTGACTGAGGTGAGCATTGCGCACAGAGATAATGATCAGCCTTGTGTAGCGTGCAAGCCTCTGGAAACAACAACAATCTCCAAGTGACTGATTAAATGTTACACTGACTGACCACATCTTTAGCAGAGTCCCTTCAGAACTATAATTTCATACTGTGAGCTCAGTAATATGATACTGTGGACAGCAGATAGCAGTTTTTATGATAACAGCCTTGCATAAGTTAAGACTTCGTTGCTCTCTTTCTTATTAAGACTATTTTAGGCAATGGCCTATGGGAATTTGTTACAGCACACGTAAAAAAAAGAACTCTTTCTCCCCTTCTTTACTTCCAGCTAACACATCTAGTGTACTCACAAGACCTGTCTAATTTTACTTCATCTCAGAGATAAAGCTGTGGTACTGAAGTCTCCTGATACTGTTCCGCTGTACCTTCAGTAAGTACCAAGTAGTTCTTCAGATTCCACTGTGCGAACACACATGAGTACAAATCTTAAAGGTGTTTAATTGTGTTTGCATTTGTGTGGCGGCTAATTTACTTTGTGCTCTGTGTCAGCTGTGAGAACGGCTCAGTGAAAAATAGAGTTACATGAGGAGAGAGTGTTGTCAAAATGCAGTGGTGAAGTTTTGTTCATTTTTGTGGCTCACAGTATGTCATACAGCCTCTTAAACCATACTGACAAGTTTGAAAGATCTGAAAGTAGTCTGAGGACGCTGTGAGAAGTTTTGGTAATGTATTTCTATGGAAATTATGTTGGGCATTTAGGTGAAGACTAAGCTTGTGTGTTTGTTAGCAATGTTAACCTTGCAGCTGCAGTTCTGACCCAAAAAAGCTACATTTGCACACTAAAAATATTTTGAATAATGAGTTACATCTGAGGTATGAGGACAAATGTGTACATTTTGAATTATTTGTTTAATTTTCATTCGAACGTTCATGTTATCACTACATTATTGCAAAGCTCTAACATATTGACATAATTGCAAAAGTAAAGTAGCGTAAACAACAATGCATTTAAACTGCAGAACAACAGTGCTGTGCAAAACCTGCATTTATCAAAACCTTTTTATAAAACAATTAATAAACGCTCTTAAAACTACATTTAATAAAGGCAAAACCTGCATTATATTTCTAGATTGTTCGTGTAGTGTATTTTTATTTTATTTCATTGTTACTTTGTACTGTCCACTTTCTGCCATGACAATGCAAATTTCCCACTTGTGGGATTAATAAAGGTTTATCTTATATTGTTCACTGACACATACAGTAAGTGTAGAAAATAGCCCAAAATTAAATGAGATCTGATTGTGACATGTGTTCAAAAATCAGTGTTTACCAGAAATCTCATTACCAACTCTGGAATTATGGCCTAGGACTTTTTCATGTCTGCCGCACAGAATGACTTGCAAAGCCGTGTCACACACCATTGATCACAAATACCCATATCATTAGTTTTGGGGGAAAAGGATGATTACAAGGGATGAAAAAAATGAAATTATCTGCATAATACTATAGACACATCTTCTTGTATGAAGGTGTGTCGAACGCAAAAGCCTATTCAGTGTTAAAGCACCATGGCTGTGTTAGAGCTGTTTCTGACTGTACGCAATGTTCTGAAATATTCATGCTTGTTTTTCAGCCGATGAGTCTTATAATCAGCCCTTTTTCCTTGAGAAGTGAATCAGCAGGCCCTGTCATATCTTAATAATTAGTGATCTCTTTGTGGATGCAACGTTCACCTTGAGCGAAGTTCACTTGAGTAACTCCTTTGAAGATGAAATACCAGGGGCGGTTACATCCTATGGAGCACATCATTGCAAAGACAAGCTTACCTACTTTTGATGAAGGCTCTCAAACACCCATTTTTGTCCACTGCTTCTCTGCACGGCCGATATTTAGGATTATTAAGTTATCTCAGCCGCCAGTTCTTTTTTTTATAATCTGTCATTTCCTTCCAGCTGCAAGCTGAAGTTCATGTGGTTAATATGAGCATAATTATTCTTTGTGTCAGTCAGTATTAAAATGGAGATTTATACAATACTATCTCCAGTCTCCAACTACCTTGTAATTGCTCATTCTAGCAGGCTGCGTTTTAATAGCTGTGTACATCGGGTAATATGTGGGAAATCTCACCGTTTGTGGACAGCTGGAAATCTTTGTTGATTGCTAGATCAAGGCATTTAGTTATTGTTTTCTGCTAAAGTTCATGTATGTAACAAAACAGTCAGAACATTATTTTTGCATAATCTTTTTTTTATCCCTTAGGAATAATCTCTTAAAACCCAGGCATAGTCTAAGAGTTATTATTCTTATTCATCCAAACGCTCAGTAATTACATGGAAAACAATCAGAGTTATTCTTAAGTCAATAATGAATAGAAAATAAGGTAGAGCTGGGCTTTGAAACAAATTGCTTTTGTTACTGTGCCTGTACTGTGATCTTGCAAATGCAGTCAGTCTTGAAACATAGTCTGGTTAAAAGCATGGAGCTTCAAAATTGATTATTTTTTCTTAAATGGTCTACACTGTAAAAATATTTACATTTTTGGGTTAACTGAATGTCTAATAGGCAGTTAGCCTGTATGGACTATGCAGGGAATAGTATGGTTTGAAACTTAAATAATGTTTACATTCCACTGTTGTAGCTCTTGAGTCCAGAAAGAATTAAACCAACTTGATGTAAATATAACCCCCCACCACCCTATAGAGTCAGTGTCTCCTTTTTCAGCCCACAGCAATATAGCCAAACCCACTCATGCTGAAGTTTTAAGGAGCTCTGTGCTGCCTTCTAAATGAATTGCAATACAGGGCAGTCAATCAGAAAAGAGATTATTTGCAGTAACAAAAAAGCCTGTTCAATTCTAAGAGTTAAACTGAAATAGTCATGCAACAATGGATGATTAATGTAAATTATATTTGTGAGACACAAACCCACACAAACATCATGGAAAATGTGAAAGAAAGGCACATTTGAATGTGAGCCCTTAAAATAACACATTGGCCAATAAGTGTCTTTAATAGTTAAAGACTGGCCAAAATAACTTGGATTACATGAAGACATTGATTCATTACTACTCAGAACTGACACCTGAAGCTGGATTGGTCACCCTGTCAAAAATACTGTGATTGGTTAGAAGCTCATCTGCAGCTTTGTAATATTTTTTTTGCAGAGACCGATACAGTGATAACAACAAAGACAGTATACTGTCCAGCCATAGTATTTTAAGATCATATTGTTGTTTGCCATGTAACACAACTGATATCACAGTCCTTTCTCTACATCACTATGCCTCGTTCAACTAGGGAGACTCCATTCTGGATCCACCCTGTCTCCACACTTTCTCATCATTCTCATCTTCAGTTCAGGACTCATTACCAGCTATAGGGATATACCTTTTAATTGCTTTGCTAAAAGCTTTGCTTTTTGTTTTTGAGTTCAGTTCTGTGGGCTTTGGTTGTTCCTAGTTTTTTTTTTTCTTCTGATTTTCATATAGATCAGCCTACCTGTGGTCTGACCCCTGACTGCTTTTATGTACTGGATTGCCCCAGAATAGCTACTTTGTGCACACAGCCTTCCTCTCAGCCTTTTACAATGCTTCTTTATGTATCAAATGAAAAATACTCTGTTATTTCTGTATCTATAATGTAAAATGAGCAATTTGTGAGTTTAATTTTATCCAATTTGTCCTTGGTCTTGACTTAAGATAAGATACGTTAAGAAAGAGCAAGGAGAATAGTCTCAGTCGCCTCAAAGTCTTGGTGTTGGCTCAGGGTCAATTTGTCCCAGTCTTGGACAAGTATTTCATTTTTGAGGACACCACTGCATATTTTATCAAGTCCTTTTATTGCCCAAAGTCAAGAAATTAGTCTTTTTCATTATATATGTTCTTTAAGATGGTCAGTTAAAGGTGGTCAGTTGGAGAAGGTCAGTTAATATTGTAAAACGCATAAATACATGTACAAATTATAATTCAGAAACCCTGAACCCATTACTGTGTTGAAAGGTATAGACAGTAATTCGCCGCTATTCGCGGGGGTTACATTCCAAGAGTACACGCATATATTGAAAAACCGCATTACTGTGTTTTGGTTAAAAAAAATGCCTAAAAATGCCTATTTTTATAGTGTAAACCCTAAATATTCCCTCAAATATGTCCCCAAATGAAAATATTAAGGTAAGCCCACAGACTGTACTATAATTCATGCACATGCATTTTCTTTGGTATAGACAGGTAAATACAGTAATACATTTGTGTAATTTTTAGCAATAAAAATACAGTAAAATGTACGGGTGATCACCAATAATTTTTACAGTTCAATTTATTGTTCATCAGCTGCGCTAAGAGCTGGTTAAAGTAGACATTTTAATTTAATTTACAGGAAAATGACTGGGGTTTAAATAAAAAGAAAATCAAGTGAAACACTGAAGATGAGCCAGGGGCAGAGTGGCGATTTGTGCTTTCTGAAATTTTTCAGTTTTCGGTTTCAGCCAAAAAAAATCATTTTGGTACATCCCTACTATTTATGTTACAAAGTTAGTACATTTTTCCTAAATATTTTGAAGTAAAATGCATAAAAAACATATTGCCATGAAAAAAAAAAAGCCAAAAAAAATGTAGAGAATATTTGCAGGTTTTGCTTTGTTGTTAGGTTCTCAGAAAAAATCCATGTGTGACTGGATCTGCGAGTGCGGGTTCACGTAAAACTGGGCGATTACTGTATAGCCCTTATTTTGAAGATTCCAAACTATTCCTGCTTGCCGTTTTCTCTGAAAACAGTACATTTCTGATTCTAAATCTAATGCTAAGTCTCTAGAATTGATCCATGTCAATAATTCCATACCACAGTGAGGGCAAGAGAAAAGCAATACTGGTCCGAGGCAATGTTTCAGAGGCTGTCTCTAGAGACCTGCTTGATAAGAGTGTTTAGGGACACAGGCGTGCGAGAAATAGTCTGATACTGCTGTTATGTGACAGTGATTGCACACTTCCTTTGCTAACAAAGCCATGATCAGCAGTGAGTAAATATCATTCAACTATGCAGCAGAATGCAATTTACATCCTCCAGCTGGTCCCTCTTGCATCTCAGCTCCTAACAAGCTGTCAGTTGCTGTATGAGATTGCTGGCTGCTATTTTTGAACACGACTTTTATTCTAGACTCAATGGACAGTGCACAGACTAAATGGATGCATGAGGAAAATGTTTTATACATGAAGCTGTACTTTGCTAACCACTGTTCTCAAATAGTAGTGTGCTTGTTATTTTTGTTATTATTTGTCATATGCACTGAGGTAAAAAAAATAACATCATCATTACTAGGATCAACCTTATATTGTCTCCCCAATTCCAGGTGATCGTGTCCAAGTATGGTGCGCAGTTCCGAGGGAATTCCCAGCACGACGCTCTGGAATTCCTGCTGTGGCTGCTGGACCGCATCCATGAAGACGTCAACTCGTTTTCCCCGTCTTCCTGTGGAAACAACAGGAACAAATCCTGTGGAAAGGTGAGAAAAAAAGTTTTCTTATCCTTTGCGTGGTTCGTTAAAGGGTTTTCATTCGAGAGCTTTATGCAGTAAATTTGAGCATACGGCCAAATGAGCATACACTACGTTAACAGTCTCAAATAATCTGCTCGTTATTTTGACAGTTGATAAAATAATCAGCTGAAAAAGCTGACAAAAGCCAGAAAATAAAAAGGGACTCAGCAGAATGGAACAGCCTTTCAAGGAATGAAATGCTTTAATTAAAAAAGATTGTAAGGCTTCAAAAACTCTTAATTACAATATTTATATATAAAATATTATGTGCCATCCATCCAGCTCTGTTTGCCACTGTAAAAGAGAACATTAAAGAGAATTCATTTTAAATATGCATCATCATTTTGGGTATTAAGCTTTATAATAATAATCTCCCCACTGAGTTGTCAGAGAAAGCAGCTGGGTGCCTGAACGTGGGCTTCCTCTCTGAAGGTCCTCTGCCTCTGTGTACCCTTTGTCAGGACTATAAATGAATGGTATTTTGCAAGGAACAAAGTTTTATCTGAAGACATTATCTAATCACCCAAGACATGATCTAAACTGTAATGGAACAGAAATGTTCATTTAAAATTTTCCATCATATGGAGCCCATTAGCTTATCTTCAAAGGCTCAGCTGGTTTTTGATCAGCATTACATTTTCTGTGACTTCCTTCTGCATATCATGTTCCAGGATTTATATGACATGCAAATGGTATTGGTGTGCGTAGGCTATAGATTCTTTTGGCAGTCATGACCTATAATCAGACAAGAGAACTGGATGAGCCTTTCCATATACCATCACATGGTTTCGTTTGAATTTTGTGTTACAATGCAAGAAGCTGTTCAGCTGTTTCTCCATTTTTAAATGGAGAATTTGTAAACACTTGAGAAATTGTAATACAGTAATCCTCCGCTTTTCGCAGGGGTTATGTTCCAAGAGCACCTGCAGTGTTGTGTTTTGGTTAAAAAAAAAAAGCCTAAAAATGCCTATTTTTATAGTGTAAATCCGAAACATGCCCTCAAATACGCACCCAGAACACTTTAATTTCATTTTAAACTCAGTTCAATGCATTTTCCTTAAAGACAATGTAAAGTTAAACCTGTATTCACCTGTTTTCATTTAAATTCCCTGCCAAGATATGCAATTCGGAAGGTCGCTGGACAAAAGTATTGGGACAGCCTGAAGAGGTGAATGTTTTTCGGGGAATAAAGCCACTAGGCTACCAGCTGCCCAGGTCTCCTGGAGTGCACCAAGAAGAAATCACGCTTGGAGCGCAGGGGGCTCAACCCTGGTGTGGAATTCGGAAAAAGTTCTTCCAGGCCAGCTACAGTCTGCCCTGCGTCCCCTTGTGTGAAATAATATATTTATTGACACAAAAAAGCAAAAAAAGATATTTGCAGTTTCCGCGTTATTGTGTGGATTTCCGCGTAAAACTATGTCTGTGTTTGACTGAATCTGCGACTCCTGATGTAGCCCAGCTGTAGAGGAGCGGCAGGGTTTGGGTTACTAGGTATCTAACGACATGTCCACCTGTCTCTAAATGTAATCAGAATTAAGTTGTAAGTGTCTGCGTTGTGTGATTGGTTGTGTGTGTGGTTAAAGCCTGGCTGAGCCAGAGAGTCAGTCTGTGGTCAGCAACAGCAAGAGGCTGGAGGGAATGTGTTTGGAGCTCAAGGTAGAAAGAGTATCACTCCGCTCCTTTCTGTGTGCTTTGGAAGAGAAACTGTATCTTACTGCTGTGTGCCGGTGAACACGCACCTTAGAAAATGTATTGTGCTGCTGTGTACTTGTGAACTTGAACCAGAGAGACTGTTCCGCTCAGGTGTGTGCTGCGGTTTTACTGAGGAACCTAACCTCGCGTTGCACCACACAGGACATGTGGAGAGGAACAACAACGAGCCGGGAAGAGCCAGTCAGACAAGTGGCTTGGACACTGACCTCTTTGTATTCCCCCCTGTCACTATCTCTCTCTCTCTGTCTGTAATCCGTACAGGAGTGACAAGGTGAGCCGCAGTCTCGGACTGTGTTTTGTTGTGAGCTATCCAGGTCTCCTCGGAGTGAAGGTCCTCCAGAGAATCTGATGGTTAGCGTGAAATGTAGGAGTGTCGCAGAGTGAAGTTCCTCTGAGGGAAAGAGACACTCCGGCTATTTCAGTTGTGTTTTGTGTTTTTGAACCTGAACTTAAATACTTAAATAAAGAAAACCCTCTTGAGAAAAAGTATGCTGCTTGCTGCTGTGTCTTCCAGGCATTGACAGTTATTGCATTGCCAGAGCACCAAAATTTGTACATGGCCAATACCGATCAACGAACCAGTCCAACACTCCTGCAAATGGCATAAATATATTGGATTGTGAATCCACCATCATAAGTCAAATCAAATTGTATGAGTTTCTTACACCCTTAATGTTTACTGATTCACAAACAGTAATATTTTTTAGCCTATGCATGTGGACAGAATTGATTTCAGCTCTGTCATTACTTTAGGTCTATATACAGTTGATGTAAAAGGAACAGAATTAACTGCTTCATTTTGTTCTATCTGGATTAAGAACATTCTGTTAGGGTTGCAATGACCATTTTGGTGCACTTTGGTGCATTTGCATTGAGCTCAAGAGCAGCCAGGGAACTGTGGCGCCATGGTGCTGGCAGTAGGTTGTCAGTAAGGGTTTGGTGTTGGTAAATGAAAAGAAGTACTGTTTTAGTAATCATTTGATTCACTTACTCATTTGATAATTTGCTTACAGTAGCTCGGGAAAACAAGAAACACTGTTGTGTTAATTTGTTAGGACTTTTTTTTTCTATGTATGCGGCTTATTTTGTTAGGAGCTTTTCTACTTACTGTAGTCTGCTG
Organism: Hemigrammopetersius urotaenia; assembly: GCA_037974485.1. Taxonomy (NCBI): domain Eukaryota; kingdom Metazoa; phylum Chordata; class Actinopteri; order Characiformes; family Alestidae; genus Hemigrammopetersius; species Hemigrammopetersius urotaenia. The sequence goes on from JBBPDC010000028.1 coordinate 12,090,680, forward strand.
TTTATCACTCGACAGATAGTGGTTAGAGTGTTGCCCCTGTGATCAGGACTGCTAGTGGCACCACTGAGGTACCCTAGAGCAAGGTACTGTCCCCACACACTGCTACCTGGGTGCCCCCATGGCTGTCCTCTGCTTCACTTGGTGAATAGGTTGAATGCCGAGAGGGAATTTCACATTGTGCCCACTGTGCCGTGGTGTGTTCAGGTGTGACAATAAGGGCCACTTTACTTTACATTTTTAGATATACATACTGATGTGTGTGGGTTTTTTTTCTGAGTGAAAGAAAAGAGAGAAAGAAAGACTGGCTAAGCTTTCTCTCTCTGCAGCTTTAGGCCATACCAGTGGCTATAGATCAGCTGCATTACCCGCTGGGTTGTACTTTTATCTGCTGTGTTCACACTGATTTTGGAGAATTTGATCTATTATTAAAGGAATGGGGTTTTTTTTTCGTTCACCCTTGCTCTCAAAGGACTTGGTTTAATGATGAAATGTAGTTACTCACTTATGAAGTAGATATCAATGGGTAGGAGGTTCAGACATAGGCCAAATTGTTTGTTTTGCTCTCCCACTAATCTTTAAAGATCATATTTCTATTGATTACACACCATAGCAAATCCACATCATAACCACAGTATGATCCACAGGATTCAAGGTTTTTTTATGTAGAAAGTGGCCTTGATAAAAGAACTTTTGACCTTTTGACTCTTGATTGGCTTTGTCTTGAAAATATTAATTAAAGAACATAATAAAACAGTTTGAAGTAGGCAATTTAAAAACATGAAATAATGGATAACTTAAAATCTATGTCTCCATCTGTAAGAGAACCTTTCTAACTAAAAAGCGACACTGTTAGTATGCCTTGAGTTCCAGAGATAGCATCTCCTTTGATAAAATGTAGATTCTTGAATTATTTTTAGACTTCATTTCTTCATTCATTCACACATCACATACACACACACACACACACACACACACACACACACACACACACACACACACATGTATATACGTATATGTCCAAAGAATGGATAAGCTACCATAGATGCTAGCCCTGTTAGGATTTGTGCAGCACAGTATCAGGATGGTAGCAGCTTTCTACAGAAATTATTTGTTTATCTGAACAAAATGTATTATTTAGCAAAATGCACATTGTTTCTACAGGGTCCATTTCTGATAAAGTAGCTTGCACTCAGTTGTGGCTCCCAATCAATGCAACTAAACACCCCTTTGTAGTGCATTGTGGAAATCATTGTCTTCAAAAATTAAGCTCTTAAAGGTCTCCTTTAGAGTTGTTAGGTGAATTTATCAGGCTGTGATGAGCTGATATGTACTGTTCTTGTGTGATGTGGTTTTAGAGACCTTAATATTTAGATTGTATGGCTCACAATCTCCTTTCCAGTTCATCCTAAAGGTGTTGGATGGGGTTGAGGTCAGGGCTCGCCAAACTCATCCAACCATGTCTTTATGGACCTTGCTGTGTGCATGGCGGCACAGTCCTGCTGGAATAGAAAAGGTTCTTCCCACAAAGTTGGAAGCATGACATTGTCCAAAATGTCTTAGTCTGCTGAAGTATTAAGTTGTGTCCCAGTATTTTTTCCATTTAGTGTATGTCTACAATCTCATACTTCTTGTTCTGTTCTGCTAATCTCGAAAACAATACATACAGCTGAAAACAAATAATTCCTTCAGTCTTCTGCAGGTTGTCTATCCTGTGCAGGTGTACAATAATCTTATAAAGCCATTCTTTATATAATCATGTACTTTGTTTTCATAATGGGTGATTAAGCATTAAACCTTGTTATCATTTACGCTGTAAAGGACAAATCGAACAACCTAACATTTATACACTGTTAGTTCAAGCATATAAACCCACACACTGTGGTGACAGTGTCATTTCTTGGCCTTTCCTCTCTGCTCTGGTTTATTCATTATAGATTTTTCAGAATGCCCATAATGAACAACTAATGGCTGGACTGTTGCTAATCTGGTTTCTGTCTACAGGGGCTTGATATGTCCTCTTTTTTATGGAAAATATGGATGCGTTCAAAAGAGTGTGCACTGCTTTTAGCCCTGAGAGTTTGTTGTGGGTGGCATGACAGGTGTCCAGTTCAGAAAAGACATCACGAAGTCTTTTAGTCCAGTGATTCTAAATACCTCCTAAAGTCAACCTGACCGCTGACACAGAGTTGGGGGATTCCAGGCATCACTGCACTTTGAGTGCTTTTGTTGTCAACTCATGTATATGTGTATTAAACTCTTTACATATACCTAATGTTGACCCAAAACATGTCCATTTTGACACTTTTGGATTACATTTTGCTTACTGCCGCGAGGAAAAGTGATTTCCAATAATGCAGCTTTCAGAAGAGGGTCGAATTAATATTTGGATTGTGTTATTTAGCTTTAGTAATAAAAAAAAAAAACATAGAAAAAACGCACAAAGAGAGAAATGCAAACTTGTGTGGGAGGAGAGAAAGCCAAAACATTTGCACACAGAATGTGTAATGTTTTTGAAATAACTGGAATCATATCGTGGGGCGGGAGCAACATTTGCATTTTTTCCTTTGTAGCAGAAATCACCAAAATAACTTAATCACAGCTAGATTAGACATGGTGCAGATCATTCTAGGGTCATAACTCATTCAGTGAAAAGCTATTTGCAGCATGATTCACTGGGGACTATATAGAATTTGCTAAACGGTTTTAGTTGGTAGGTTAAAAGTACATGTTTTGTACGATTAAAAATGAAATAAATGGAAAAAAAAGGAATAAATAAGAGCCAGAATACTTTGGCTAATTGTTTTGAATCAGCAGAGACTTAAATTTCTCAAACGCTTGCATACATACAAGTGCACACAGAGGACTTTGCTCAAGCAGGAAAATCTTTTGTGACAGTTGTCTCTAATGTGTAGCCAGCCCCGTGTGGAGCGAGCCGTGCACAGAAGTGTGTGTAGACACCAGTGTTTCCATGCATCTCATTTTTATCAGCATGAAAACATGTGGGCTGATAGGGCAGTGCTTGGTACTGCAGGAATAATCCCAGCACTCCCACAGCACTGTACCTTCTAATGGGATTTGCTCACGCGGGAGGATCCCTACCGCTCAGCTTTCGTCCTCCATGTCTTCCGCTCTTTCCTTCTTTTATTCAGCCCTGTTCATGCTTCCGTGCCAGTACAAAGACGTTTCCTTAGAACCTGACCCCCCTTGGAGTGGAACACGTGACAGTCAAGTGAAAGAGGAGAAAAATGGGTTCTTTGGACTGTGGAAAATCTCTGAAGGCTCTTCCTCAGCATTTCACACAGCTGTGCTGAAATACTGTTTCAACTTAGCTTAGAAGTACACTAGCTGCAAAGTTAAGGCCACGGTCTGACATTTTTTCTAGCCTTTGTTAGGTTTGGTTTTGGGATTCATGCTAAATCATTCTCACCTGCAGTCCTAGGGTCCCATTTTTATCCACTAGATTAAGTATTCCCTGCCCATCATACCTACTTCAGCTAATGATCATTAGCCACGGAGCCAAATCAAGTGTATTAGAGCAGGGCATACTAGCAGGGTATGGGGTTCCCACATTTTTAGTTGAGAGTTGTAGTTGAAGACTGCTGGCCCTAAAGGATTCTGCCTTATAAAGAAGACTGTAGAAGGCTGTAGCAACATTCCAGTTTTTTACTACACAATAGGCCAAAAAGGTAAGGTATAGTGAGGGGGAAACGTCACATTGTCATATTTTTTGCAAAAACTACTGCAATTCGAACATAATTGTAAAAACAAAATGAAAGTGAAATATCATAATATGGTGTCATATATTGCCTAACAGCCCAATGTGGTTGTTTTTTTAAGTTGCATGGGAGCCTGCACTGATTGTGTGGTGTGAGCAGAGGGGACTGGTCTGGGCTGATAATGTTGTTGTTTTTTCTCTGTCTGCTGCTCTGCCACCAAGCCAGAGTTCTAAGCTGTACTGCCACTTTCACCCTCCTTCTGAAGTCCGTCCCGAGTCAGCATGAGGCAGACTTCTGAAACTCGTCTCATTCACGAGTCAGCGCATGTCACAGAACGCCAGAGCGGGGGAGCCCCAGCCCCCAGCCTCCCTCTGCTCTTGTTTTTGTAATTGTTTTCAGCATATATTTGGTCATTTAACAAGGGATAGACTCCAGAAAATATGAATTAATTCCTCATCTGTGGCTCCTGAAGAGAAGCAGTTTACCCAGAAAGTACTCAACAGAGATCTGCAGCCCTGCTGTTTCACTGTGCACTTCTCTGAAGTTTACTAAGCATTATGTGGTTCATAAATAAAAAAAAACCTTGTTAATTTGATTATACTTTTCCATTTTGTAGCCTTTCTTTATTCTCAAAATTTAATCACATTTCATTTAGTGTTTAACACTGATCAGCCGCAACAAAACCTCTGACAGGTGACATGAACAACACTGATAAGAATTAGAATCAGAAAAATGTACTGAACCCGGAGGAAATTGCTTAATTGAATACCTTATTACAATGGGATGAACCTGTCAATGGTTGGGATATATTCAGCAGCAAGTGGTTGGTCTGTTCTTGACGTTGATGTGTCGAAACAGGAACATTCATTCTGCCACACTGCAAAACCTGCTCAAGAATGGTTGGAGGAATGAGGTAAAGAGGGACTGGCTTCACCTCAAGCTCACCCAGATCTCTGCCCATTTAGTATCTGAGGGATGTGCTGGACAAACTAGTTACATCCATGAAGGAGCAATGTACAGGATCTGCTGCTAAAGTCTCAGTGACAGATACCACAGCACACCTTCAAAGACTTTTTGGAGTCTTTCTCGAAAGATGAGAGCTGTCTGGTGGCATGAGTGGGACCTACACAATATGTGGCAGGTGTTTTTAGTTTCATGGTTGATCAGTGAATATGTCGTCTGTTCTGATTGGCTGCTCTGTACCATGCCTTATTAAACAGTGTTTGGTTTTGGTGACATCACAGAAAACAGTGAATTCTAAACTGTCCGTTAGTGATGAAACTTATTTATGAAGTTTGTAAGTCTGTTTAGATTTAACTTCATCACAAGAATCTTTGGTTGGTGCCCTTTTAAAGGAGGCGGACAAGTACGTGCTTAAGATGCAAATATTCTTCCTACACACATAACCACAGAGTCCCAGGGCCACCCATTTTTGGCATTCCCATTGGTTTGTTTACAAGGCATCACTTTGGAAACAGAGCTAGTGAGAAGCCATCTCTCCATGGAATGAAAGCAGGCCTTTGTGAGCCGGCAGAAGAAAGAGGAGCTTGTTTCACACATTTGGGCTGAAGGAGAGAGTGAGCTAGAAAGATAGTGAGAGAGAGAGACGGAGAGAAAAAGAGAGGTGAGAAACTTCACTGCCACCCAGTGAAGCTTGGCTTAGCTTGATAGATAGAAAAGTAATTCAATGTATGAAATTGAGAAGTGCAGTAATCATAGCAGGGGCTAAAAATAGTTTTAGCAGTATAGACACATTGTTTTATTCTGTCTAGGTTTCTCACAGGCTGCTCCAGTGACATTGCAATCTGTTGATAAATGACTGGTAGCATTCTGTTGTCTGCAGTGTGTAAAACTTCCATCTTAGTCCTTCCTCATGAAATACTGTAGTGATATAGCCCTGTTGTAGCTGCAGCAGGTACATAATGGTATTCCATCAGAAAATCCAAGTGGAGAAATCGGAAAATAGCATGCAGCTATCTCAGGATTTCGTCTGCCGATAACGCCATGCGAATGGTGAAGCTTGGACTATTGCCACATCTCAGTCAGGGCGAGAAGATTGCTTGGGTGTGAGAGAGAATTAAATGTAACATTCATGTTAGCCATATAAAACTGTCTACAAGTCTTGACCCCAGGTGTTCGCTGGAAGAAATTGATTTTGAACTCCCAACGGAGAGTCTCAGCCCCATCAATTACTAAAACAGGAAATTGGACCACAGCGCCAAAAGTGTTGATGGCAAAAGTTCAACAAAGGAACAATAAAGACAAGCTTCTGGCACAAAGCAATGAGATGTTTTGGACAAAATGTTCTCACCAGAACCAACCAAATTCAGTTGCAGGGTATTTTCAAACCATATTAGAAATCAAACAGTACAAAAACGGTACCAAAAATGAGTTCTCATTACTGGAATAAACCCTGTGCTGTATTCACAGTCACAGATCTGAGTTTCTTTTTTTTTTTTGACCTGGAACATCTTGGACCACCAAACTCCAACTCTTTGAATGTTAGACACATTACGCAAATGCAGGTTGTAAAATGCTGCTAAAAAGCTTTAAAAGAATAGCTGAATCGTTGCTGAAAAGTATTTTTAAGATGTTTATATACTTTTTGTCTCTACCAACTTTTCAAACCTCAGAAAATGAATCTGGAGTGGATTGTGATGGATGTAATGTGTACTAATAAAATCTTATGTTCACATACACCTACTTCAAGTGTTAGTGACTGATGCGTGTAAACATTTATGGCTCATGTCACAGTTTATAGATTAAATCTATGAACTGCATGTCATGTCCATTTAAAAACATCAAATTCAGAATCTATTGGCGTCACAGACCCCAGATTGAGAACCACTGGGTTAGTTGACCCCAGGAGACCATTGAATCCTCAATATATCAGGGCATGCTGTGTAACTCTAGCTTCCATATGGTCCCTCTGTGATCTCTCTGGGTGAAATGTCCTCAGTATGACTTTCTGAATTCTATGTCAGTTTAGAAAGCACAGTTTAGAAAGAACACCTTCCTGTTCCTTTACTCCTGTGTATTGTGTTGCACTGGGGCCTATTGTACAAGCCTATTGTGCTTGTGCATTTCCTTTTCCTCGTCTTTGATTTGCTGCGCCCCCTATGATGTAAATGACTTCCTGTGAGGTTGGAGCCACCCAGCTGGAGCAGAAACAAGTAAAAAAAAAATGATAACAGTAAACCTGAACATATCTGACCTTTAAAGGGCCCATAAATAAGAATTATAAATAAGAATTTGTTACTTTGCAAAAGTTTTGGTAAGTATTATTTACTCCTCATTTTATTAATTTTATGGATATGCAGCACTTTACGAGTATGACAGTTGTGTAACAATCTAATTGTTAGTAGCAAGCATGTAATTGGATATCTGGATATCAAAAAACACTTTGGAGTGAGAAATGGCTGCTGGACTGATAAAGTCCATGCCATATAGTTCATGCTGTCCTGTCATTCATGAATTTAACTAGAAGCTCTTTTCATCAAACAAATGATCCATCATGTGTTTGCTGAAAAGTACACCATATAAGTTTTGGTTACTGTGTTTTGTAGGTTTGCACTACCTTGTTAAAACAGGAAATTATTGAATCCCAACTAATTGTGTCACCACAGAGCAAGGTACCGTCCTCACACACTGCTCCCCATGCACCTCATTGGCAGCAGCCGACTGCTTCACTTAGTGAATGGGTTAAATGCAGAGATGGAATTTCACTGTGTGTTGTACTTGTATGACAATGCATGTGACAAATAAAGAATCTACTCTCTTTTGTGTATAGCAATTTGCCCATTCAAAACTAGCTCACAACTAAAAGTTCTTGTGCTGATGTTGCTTCCAGAGGCATTTTGAAAATCAGTGATAAGTGTCACAGACAAGGACAGACTATTTTTACACATCAGGCACTCTAGCACTCAGCAGTCCAGTTCCAGTTGAGCTTGTGTGGCCTACTATTTCACATCTGCGCTGTTGTTACTGCTAGATGTTTCCACTTCACAGTGACAGCATTTAAGGTTGACTTGGGCAGCCTTGGACAGACTTGTTAGAGATGGCTTCCTATATTGTCAGAGAAAAGATACTGTTCTGATACTGTTCAAATTACAATATAATGGGGGCTTTCCACTGACTGGTACTAGCTCGGTTCGGTTCATCTCTACTCGCTTGTTTTGCCTTTCCATAACTAAAATCAGGTACCTGGTACCATTCTTGGTACCACCTTGGCAGAGGTTCCAAGCGTGCTGAACTGATACTAAATGATGACATGTACATATTGGAGGTTACTGATTGGTGATTGAACGTTAGCATTAGAGTTGGGTTAGCCTAATTTTGCTTCTATAAGCCTGTTAAGCCACTTGTCTCCGTTTTGTGGCAAACAGCCACAAACCAAGGATAAGAAATAAAATCCCTCTGATTTCATCCATGCTGATGACTATAATGATGCCAGGTTGTTTACCTCAGTTTAGAGCGCTCCACTCGTGCTGCTTTTCAGAGTGTTTGGCCGCTATAGCAACCAGTTGTAGTGAAAAACTGTAGGGCCGAAACCAAACTGAACAGAGTAGAACTGAACTGAACCCCCTAAAATGTGTCTTCAAAGGTACAGTATGGCCCTTGTGTACCTTAAATAGATTTTAAAGGCACACTTTATTCAGTTTGCCAGAAGAATTTTTGGTCATATTTGCATTTCATAGCTTAATTTTAAAGTGTATGGAGTCGGTACAATCTGAAATATACCTGCAGTACAATATTATACAATTCTGTTTCCTAACTAAAGTCGTTCAAGACATAACCTTGAAGGTTATGAGTGACAGCATTTGTACACCAAAGGTACAGTCTTTATCGACAGCATATGACCATGCCACATAACCTTGCTGAGTGACAAAAAGTCACTTTGCTATTCGGTACAACCTATTCTATTGCCCAGACATTCTATTACTGCTTGGCTGAATGCATAATTTTGTGCCTGTTAGCAGTGAGTGTGGATGAAATTGCTGAGCCCACTAAGTGTCCACATATGCATTTACATGTTTCCACTTTTTCAGTTCTCAGCAGTTTAGCTTGCCTGTTCACATTGCACTTAAGTTTGTGAAAGAATGTTTTAGAATAAGTCTTAAAGGCACAGTAACAAAAACAGCCTGTATATTGTAATGGCATGAGGGGACGCTGGAAAGATTTGTTACAACCAGTCAATTGAGAAAAATGTAGGGTTTGTGCTCTTCAAATAATGTTTGGCAAGTTACTTCTGCGCTCTTAAAATTCTGCACTTGAATCCTCAGCTTGGTATATTGACAGCGTCAGAGGTTGGTTGCGTGTTAAGTGTGTGTGTGTGTGTGTGTGTGCGTCTGTCTGTCTGTCTGTGTCCAAGTATGCCTGTGCATTCTCACGTCGATGTGGTTGTGTGTATGACGGTGTGCTCACTCGGGCGCGCGACTGTAGTCATGGACATTTAATGTCAAACTGCCTCCTCCTCTGCTGCCTGGAGCTTTGTTCTTGAAAAGGACCTTTCTAATTTATCAGCAGTCTACAGGGGAAGAGCACACTGCAGTTGCAGACACAATTAAACTCTGGGTGTCTGGAACAGGCGCACCTTTAGCTGCCACCCAAGGCCACTAATACATTACAGCACCAGCTAAGGACTGCAAGGCCAATATGTAGTCTCAGGGTAACTTCATGACTTACTCTTTATTACGCTCTCATGTGACCCCTTAATGTATTTTATGTTAAGGAACCAGTGGTTTCAGTACAGGAGGCTATGGACATTGTTCTCTACTGTAGATTTAAGCTCGGGCAGTATTGTTTCATACCTTCATATCGTTCTGACATTACACAAGGGAATAGCGTATATTTTTGTGTTACTTGGGTTTGTTCGATTACCTTGGTGAGGTGGGTGGGGGAGTGGAGGGTTTCGTTTTGTTGATTAGGTGACATGTTTTGACTGGGGGGTTGTTTTCATTTCAAAACTGCCATTAATGCTAGTACTGTAACATTAACTCCACATCTCTCTGTCACAATGTTTCTCACAGTACACTGAAGTCCAGTTACATGTACCGTGCAGCACAATTTTTAAGATTTGTACATATCCCTGTATACTATAATACCTTGATTGAGGAGATAATGATACTGTAGATAGGAACACAATCACCCATACTCATACTGCATTTTAACCCTTAGAAGTAATTATGGCCAGCCAGAACGAAACCATTACACATTTCAATGCTAATTATTGAACCACGCAAAGAAATTACTTTGGGTTCTAAACTTTCAGATACAACATTTGTAAATGGTGCAGCTGGTGGCCTTGAGAAGGTTGTAGGTTCAAATCCCAGGACTGTCCCCACACACTGCTCCCCAGGTGCATTCATTTGGTGAATGGGTGAAACGCAGAGAAGTATTTTGTACTGTGGGCTGTGGTATTTTCACATGTTTTTACACTCACTTTACACTTACACTGAATAAGCCAAAAAAGCTGCCGTCCATTTACTCTTTCTCTTTTATAATGGGGACACCTAATATCAAGAGGAACCCTACAGTTGTGCATACAGTCCTGTTTTAGAAAAAAGAAAAAAATAAACGTCATAGAAACAAGCATAAAAAAGTCTGGCCGTGTCAATAGAGAATGTAAAATGAGTATAAATGTAATTATTTGCATTTTTCAATTATAATAATATAATTTCTAATGCATAATATTTTGTGGCATCAGTCTGGTCTGAATCTTTTAGTCCCCTTTTCTTGGTACCTTTTCTTAGCACTCATCATGAGCGTAGTGGCAATACTACTATCTCTCTGCCTTTCATTAGTGCCAATTTCCCCCTATTGTGCCACAGGTGCCGCTAAGAGGCAAATGGGTTTTATGAGTGAATATTATTCATTTCAACATATTCATATCTGGCACCGAGTATCAGCGGAGAGAACTGAAAGGAAATAAATGCTATTCTCTGTTTCGGTTTTGAAAGGCTGCCAAGAACTCTTCTCCGTGGAGAACTGTGTGTTTCTCACTGTCTCCCTTTCTCCCCCTATCTCTCTCTCTCTCTCTCTCTCTCTTTCTGTCTCTCTCCCTTTTTTGCATCAGGCCCCCTGGTATCTCCATAGAAACCAGCACTGGGCAGGATTCTCTCAAATTCTCTCAGGAGAGAGAAAGAGAAAGAGAGAGAGAGAGAGATTTTAGGCTGTCATCTCACCTAAATTGGACTTGCAAGCGAACAGTTGATCTGGAGCTGTTTTCTCATAATCCAAATCTGCAAGTTCGCATTTATGTAATGATTGAATACTAGCATGGATTTATGAATCAAATGAAATGTGCCATTAATGGGATCATTCTGGGCCTGTGTTTTGATACAGATGGGAAGGTGAGTCAGTAACGTGTGAGTCAGCTGCTGAGCTGCTGAGTGCAGCCTGTGCCAACACTCACTGTGTGTTCGAGTCTGGGAGGTGGTGAATGACTTGTAAAGTGCCCTGCTATTTCAAATACCAGTGCTGCCACAGAGCGGAAGAGGAAAGAGACAGAAGAGCTGTTGTTTGGAGCCGCTCTTCGCTCTTGCAAGCCATTGCCTAGTATGGCCAGTAAACTGTGAATGCAGCCGACTGTGGGGGACGCCCTTCAGAAAGTCACAGTCCAGTCTGACAGTGCCAGAAGATAACATTTTTGAAGCTTGAATAAAAGTCCACCTAAAAATGTATAGTTTGTTTTAATTTGATCTGAAATATGAATGTATTTCAGCATGACATTAATGATGTTCTAAATGCTAATGATGTTAAACACTTGATGATGTTGATCAATGTTGATAGACGCTCATTTTTGGCTGCAGGTCAGTTGCATATACGTAGCTGTAATTAAGAAGACAGTGTGTGATAGCTCTTCCATGAGATGCCTGTTGTGCCAGAAAAAAGTGTAATAGCAATAGAATAGCAGAAATGTATAATAATTCTCTATACAGTGCATAACAATACATACCTCTTTCAGTTTGATATGGATTTTTGTGTTTTGGTTTGAAGAAATTCTGCAAAATACCAAGTTACAAAAAATAAAAATGTCAAAATCATAATCGCCAAAAATAAAACCTTATATAGCATGTTTCCAGTTTCCAGACTCCTTAAATTAAAATATCAACACTACGCTGAAGCTGACATTTGGAATGAAGTTACTGTTTCAATCGTTTTTCAGTTCATGATTTATTATTGAGAGTGATTTGCAAAACGGAGAATGAGAGATCCTCAGAAGAGACATAGGGGTTTCTGTGGTAGTTTCAAATGTTCAGTTTTCTAGCACTGTTTTGAAACGATTATACCCTCATTCACTACCGCTGACACTACATATCAGACTGTGCGACAACAGGAAGAACTGTACTGAACTGTACTGTACCCCTTGTTCAAAATACTTTCCCACAGCTATGAAAACAGTGTTTAAATCCTAAAGTGTGGTGATTTATGCAGCTTTTGTTGTACTGGTCCAAAAAGGAATCAATAGAGCATAGGTGAACTTTGGAAAAGAGCTTAATCCAGCCAGTGGTAGGGCCAATTAGAGTATACAACAGTGATGCAGTGCCATTGTTATGGAAAAGAAAAGTGTGTCCAAAACAAAAGATACCATCCAAAGGATGAGAGAAAAAGACTGGTTATGGTTGAATTACCCCATCAGTGTTGGTCAGAGCTTACCCAGTAAACAAGCTCCGCTCATTAAGCTTGTCTTCAGTACCAGTTTGTTACTAAACTAGTGAAGCATATCAGTCCTTGCACTGAGTGAGTTTACCCCTAAGGCGCTTCACTTTATCAAGCACATTCGTTGTAGACTCGCCATGGGTTTAGAAGTTCTGCTGTGCAGATTTAGTTTAGGTTCTTATGTTTATTTTTGGTTAAAACAGTTGTATAACAGATAATTAAAGTACAAAACGTATTTCACATTGTTAATCTATATATTTTTTAATAATGAATACTTACTGTTATTAAGAGACTATCTGAGATCTCCTGTAGAACGTCAGCAATTACTGGTGTTAATAAATATGAAATCTTCTCTCCAACTCCATCAACAATTTCTCTTTTTTTCCAATTTTCTGTCAACTTTATCCAGTTCCATCCACTAGCAAGGACTCTCCCTATCACACAAACACAGAGAACACAGGGAAGGTGAATGCCAGTACATGCTTCCTCATGTGAAGCCAGTCACCGCTAAACAGTCACTGAACAGCATAATGCTTGGAGGAGAACACCAAATCTTTTACGTCAGTTAACCGAGTGATGAGGGAGAGAGGGCGATTTAGCTCATCCAGACAGAGTGAAACTAAGTGTGTTCTCTTGCACTCCTGGCCATGGATGGTTGACAGTGATTTCAGTCTTAAGTTGCTTCAGGATTAGCATGTCAAGCAGTGAAGTAAATATGCATCCGTGCATTGCAGTGCTTCAGCCTGAGGGGTGATTCAGCTGTATCAGTTTTGCAATAATAGAATCAAGTGTAATTGATAATAATGCCAATCAGTAGTACTGTCAAACATTTTAGTCAACTTATCTGTCTATTTTCAAATTTAGGAAACTAAATCCATTTGGACTGTGAGTGCTGTGAGCATTAAGCACATTGTATTTCTTTCTATATTTTTAATATATTTTTATACTGCCTAGTTTTAATGATTTAATGAAATTGATTTGAATTGAATTTGCTTTCTAAAGAATTGTTAAGTAATCCGATTTTTGGGATTTGCTGATTCCAGATTCCCAAAATGTATGAAGATAGAAAATCTTCATACTTGAGATATTGGAGTTAAGACATATTCTTCATGCTTGTCTTAGACTGTAAGAGTTGAAAAGTAGGCCATCTCAAAATATAACATTCAAATTAGAATTAGGAGGGCTTGCCTGATAGCTGTTCCCTTTAGATCTAGTTCTTGTTCTTAAATGTTTGATTTACTTTTGGTTTCCTTCTATTTGTTTGTCAAGTGTTTATATATAATGAAGACTTTATTATTATTAAGAGACTGAAATCCTGTGTTTTTTTTAACTGAAACGGAATATTCTCATTCAGTTTGCCTTGATGAGGTTTTCATAGAAATGCTTTTGTAAATAAACAATCAAAAGTAAAATAAGCTGCTTGTGTATGAATTGTAAGTGGATTAATTTGTTGATCAATTTCATGCGCGCTGAACAATTAATGGAACAGAAATCTGTTCTGCAGTTTCTTGTTCCTCTAAGGGTTCAGTCGACATGCTCTGGATCAGTGCTCTCAAGGCTCCCTGACCTCCCAGACTCTTAAATTTAATTAAACACTTTGAGGGGAAGCCTGTGGGATGTAACTGAATCACCCACTGCAACCGCCTAATTAAACACTATAGAAAGCATTGCTTTCTGCGGGCTGCCTGTTACTTTTAAGGAGTGTTGTTTGCTCCAAGATGTAGAGGACATGGTTTGGATGTGCTATTTGTAAACAAGAAACGAATGGGACTCAGCAGTACATATCTGTCAGCATGATCAATGGCTTTCTCCATGTATGCCATTTTCTACTTTTCCTTTCTTGAAAGATCAGTGGGTAAAGGAACATGGAAAAGCAGGTTTACTTGACAGGCTGTCATCTGCTCATAAAAGGTTTTAGATGAGCATGACGCACAAGCAAGGTGGCAAAGTGGTGGAAGGTTACAGAAAAATAGAAAAAGTTTTTTTCTCTCTTTTTGAAAAAGAAAGAGCAAACCTGTAAGCTGCATGTGCATGTGGAAATCAAAAGATCTTGCAAATAGCCCCATTAATTACTGAACTGAACTGAACGGAAATCAAATTCTGCAGTATATGGTTTGACCTGTGTTCACAGATCACACAGGACATGCAATGATAGCTATGCACTCGGTACATTCTGATTAGATTGTGCTATTAACAAGCGCTCAGGCCACAAGATTCTGATGACGGTTAAATATGCTTGAGTGGTGGTATTAAATTCCAGCCAGACAAATTTCATAGAATGAGGGAAGAATGTGACAAGTTACGTAAGATAGCTGTAGTGTAGTGTTTTCTGGGGGAGCAACACGCTAATGTGCATGTTTCCCTCATACAAATTGCTGTGTCGATAAATCGCGACCCCCCGTAATATAATGGTTCCTGTGCCCATGCAGTAACAGCACACATTTATTTTCACATTCTTATGGGTGAGCAACTGACTGTAAAGGCAGTTTCTGAAAGGAACTGTAAGTGCAGTGCATATGACTGGATTTTCACCTCACACTGGCAATGATTTTGTAAAAGAGGAAGAAAACTCTGAACTTTAAAGTTCATTTCTTCCAAGTTGAACCCTTTGAGCCATGAAAAAAGTGAACTGTTACAACACTAATTTACACCCTTGAAAATGATCTTCAGGGTTTCTTCTCTATGATCTGTTTTAAATTTCTTTAATGAGTCTTTTTAAATGCTTCCATATAGCAAAACGAGTCAACTATTTTTTTCCTGTGCAAATAGTGTAGAGGTGCAGAATGGGTCATTGATTGATTGATTTATTATTTGTTGATTAATTGGAAAATTGTAATAACTAGTTATTTAAAAAAGGGCCTGGCACATACTCAAGATATGAATGCTACATTGTATTACATTGATAGATACCACTTTTTTGGGGGAAATAAATGTGTTGTCCATTAAACATCAGATGACTTTCAAAATGGTCATAAATGTATAAGAAATAAATTCTTCCATTGCAACTAATATTTTGGCACCCACTGTTTGTACTGATGCAACTCAGCTGTACCTCTGCTCTAACGCTGCACGGTGAAAATGTCAGCCAAGTGGAAATTGGTCATGATATCAGCAGAGGACAACAGCAGTGTAGGCCGTTGCCAAATCATTAACAGTTGCATTTCTATCCAGTGTCAACTTTGCATGAATAGCTAAGGTTTGATGGCTAATTACTGTATGTCTGTAAGGTGTTGCATTATGTTTTTTTCAGTGCCATATCTTTAGCATCCATTTCATAGCAGTAATGTTTCCAGAACTTTTGTGTGTGTGTGTGTGTGTGTGTGTGTGTGTATGTGTGTGTGTGTGTGTGAGAGAGAGAGAGAGAGAGAGAAAGAGAGAGAGAGGATACCAGATATCCTATCAGATTGAAGACAGCAAATATTAATTTGTTTAAACAGAGTACACAGCCATAATGATAATGTATAAATTTCAGCTTTGTTAGGTCTTTACTTATTCTAGATTCTTTACATATTCAATTCATCAGTCAATTGCATTGACAGCACTGAGATATTAAGTCATTAACAATATCGAATAGATTAAATGGTAGAAATAGCACCTTTTTAGCACTGATCTTCAATTAACTGGATCTACATTCAGATGCCCTGTTCCAGAGAAGGAAAGGGAATCATATGATGACATTCAGTTATCATTACTCTCATTAGTCATTAGTCAAAATTTACCTCTTCAGTGGTCTGTATAAAAACCTTGAGACAACTATTAATAGCAGATACCCTCTTTAACCCTCATTGCACTTGTTTGCTGCAGTGTGAAGTCTGGTTAGTGTTACACCACAAGTTTGCTGTTATCAGAATAATTGTCTTCACTCTCCCTTGGTGAGTAGGATGGTGCCCTCTCTCCCCACTGTTAGCATTGTTGCTAACAAGCGGTGCAGTAGAAATTGGTGATTTGTATTTTCATCCAGACAGTCAAAAAAAATGCATTGGCATTTCTTGATGCACATGTTACTCTCAATCCTCCAGTGTTGGTGGCATTGTGTGTTGAAAGGAGTCATAGTAAACTGGGGAAACCAAGTGTAGCCTTGTTTGTGAAGACCATTTAAATAAAATGTATAGCTCTGACTTTAGCATGTGGCAAAAACACAGTTCCGTTTGAATCCCTTTAGGTTTTTCAGGACAGAATGCAAACCTTGTTGTAAATACACTTATGGCCTTGTTGAAGCATCCATTCAGTGTTGTTAGTTTAATAGAATTGTTGTTCCAGATGTCCTGGGAACAACTGGTAACAGAGTTCAGATGGTGGGGGCACTGCTTTTCCTCTTACTATCTCTCTCCCTTCTGACAGGGATATTTTTAGAGAAGACCTTAGCAGGTAGTCTTGCTATCAGTAGAAAAAGGGGTCCATTATTCATTGCTGTGTGTGTGTGTGTGTGTGTGTGTGTTTCTGTGTCAGTGTGCTTTCTTCTTATCTCGGCTGCACTTTCCAGGGGCATGTGCCTATCCTTCTGTTTTCGTGAACGTAAATTATTCATCATTATGCTGCTGCGGCACTATAAAATCTCTTCAAAATCCATCAGCATGATTTTCCACATGCCTTCGGTCCATGACTGGTATGTCCTTCTTTTTGAACAAGTTAGTTTGAAAAATGACAGGGTTAATTAGTGAAGAGCTGAAGTGGAAGACTCCAATCATCCAGCACTGATGATGTTCTTTGTAGGCGCTCGGCTAAGAGCTGATCGGTGGCTTGGAATACATGATCGTCACTAATCGGAACCTGCAAGATGCCATCTCTATTGTAGTAGGAAATCAGTGCTGCTGCTGATTGTAATAGTAATAATAATCATGAAGATAGCCATGCTTATGATGGCTGATTGAGTTCACTTCTCTATCTCCCTATATCCCAAGAACCATCACATACATTTTTAATGCTGTCTGCCTTTGAAAAGGAAGTACCTTTGGTTGAGTCCACTCTTTTTATTTATGAATGCTCATAAAGTGAATGTCCCACTACTGAAGCAAAGCAATCAGTGTGCTGCTGGCCCATTAGTTCAATTCCATCTACTGACTTCAGCCTGTGTGTGGACAGGGCCTCAAATCAGTTTCCAAACTGCCTGCAATGGCCTGCTTGTTCACTGCTGTGGTTCATTCGTCATGCTGGATCAAGTTTGGTTTTGAGGATGCAGAATTTTCCTTCATATATCCACAGTCTGTTAAATTGAAATTGTATGTTAAATTGCATTTAGATCTAAACCTTGTGTGCATGAACCTTACTGTCTTGATCTTTTTGTACAATTATGAAAAGAACGAAATGCCAGAAATGGACTCCGTTAGGATCCCCTGAGAACCTTTCAACAGGTTCTTAAAAAAGTTTTTTGCTTAAATAAGAATGTGAAGGACCTTTATAAAGTTTAAGCTATACATACAGACCACTGCAATTTATTTTTAACTCAGCAGCTCTATGACTATGACATCCATTCTATGCCGGTGTCTGCTTCAGGCGTTTCGTTGTCTATCTGATAGATTAGATGCACAATTTTCATCAGTGTTTTACCCACAGTGACGTGAAGAATATGAAATTTGTTTTTCATTAGTGCTGGGCCGTTAACGGCGTAAAAAAAATATTGCCGTTAACTGCAACCCCCCCCCGGACGCAAGCTATGATGAATTTGACCTTGATATTTCAGTGACTTGTCCGGTTCACGCACGTTTTAAAGTCTCGGTCTCTCCCCCGGACAGAGTGAGAGAGCGCGGCTGATGGTTGCTTAGCAACTACAGACGCTTCCGCTTGTGTCCACATTAAAGGAAATAATTATGCCCTATATTGTCGTTATATAATTGCGTGGAATGT
>JBBPDC010000028.1:12118541-12128606 GCA_037974485.1 Hemigrammopetersius urotaenia
TTTTTCAGGTAAGAAACAGTTGTGGACTTCTTAAGCACTGATGTACGTCGCTCTGGATAAGAGCGTCAGCTAAAGGCTGTAAATGTAAATGTAAGTTGTCTGATCATTTTAAACTGATCTGCCTTTGGATTTTTATAGTGTTGAAGTTGCTGGTAAATACACTGCCCATATTGTCATCGTCCAAGGAGCAAAAAGAAAATGTCCCCCGTTTCTTCCTACATGGACAGCAGGGTATTCTAGAAGAGTCTGAAGGCTTTAGACGAATGAAATCAAAGCACTAGCCAAGACTTCCTTTGTGAAGTGACACCTTTGGCAGTCTCCACGTTTGGCAGAGTATCAGATGATTGTGCTCTCCCTTCACAAGTGGACCAGCTCACTCACCCACCACCAGATTGTTTTTCCCTCAGGGCCTTTGATGTCGTTCACCCTCCTGTTCTCCCTCAAAGAGAGATAGCTTATAGGAGTATCGGGCTGAGGGAATCGGCATAGATTAGCTGTAGAGCAGTGGCACTGGACCAAGCTATGCCTATGTCTGAGAGGATGGATTTATTTTACTCAGCCCACATGTAGCGTACTGTACATTGCTTATTCATGAAACACACTCTTGTGATTACATGTTGTTTTACAAGCCGCTGCTCTGTGTTGTGCCTGAATCCTGTAGATCATTAGCCTTGATAAAGAAGCACCTGTTTAAGCGTTTTAACCTACATAGATAAAGATTATATGTCCTAAAACCTGCATTTGTCTTATGCCCATATATTGTGTTTGTTTATAGATAACATTCAGTACAAAGTCCAACACTTGGTATACCTTTGAGCCTTTATAAGCAGGAGAATTGGGTTGGTGAATGAAGGCCCAGCTAAAACACTTTATAAAAACGCTTAGTTCTGAAAAACGATGGTCTTGCATAGCCTTATCAAAACTATTCTGTTAAATCTGACAGCATATAGTTGGCATTTTGAATGATGAACAGAATGCATATAGGTGGACCTGTTCCTACGACAGTGGCGAATTAAGCTGAAACACACCCTAGCCTAAGTCACTTACCTATTCTAACACAGTTGTAAAATTATAATCTAGAACATTAAAACACAAGCATACTGGGGGACACCAACTCCCTCATTCATACGTCACATTGCTGCGTATTCTTCCGCTGCCCGCAACCAAACTAGTTTGGCTATGAGTCTGTAAGTACGACGCTAATGGCATAAGCCAAAATACTCAAGAGTGAGCGTCGTAAACTCAAAACGTCATATGTCGAGACCGTCGTAACCCAAAGGACCCCCTACATTTTGAACTCTCTTATTGATCTTGCTTAAAGTAAGAAACCGGGTCTGATGAACACACTCAATTCTGTGCTTTTTGGAAGCCTTTTTTAAAACCTGCTTATTTGATTCATCAGCAAATTCACTTGCAGATAACTTATTAGTTATTAATCTTATCATGGTTGTCATATGCAGTAGTTAAAGGCCTTTCTGAAGCACCAGTTTTGTGGCTTAATAGCTTAATAAATCAATGAGTAATAACTGTATGCTATATGACATGACTTGATATGATGATTAACTCCTGGGTCTTTCCCCTCAATGACTGATTAGTTGGGATAATTTAGCGAGACGATAAGGCTCTTTGGAAAATTAATATTTAGAATAAAGTCATCTTCCTACTGTCTCTGTAACAATAGCAATGGAATGTATACATGGAGCAGAGTCACATTTCCACAGAGTGATGGCTGAAGACATGGCTTCAGTATTTTGCATGACGAGCTGTGTAGAATTCAAAACAGTGGAAATGGCTTAAGCGACCTTGAGTACAACAACGTTTTTTCTCTTGAAGTAGAGAAGGGCATCAGTAATTCATTAATTACTTGTTACATGTCTACCTCAGTATTTTTTCTATTGTTTTTCTAACATGACAACATAACACATGATTACGTAAAAAGTACAGTGAAAATTTTGGGAACATACTGAGTATTATGAACATTTTGAGTATTATATCAGCGTATGTGGAAAGAAGGGTTCCATCCGCTTCCACATACCATGGTTTCTGTGTAATGTGTCAACCTGTTCATACCACAACATTGATATACTAATGCAGACGATACAACCTTGCCTGGACACTGAAAATAGAGCTTCTATCATTTCTACTTGGTTGAAGAAAGCCATTACCACATATTTCATTCTAGCCTTCTATATTAAGATGCTGTCTTTAGAAATGACCTATTAAAAATTGTCAACTTGCACAAAATGAAACGGTATTACAAGAAACTATCGATGCTCTTTTGCTTATGGCTGGCAGCATGAATCTACTTTGCCCTCCAGTCCCTTAATTCCAACAACCATGCTTAAACAGAGTGTAGAGATTATTTTGTCTCACATTGTGTGTTCGAGTGCTGCTTTGCATGCACTTCAAGACCCTAATTACTGGCTGAGGAGTATTAGATAGACTGAGGGATGAAGGGAGAGAGCAAGAATGAGAGCTAATGAAAGAAAGGAATAAGAGAGAGGAGAAGCTAAAAGAAAACACTAAAAAATAAGAAAGGCTGGACAAGATAATGGTTACTTTGAGTAGGTGAATCTAATAAATAAAGGGAAGAGAGAGAGGAAAAGAGAGAGACTGAAAGGAGTGAGAGAGAGAGAGAGAGAGAGAGAGAGAGAGAGAGACACAGACAGATAGACAGTCAGACAGAGTGTGAGAGAGACAGGGCATGAGAGTGGGAGACAGAGAGAAAGAGTCTCCTGTGACACAATGTCCAACATGGCTTCTGTGAGAATGGATGAGATTTGGATCAGTATATATAAAGCTTATCTGAGTAGGAGTGCTGATTGAGGCTCTGTTCCCATCAGTAAGGTCAATGCAAATAAAAAAGGATTCTGATCCTAGATCAGCACTGCTACTCTGAGAAGTTTTATGAATATGGGACCTGGTTTCATTTATGAAACTGTCACAAACTGACCTTATCAAATGTTTAAGGCAGAATTCACTCTTCCAGGTTAAGATGGTATTTGCGGCTATAAATTCAAACCTGCAGTTGAAAGAACAAACAGTCACCTCTCAGCAGCCAGCCTGGGACATCCCTTGTTGAATTTCTCTTCTGATCACTTTGTAGGCTTTGTAGGATCACTTTCTTAATAGTAAGCTTTTTTAGAGAGTCCTATAGTCAAATAAATCCGCAGTTTACTTTCCTGAAGGTCAAAATCACTTACACAGAAAAAGATCAGTTACAGCATTTGCAAATGATAAATTGCTATAACATCCATGTTCTTAGTCTTAGGCAGTATGGCAAGCACGTGAAAACATCATACAATGCAATTTCTGTACATTGTCTGTACATTTTGCTGACATCTGATGAGTCAGAATGAGCCAAAAAGGACCAGTGATTCCACATTTAAAATACCATCAAATATTTTACCATTTCCCAAATGTTTTTACCAATCAAGGCAAATTAACAGATGAGGGTTATTTATGGCTCATTAAAAATTAATTGCTCTGTACTGCCCAAAAGCTTTGGTGAGCACAGTAGCATTCATTACATCTCCATTCATATGAAAGCCACTGTGTGTAAAGGACCTGTTTTCAACACTGTGTCCATGAATTAATCATACATTTCACAGATCTGCATCTGTTTGCAACAATTCTTGTTTGTTTCTTTGGGATGATGCCATTTATTTGCTGTAGCTTCAGAACCACACTAGTCTGTAGGTGGAGGTCCTGGCAAAGCTTCATCAGCAACCTATTGTGTTGTTTTTGTTTATAGCAGTGCGGTAAGGGACCAAAGAATGAATTCTATTATACACTATTGATGATAAGCAGATTCCCCTGCCCTGCTCTCCCTCCTTCTCTCTCCAACTCTTCCCCGCATCCCACATAGGACTAGATGCCTGTAGTCAGTAGCTCAGTGGTAAGCCGTACCAGTCTTCTTCTTCGCACTAGTTTTTGACCTTGTGTCGTTTGTGTGATAGTTCTCTGGGAGTTTTTTTTATCATCTACCTTGTCTTTTATCTGCTTCCAAAGCTGGTCTCATCGGTCTCAAGGTGATTAAGTAAAAACAGGCCTATGGGTGTGAGAGCTGGATGCATGATCACTGTGAGAGGAGTTCAGATCAGGTCGCCTTTGAAGAGCACTTTCGGCTAACAAACATGCTCATGAGAAGTCAAGTGATGCATATAAAGTTGTAAAGGCAACCTAGGGTTTCAAACAGAAACAAAACAGAGCCAGGACCAGTCTTTTGGTCAAAGAACAGTTCCTGTTGTTTGGTCCAAATGCCCTCTAATGTTTTTCACTGTTGGACATGAATGGCAGCACTTTTATTAATTAAATTGGTGATATAAAAATTACTATCAATATAGTCTTTATATATATTGTCTAATTTGTACAGTTTTGTATTGCTGAAATATTCTTTAAATCCATGGCATATGGATTCATTGAACAGTCTAAAGATTCAAACATTAGTCAGCATATAAATTAGTGAGATTTATTGCATAATTCCTTAGAATTTATTATTACAATCGAATAGCAATGGAAAGCACTAATAACTTTTATTTTGGTGTTTCAGGGTCCTGCTGGAGGAGAGGAAACAGCAGCTTCTGAGTGTCCAAACTCCGACCAGCCTGGTGTTTGCCACAGCTTTGTACAGGAGCACTTCCAGGCCCAGTACAAGTGAGTGTCTATACTCACTACTACACTATAACAACAAATATGACATATAGAGGTCACCCGTCTGCCTCAGCCTGGACTTGAACTTTATGTAAGTTGGATACAAGTCCACCAACATTAATCGTTACCTCTAGCTGACGGTGACAAGCTGTATAACAAGGCAGCTTGTTTTTGTACCTGCTATAGGGTTTGACAGCTGGGCTACCTTGTTAGGGCAATATGTCAGAGAACATTGGTGCCAATAGAGCAAGCGTGGCACAGAGAGTGGAGTGAACTGAATATATTATTGTAAGACCTCTAGTGGCTCGTTGAATTGTTACCTCACTATACCCACCTTGTAGCCCCTGTACGCCCAGTACATGCTAAGGAACTGAAAGGGAAAAATAAGGGTGAATGCATCAATGCTTTCTTGACGAAATGACTCACCAGCTCCATAGACAACTGTGCTATGGATGTTTTTTGAAGGATGCTTTCAAGTCAAGAGCTTGTTTGTCTTTACCTTTGAAATATTTAGAGCATGTATGTTTTGGAATGCTAACACCACACTGCTCCATACCCTAAGCTTCAGCTAATTTATAGTTGCATTCTGGGTGAAGTGGTTGCTGGGGTGGCAGTGTGTTATTGTTGTGCCACTAGTCTTTCATGATTACTCAGTTAAAAATGAATCGATTAACATTTTCATTGTTAATGAATTGGTTTAGTGATATTTCTTTGCTAACAGGAAATATGCAGGTCATTATAAAGCTGTGTTCAGTCTGAATATTCTCCATGAGTGGGAGCTATTAGAATTTAAAGCCGCAGTGGCTTACCCATGTATAATATTTAATGTTTGTTTAAACTGTCCCTATATCCTGAAAGTACAGGAGACAGATAATATGTCAGTATTTCATCAGAACCAGTAGTAGTGTCTGACGGAGTGTCATTCACTACTCATGCACAGGCTGTGCGGAGCCCTCCTCGCCTCCACCTGCCCAGATTGAAAACTGATACCTAATTAGCTATGTTTCTGCTTGATCAAGTTTCTAGCTGTATAGCCAGGGAAATCACTGTAAACCATGTTATATCTGTGTGGAGTTCATGTTTTTATCATGGGTAAGAAAAATAGGTACCAAATTCTGTATAATTTCAATACACAACAGCCTCCAGAGCGGAGCTTTGCAGGCGCTGCAGAGAGAGAAGGAAGGCAGGGACCTGGAAGATTAAATTTTCAGGCTATACTCTTCTCAGTTCTACTGTCACTTTTGTGTGTATGACTGAAGAAGAGGAAATTCACACCAGTAGTATATTTCCAATGTGCTTTGGTCTATAGATTTGATGTACATGTATGGTGTATTGTTGTATATATGATTACCAATATAATCTATAGTGACAGTATTACAGTACACTTTTGGAGGATGGGTTTTGTCTCTACACTGAACAACTGCATGTCTTAAAACCTGTTTAACACTTTGAGGCTGGTCCAAGAAGTGACCATTTAATCTGCCCCTTCTTTAGCAATAACACAAAGTCTCACTGTTGATGTCTTTATTTGATGGGAAACAAATATGATCTAAATCTGAAAATTCAAACATTTGACATAATTTGCCTCACAGACTATGTTTTTGAACAAGCAAGATTTGAACAGGAAAATATGTCACTCTTCATTCATATTTTTTGTTACTTGCCAGTCAATAGTAAGTGATTCCTGATCCTTATTGCTCTGTGTGCTCATTCAGAAAAAATCATTATCAGCAATAAAGGAAGCTTCATGCATCTATATACAGTGATAGAAAACTGGGTAGCACACACACAATCCCAGATTCTACACACTGATGTGTTTCACTATTGCTAGTGTGGGCAGGAACAAGCTATAATGTTTCTGGCATCAGATTTATTTGAGTTAAAGGGGCCATTGCCTCATTCTCAGAATTGAAGACTGACTTTGTTCAATAGGGTTAAACAATGCAGTTAATTTATTACTACTATTATGTTTTTCCTGCTCATATAAAATGTAACTACATCACTGTCCTTACAGTTTTATAGCATGTTTAGGCGGTGCTTGTTCCAGAGCATTAGTAATCTGTGTCTAGCGATCTATCTGTTGCCATATAGAAGTAACATGCCCCTATTGGCTGATAATGTTAAGGCAGAGAGAACAAGAACCAGTCTGACCTAAGAGATCTGGCCTGATGTAGCACACACTCATATTGAGCAATGCCTTATTATTGGTGTCATATTTCTTCCTGTGGGGTGGTAGAGTAGTTTAGTAGTTTGAGCATGGTAACCTACTTTTAGTAACTCATCTTAAGTGTAGTGCTTCAATTAGAAACAGCTCAGATTAATACTTAGAAGTTGGAATCAGTATTAGCAAAGAAAGCTGGTAACATGATGTTTGAATTCTGCTGTATGCCCCCCTCTTAGCTGTTGTTGATATGGAGGAGTGCAAGTAAGTTGATGCCGTTTCTGAACACAAACCATCAGGTGCAAAAAACTCTTAAGCTCAAGGTCGTGGATTTGAGTTTCACACTAGGTCTCAGCTTTCTCAGAAATGTACTTTGAGGTCGAGCTTTGCCTTTATCCCTGCAAAATTGAAGCTTCCTTGGAGAAGAATGAGAGCCCCACATTCCTATTAAAACTGCACTCCCTTTAAGGAAAGAGCATCTGAGATATGCCCTCTGTAGGACCTACAGTCCTACAGAGTTTAGCCACAGTCCTATTCTTTCACACTTGCTTCTAAGAGTCAGATATTTCTAATGACTAGATTTGATAAAATAAACCTGGATAACTGGTAACTAGTTAAAACTGGGTTTTGGGGATGGTGGTGTAACAAGTGTTGATTGCTGAGGAATGGATAGGAACCCAAATGCAAGAACTAAAAGACAGAAGTAAAAACAAGCAGGGTTAAAACTCACTGCGAACGGGTCTTGAACTTGCAATCAATGTGGGGTTTTAAAAAGTGAAAAGATCTAGGGAGTGAGGCGAGCACGCCGTGACTGAGCCACCAGTCCCGAATAGAAGCTCGCCGGGGAGCCTTTTTAACGGTGAAAGCATGAAAAGAGACAGAAAAGGGAAAAAACAGAAACAGCCAGGAGCCAAACTGGCGATCATTTTGAAACATACTTAGACCCTGCAGCGTAGCAGAAGTGGAGTGGGAAGAATGTGATTGTACTGTGACTTTTTTTTTTTTAAGTTGGTATTTGAAAGCCAACAATCAACCAGAAAAATAGCCTTCAACTGAAATATTTGACTATTAAATTGTATGTGACAATATTTTTGATTATTGTATTTTTTTTCCTTTTGGAATCATTATTGCAAAATTTCTACATTGATACTCCATTCTCTTTAATGGAAAAGTCTATTTTTTTGTCCAAATTAATTGCACATTTGAATTAATGCAATGTGAAGCAATCGGTTATACTCCATTCTTGGAACTCGCTCCCTGACTGTTTTATGCTGCAAGACTCAGTCGAGATTCTGTGGAAAGTCTCTTCTGCTTCCAGTGTGCCCCATTAAGCACCTCAGAACTCCATCCCTGCTTTGAAAAGAAGATTGGTGCTGCTGAGTAAACAGCCATGCCCCTTGCTCAGCAAGTCACCAAAATAGGCGGTGATCATTTTCACTTTAAGAGGAACTCGAGATTTATGAATCTGCAGTTATGATTCTGTATCTTGTTACATTGTGAAGACATTTAAAGTAATTATCATTATCCCTGTTGATCCTATCGTGTCTCATTCAAAAAGAAAGGATTTTCCCCATTGACTCATTAAAATCTGCTCCAAAAAGTATGACACATCTATCAGAGTGTGTACCACCATGTTTCTATCCATCTTTACTGGATGTAGAGGTGTACTTGTCATGGGAGTGGATTGAGATGTTATGTTATGAATAAACAAATTTAAATTCACTTTAATCTGCAAAATACATACATTTTCACTAGAGCAGCAGCTATATGATATTACACCAACCTTTGGTGAATCCTAAGCTTGTTGAAACATTCACTTTAATTTCTCAGCATTTATCAACATGGTACATACCGTTTGAGAATATGATCCATTCATAATGCTTCCTCCCCCACAAATCCTCATAATACACCATAATTACTAGTGCTAGCTCATCTACACTAATGGTAATAGAATTAATAAATCATATCAGAGCATCCTTCATTACTTCAGTGAACCTTCATTACTTCAGCAAGGTCACACATGTATGACAGAGAAATTACTAAAGAGATTTTGAGCATGAAACATGTTTTTGTTCACAGAAACCACTTTGTGTACGTGTATTTGCACCAAAGGTTTCTTTCTCTTTTTTTTTTTGTGTTTCTGTAGGCTCATTTCCTAAAATCACTTTTGTATAATCGGAATATAAAAATGCACTTATGTTAAAGGGACATTTCAGAAGGGCTATACTCTATATAGAATAAAATATATGTACCATCATTCATTCAAGTGTAATATGTTTTGTTTGTGACACAGAAATGTAAAAAGTAAGGGTTTATTTCAGGACTGATTTAAGCAATAGAACATTATTGCAAATAACATTGTTGATTCACTGTGTGGAGTTATTGGTATTGATAGAAAACCTTGTGTTTTATTGCTTTTATACGACAATTCAAATTAAAGAAAAAAGTAAAGCAATTAAGCCTGTCAAACATACTGTAATATCAGCTATTCCCTCTGCCAAAAAGAGTCATGAAACTGTCACTTTGTCAAGTTCTGCTTGGTTTTTCAGGTATTTTCCTGAACTTTACCTGAAGGTGGTTTTGTTTAGTCAGTCCGTATTCTGTTTGTATCTGGCAAATTCCAGTTTGTTTAACTTACACTGCTTCGCCATTGCATGCTAACCGATAAGTTCACTTGTATCAGCAACAGTTTTAGAATTTAATGCCGACTTGCTGTCACACTCTCTCTACTTAACATGACTCTACTTAGAAAGAATGTATGATAGCCAGAGACTAACAGCCTTAAAATTAACACCTACATAGTTCCTTGTACAAAGCCTATGAGGCTGTTCTAATGGGTTTTTTTGTTAACTGTCCCGGTGTGTCTCAAAATTTGCCCACCCTTCTTCTGCAACTCCCCCACCTTTTCCTGGGTTAAACTGGGTGTGTAAGAGTAGAGAAAACACTAAGCTAGGGCTGTGGGACCTTCAGGACTGAAGTTGGAAGCCAAAGTTCTACTACATGCCAAAAAGGTGAAAATGAAGCTTTAAAGAAGTTATTTGAAATGTATTATAGGCACCCTTTACTCCAAATGTTAACAATCAGATGTTGTATGCGGCCGCTAGAGGCCTTTAATATTTAGGTTTTGGGTTATGGGGACTTCTATTATGAAGTGGGTGAAGAGCAGGGGCGTCTTGGTTGGGTGAAAAATGGGACTAAATTACCAGGGCCCCAAGTGGGGGGAGGGCCCCTGAGGAGTGAAATTTTATTTT
>JBBPDC010000028.1:12128706-12141206 GCA_037974485.1 Hemigrammopetersius urotaenia
ACACACACACACACACACACACACACACACACACACACACACACACACACACACACACACACACAGAAGCACACACATATACACACATATTATAAGCCCTTTTTGGAGGTTAAGTGCTTTTCCTCAGACATCATGTATCCTTTATAACTCTCTATCCATTTTCTCTGCTTTCCTTCCAGCTGAGTCTCTTCAAATGTTTCCCTCCCTAGAATGAATTCAGAAGCTGAAGGCAGCAGAACTTCTAAACAACGTATTGCCAAAGACACCTATTATTATTGCTTTTATATTTTGAGTTTAGCCAAGGGCTATGTACTTTAATATGTAACCCCTGCTATGATGTGTAAACAGTGGAATAGAATCACCAGTGCTGTTATTGTTTTGGGCCTTCCCACACGAGGAACACACTCACAAAGTAACCTTTAAAATGCATTTCACGGTACCAAAACAGTCTGCGCCAGTCTAGCCTGCCTTGCATTAATTTCCCATTCCCATTTATTTCTGTTTTCATTTTGTTCATTCAACTGGCCTATCCATGTTCTGCCCACAACTGTGTACCTTCGCAGCCACTGCTGTAAAACTGGACTAACTTTATAAAACATAAATGCTTCAAGCTAATTTATTTAGGTGGGGATTTAAGATACACTGCATAACACTAAAGGCATTAACATCCATTGGTTGTGGAGACAGCATACTCATGTATACTGAAGGTATCATATAAAGTAACCCCCCACTTATACGTGGATCAGCAGTCACGATTTCAGTCTCACATGGATTTTTTCTGAGAACCAAACTAATAATTTTTCGTGGAATCCCTGCACATGCGTGAAAAAGGCAGATACCCTCAGCATTTCTTTGCTTTTGTGACGTCTGGGCCTCGTCCGCAACGCCCCCCTCGTCCTTGTGCTGGGTTGCTAGCACCTTGCCCTAACATAAACCTTGCACGAGGACGAGGGGGCGTGGCGGACAAGGCCCAGATGCCACAGCTTTTTTCGTCGCTGTACTCAGGCAGGAGGTTTGTAAGTAGCCCGCATCTGTACTGTAAACCCGTATCTGTACTGTACAGTTGACACTGAACTCTTTATATTTTCTTTAGGTTTAAAATGAACTTAGTCTTTTGGGACATGATTGAGGGCATATCTAGGAAAATAGTTTGGGGAGCAGGAAAGAGAGAATATGAAGACTTTTTTTTCCAGCAAATTGTCTTTTATTCTCAGCTTGTGCAACTTTGAACAGACTTTGCAACACAGAGAGTACTATGCCCCTAATTGGCATGCCCCAGTAGTGTTCCCGACTCCAACAAATAACGCTCATCTTAACCGCCACCCTACCCCAGCAGCTAACACTCTGGAGGAGGGTGAAGGGCTCAAATACACACAAGAACACACTTTACACAAAAACAGCTACTATGACTACATTCCATAACTACTCCCCCCTCTAACACATAAACTGGGCCAACTGTCCACTCACCCGACCCGCAAAGGCTCATGGGAGCCAGTCCTACCATGCCGGCTCGTCACAATAGGCATTTATAGGCATTTTTTTACCACCACACAACAACACGTTTTTTCAATATACGCGGGTGCTCTGTAACTGTACATGTTCAATTTAGATTTCTTAAATGAGATTAAAACCATAATCAGATTTCAAGAAATCCAGTAGAGACCCCACAATTTGAAATGAGCTTCCTAGGAAAAGGTTAAGGCTAAATGCTTATTTCAACCATGAAATGGAAACAAAATTATGCAGCAAAACCATGTAAACTCCAAAAACATATTCAAAGCCAAACAAGGAACCCTGTAAAAAAAAAAGGAAAATTAGAAATTTGATTGCTAAGAAGCTCGTGTAAGTTATTCTTATGATCAGATTACTGATGTACTTATAAAGGATTATTTCCAGAATCCTATTTTCTATTGTAATCAGATAATTGTGTGCATGTAAACACACTCACTTCCGGTTCCTAGTGTAAAATCTTACACCCTCAGGATGGATTAATAGATAGCTAGACAGATGAGAACAAACATAGTTCATCTTGAGGGAAACACACATACAGAAGAAATGATAGCTGGAAATGAAAAGAATTCAACAGAAATGTGTTCGCGTATGAGCCTTTCTGACCTGACAATCATTTTGCTGAAATTCTCTCCCACGAGTGAACATGAGACACAGGTGCATATAGAAACATCTAAAGGCCTCTGGCCTGTTCTTCCAGTTAGACATTTCGCTCAGTAAGAGGAGCCACCAGTGGAATGACACAAAACGAGTCATTATTCAGCATTAGGAATGTTTCCCACAGCCAGAGAGAACATTAGGAACACTTCCCACGGCCAGTGAGGACTGATTAAATGCCAGTTTGCTCTGTTTGTTGTCACAGAGACCTGGTGGGTGTCTATGAACAGATCAGCCTGCTTGTGTATAATAGATTTTTGTCAGGCTAATTGTGTGTCTGCAGGTTTTCATTTAGCCACATTTCGGTTACAAATGTTATTTAAACACTCAGCTCTCAAATCTGAATGAACTTGAGTGGCATTACTGTCTCATTACTGTCCACTACAAGTCACCTGCTGCATGCACTGGCTGTGCAAAGGTCATACACACGGTCATTACACAGAGGAGTGCCCAAAGATTACAAATACTGCACTCAAATACTGAGATGATCTATGCTTGATGGAGCAAAGATTTAAAAAAAAAAAAAAAACCCAAAGCAACTACAATCAAAGCAACTGATTATCACAGATTTCTATTATATGTAAAGAAAGCATAGATGCCACTTTTACCTCTTCTGACCCCAATAAAGCATCCTCCAGTATCAGCTAATACTAAATCTATTTAACTGACCTACTCAATAAGGGTCCACAAATCCTGATGTTTGTAATATTACACTTTAAATATTGATTCAGGAAATGCTGGCTCATTTATGGAAACATACTTGGTTTTAGCTTTATTATAATAAGTTCAAACATAATGTTTGGTATACAGATCATTTTTTATCTGCCATCTTTGTTAGATATTTCAAGGATGACAAGTTAAAAACGTTTTGGCTGTTGTAGGTTGCAACAGTGTATCAGAAGGTCTAGTGAACCCAACAGGCATTTTCATGTGCTTTGGCAGGAGACTACCAGTGACGGTGTTTAATACTGTTAAGAGAAACTTATTCTGAGGTTCTGTGATTGTACAGTCTGCCTGCAACATACACATAATTTTCTTCTACTTTTGGCGGCTCCCGATTGCACAGTGGATCAACCATCTCCATTTCGTTCTATCCTCTGCATCCTCCTCTCTCACACCAACTGCAGGTCCTCCTTCACCACATCCATAAACCTCCTACTAGGCCTTCCTCTTCCCCTCTTCCCTGCAGCTCCATTCTCAGCATCCTTCACCCAGCACGCTCCTCTGTATCCTTCTCTCGACACACTCAGATAAATTGCTAAAATGCACTTCCCTAATGTACATTTCTAATTACTATACTTCAGAAGTGTTAAGCTAAGTAGTCAAATAACCACGAAGTGTGCAGAAAATTAGGTATCCTGACGAATAGAATGCAAAATCTAGTGCGGATTTGGCTGCTTACCTCCAGATGCTATTAGAAGTTCTGCATTGTAATTGAGCAGAATCTTTGCTGTAGATTGAGTTTAAATAAAAGTGGATAGTTTGAAGGATAATTGATTATGTTTAATGATTGACTGTTTATTAATGACAGTCAATACTGTCAACATTTTGTCAAAAAATAATCTTACACATGTACATACATACATATACTTATACGTACATACATATACATATACAGTCATCCCCCGCTTTTCGTGGGGGTTACGTTCCAAGAGCACCTGCGTATTGTGTTTTTTGGTAAAAGAAATGCCTATTTTAATAGTGTAAACCCTAAATATGCCCCCAAATATGCTCCCAGAATCATTTCATTTTAAACTCAGTTTAATGCATTACCTTGAAAGAAATTGTAAAGGTAAATAAATAATGAAACCTTTATTGCTTAAAAAACATTAGCATTAACAGCTAATGCATTAGCAGCGTGCAAAGACTCATACACAAACGAAAGGTTGAAATAACTCTCTCTACCCACATGTTTAGACAGGGCACCGCTTACTAATACTAAATAAACTGAGATAACTGTTGAAAATTTTGGGGGAAAAGTTTAAAACACTAAAATACGTGGACAAGACACAGAGCAGTCATGCTACATGCTACAGCAGGCTTCCAGCGGGGCGGGATCCACGAATGCTGATTACAATTTTAATTGCTACTAATCACATGGTTTTCTGCGATTAATCACATTGTTATATCAGAAATTAAATCATTCATTCAAAACTAGTGTATTGCACACCTTTCTTTTTAAAGTACTGCTATATGAACAAAAGTGGAATAACACTTCAAACAAACACCTTCGCCCATAGCAACTGGGATAGCTCACAGCTCACCAGCTCCTGACCCTGAGTGCGGGAAAAAGGGGTAAAAGATGGATGGATAGATGAATACATCAAATGAAATATGAGATATTACACTAATTTCATGCTATTTTCGTGATGTGTCTGACTTAGACACTGTTAAATAAAGATACTTTTATACTTTAAGAAGCCTTGGATTATCCAAAAAGAGTCACATAACTCTATCTCAGCTAGCAACCTTAAAAGAGAAAAAGATAATGATACATTTCCTTTAGTGAATATGTAAATTTAAAGCCTAGACCTTAGTTTTAAACAAAACTAAAGATAACCTTTTCAGATGTGTCCTGACATTTGACTAGTACTGTAAAAAGTCACTGCTTTGGTAAGAATTGCCTGACAGTAAGAGTTTTAGCTTTTTATCAAATTACATGAGCTATTGAGCATCTTTCATGTGAAACTGGTGGATGGGGCCAGACTGAATATCGCTGATCACTCTCTGTACCAGTTGATCTTAACATTATAATGCTTGTGCAAATTCAGGTTCTGGTGAGTCAATAATCAGTTTTTACATATTAGCAAGATATGAACAAATAATAAAATAGCCATATTCAATAAAAAGTGGATAAATTAGTTCTTACAATCCCTCAAGAAAAATGCACTGCAGTCTCACTAGCCTTAAATGAGGGCAAAAGAACAGCATGCACCCTTTACCTCACACTCAAATCCACCCATGTTATTCTCAGCACCTCATTGTTTATTCATAGTCCACACAGCAGGCAGATATCTCTTAAGTAGATACAGTTTATGGTTGTTGTCCGGGCTATAGTCACTTTATTGCCTCTCTATAGCTTTGTCAGCAGAAGTACTTTCAGTTTCAGATGGTTAAAAAAAGGTCAGAGCCAAATACAGAACCAAGTATGCTTAAAGATGCATAGATTCCATCATTTTTTGCCCATATAAAGTAACTTCAATGATGTATTATTAATGCTAAATGTATTGATTTATTCATGAAATGGTAATACTATGACACTGTTTTGAGAATAGCCCCAGATCTTAAAAATAATAATAATGGCCCTGGATGTAATTCTAATCATCCATCATTCCAAGCTTTCATGAAGACAGAGGCTGTTAGCCTGTTAGCTGGAGGTTACTTGAAGGCGAGGAAACCCTCACAAATTTAAATCACAGCCCCGTCAACAACAGACATCCCTTCCCCATCAACAAATCCAAACTGCCTCAAATATTTGAAGATACCTAACAATGCCTCTAGAACAGACCTTGAATACTTCTGATCTTTTCTGATTATCTTGTATTCATCTGTTTCTGTTTTGTTTGATTTAGGCCCCTGTGTGTGACTCTGGTGTTCAGCAGTAAAGGGCAGAGGTATCTTAGAGTGGGTCTGGCAGTTCCTTTGTTCGGTTCCCTGGCTTCCCTTCGCAGGATGCTGGCAGACGAGGGCAAGATTTCACCCGATCAGGTGACTGTTCATGCACACACATGTTCCATACAATTTTTATCATCCATTATTTGAAATGCCATGGTAGAAATGTTCCAATAGAAATACGGACCATTTTTAAGACTACCCTGCAAAAGGTACATGACAAAAATCAAATACTTGAATAGCACGTTAAAACTCAAATGAAAGACAAGCAATTTTAGGAAAGAAGGGTAGTTTTATATAGCTATGATATAGTAAAAGCAGTCACAAAAATATTATAAACAAATGTGTGATCTACCTCAGCTAAACTAGGATAAAAAGGATTAATGATGATTTTTTTGAAAAATACTTATTTAGAGTTTCTGTTATGATATAGACAGAAAAGCAAAAAAAAGTAGTACGATGTAAAAGAACAACAATGGAAAAGGGCAAAGTAAAGGATAAAAATCAATGAACAAGAGAAAACCAAAATGGGATGGTTCAAAATTAAATGGCGGTGTGTTTATACAGCAAAAATATGTGCCTTTTGTTCACATGTTAATGTTAATAGAGTAATGTTTGCAGTCTGGACACAGCTTGTATGCATTCTGAGGTCAAGATACTGTTCAATTTTCAGTTCAGTTTTTAATTTTTAAATGTTTTTAAATGTTTTGTTTTTTAAAACTGTTGAAGAGCTTTTTTTTTTTTTACCCCTCTAACAAATAAATCCTAAAATACACTGGTCTTTCGAGCGTGGGGGTGTGTATAACATAAGCCCCTCCCCCTCCCTGTCTACCTTTCTCCTTAAATGTGCACATAGATTGATCTATTTGACTAAGGGACGGAGTAGTGATGGAGTTTCAAAAGTCAGCAATGATGTTTGGAGATCATTATGCCTTTACCTATAGAAAAAGCACAATATCATTGTTTCTGTCAAAAATAAAAGTTTGTTCTTCATGCATTTCCTAATGCAACAGTTACTCTCAGGCTTCAGCCCCCCCAAATGACCTCTACAAAGTCAGAATTTACCCAGTTCTGTAATAATGGAAATAACCTAGCAATATAGTCTAGCAATATAGATTGGAGATGGGTGTAAGCAAGTAATCTACTGTTACAGCAAACATCTCAAGGAATAACCACCTCCTAATAAACCCCACAATGCCCTTGAAGAGAATCAACACTACACAGTCATACCACAGGTCTGGACACATCAAAGACAAATAAATATACCAGTAATCCATTATAGAGGCACCAGGCGAAGATAGAATTTTGGAGCCAAGAAGCGTAAGGATCTTAGGGACTTTGACATGGACTTATCTCTTAAATAGCAATTCTTTTTGGTTTTCATGCAGTGGTTAGTACCTGTCAAAAGTCATGAAGGGTGGGCACATAGACAAGACCGTGAATGAGCTAAACTTTTATGGCACGACAGTTTTCAGAGACTCAATACATCAATAAAAATGTATTAAGAGGAAAAACAAATCAGGCAGCAGTCACAAACAAAGTCCAAATCCGGTGAAAGCCAATAATCCACAGAGCAAAAGATCCAAACCATAGGACAAAACCAGGTCAAGGAAAAACAGTGTAAAAATGGAGAAAGAGACAGCAAACTTCCACTGAACAGGCACTGAAAAATATAATCTGAGCTTAAATAGCCAGAACAATAAACACCAGATATATGCCATTGGAGTAACACAGGAGGTAACAAGTAATAATAGTCATCAGGTGACAGGTGAAGCAAGGAACACATGGGAACAAACATAAGAACATGGTCATATTGTACATAAACAGAAGCACATGGCCTGACAATGCACAGAATGACCAACAGAGTGACCAGAAGTCGTAGTTTAGGGTGTGTTATGTACCAGTACCAGCCAGCCACAACATTTAAATCACCGATAAGTGAAGTAAATAACTTTGGCAGTGGGTGAGTATTATTAGTGAGCAGTCATTTCTTGAAGTTTATTTGTTGGATTCAGGCTAAAAAAGGACCTGAGTGATTTGGACAAAGACCATGAAGAGAATCAACACGAGTCAGAGCATCTACAAAACTGTGGGAAGTTCCCAGTATGTAGTGGTTGGGACCCAGCAAAAGTGGTGAAAGAACAACTGGTGAAGCAGCAGCAGGGTCATGGGTGCCCAAGGCTCATTGATGTGTGTTGTTTACGAAGGCTGGCCCATCTGGTCCAATCTCATAGACAAGTGTTACACAGTGCCTCACAACTTGTTGTGTATAGAGCAGAACCGTCAGTGTGACCATGCTGACCTCTGTCCACCTCCACATTCATGTGTATGTTACTTTGCTATGGAACACGTACCTAAACATTGTTGCCGGTCGCTGAGGCCATGTGTGAACAAAGAGATGCAGAATTAAAGTTTTAAAGTACATGGTACATGTAGAAATGTCATATTTCTGCTCCACTGTCTTCCCATCTTACTTTGTTTATTCCTCTCCAACTGTGCCATTCCCTCCCGTATTGAAGTGATGAATCATTTCAGTTTGGAGTTAATTTCAGTAGCAGCTTTGTGTGACCAAGGTTGTGTGAAGTTTAGTCATTATTGATGGTACTATTTAAAAAACTGAGGAACAACACATTAGATTTAGTAGCTCCATTAAAGCTGTTGCATATGAATGTGACATATTAATATGTGCTTAAAAATATTCACTAAATCCATTTATCACCCGTGGTGCGTTTTGTCACCTCTCATTTTAATCTACGATTTCTTCTCTCGTTCTGTTCCTCTCCAGGTGATTTTAACTGAAATTTACTCAACTGGTTTCCAGCGATCTTTTTTTGATGAGGATGACTTGACCAGCATCGCAGAGAGCGACATAATCTATGCCTTCCAAGCCCCGCCCCTTTATATGAGGGGAGGATCTACTCGAATATCAGGTAACTGTAGAAATAATACGCAACAAGAACCTTTTAGATTGTTCCAGTATTTAACACAAACACAGACACTGGGTGGATCGTGTGGATGATTTAAAGATGGAACCAGAAAGTTTCAGTGTAAATGAGGCATTACAATGAGTGATACTTCTTTCACACACACACACACACACACACACACACACACACACACACACACACACACACAGGAGAAGAGAGATTATACCTCCGTTTTCATGGATACTGTAAGTAATGAAGTCAAGTATTGCACTTACTGAGCTCAAATAAAACTGAAATAAAACAAATAATATATATATTGCACTATACAAGTATAAATAAATACATATATTGTGGATAGTGTTGAGAATTATTGCACATTGCCCTGGGATTGGTGGAAAACTACAGCAGTTATTGCACATTGTCTGTTAGTGGTAATGGTATGAGTTTGTGTGTATTTAGTGCAGTGATGGCTTGTGGGAAAAATATATCTGTTTTTACAGTGTAAAACTAAAAAGAGTGGCCCTCCCCGCACTAGTCTCACTGAAGCAGAACCGTTGTAGGATTGTATTATATCTTGACTGTAGCTCGGTCATGACTCCATGAACCTCCATCATGACTTCATACCATCCACAGACAATATTAAACTTGGACAGAGTTTGTAGATAATCACTTCAACTAAAAAAACTGTCTCAGACATGGGAAGTTTATATGAGGAGGGAAACATGTTACTGGTCATCAGCTTTTATTGCTAATCCTATTTAAATACAAATCACACTCTGTGTAAGCTAAGTGAATACATTTCAGTTGTCACAATTACAGTTAAAAGAATGTAAAATAATGTTCTAAATTAATTGGATTAGTGATTACATTTAGAATGGAAGTTTAGAATAGGACTGTCCTCTGTACTCGCCCTCTGATCATCTGATCAATGAATGCCGTACAAACACAGATATTATGGCAGAATGGTCACTTCACTTTACACTTTACACTCAGTGGTTCCACTGGCAGTCCTGATATACAAATCCATGATTTTCCAATCACAGGACCAACTTCTTAAACACCAGACCACCAGCCACCCTGATAGTATGAAGTAAAATTTGTTTGAACCATTGCTTTACCTGGGGGAATGGTAAAATGCCCTTAGTACATAAATGAAAGAACAAATTAGACGGAGAATGAAAATAATGGAGCAAATGAATATTTATCAGCGTGATATGTACATGCATATTTCTCTATGCAGAGTTTTGGGAGATACTGTAAGTCTGATCACACATACACTATGTAGTCACAAGTATTGAGACACTTGTTTTTCAGGGTTTGGGCTAGGCCCCTAATTTCCAGTGATTTCCAATCTTTGTGGACACTGTTTGGGGAAGAACCTTTTCTGTTCCAGCATGACTGTGAGCCAGGTCTTCTCAGCATGACTGTGCTGGAATAGAAAATCCTTTGGGATGAACTGGAACTGAGATTGTGAGCCAGGCCTTCTCATCCAACATCAATACCTGAACAGAATGAATGGACAGAAATTCCCACAGAAACTCCAAAGTCTTGTGGAAAGCCTTCCAAGAAGAGTGGAAGCTGTTATAGCTCCCAAGAAATGAACCAACTCCATATTAACATCCATGTATTTTAATGCAATGTTTTTAAAGTCCATGTTGGTGTAATGGTCAGTCGTCCCAATACTTTTTTCCATGTAGTGAATCTCTGGTGTTACATGCTCACTCATGCCAACACCTCTTTGTCACATTCTCTGTTGTCTGTGTCTTGCAACAATTATTTCCATGCAGGCACATACTCAGTGCTGTTCATCTTTGCTGTGCTTCACTGGTAGACAAACGCTTTGCAGGTGGTGATGGAGGCTGGCTTAGCACTTGGTATAAAGACACTATAATTATAGCGTGCTCCACTGTGTTTACATGTACACATCTACACCTGTGGCACAGCGTTTATTATGAAGGGCTGCATAGAGAAGGAAAAGTTCCATTTACAGTAGGAGTGGTCAATATGATGCTATATTACTGTTAGGTTACGACCTGGTTCTCTGAGAATATCATGGGTTTTGTTCAGTAGTAGAAGGCTGCATGTATTATTAAACCTCAGTTAACTTAAATTAATGATTTAGACCAATTACAAAGAGCCTATAAGTAACATAACTGCGAGATAATGATTGAGAATTATTTTTCTGGTTGTTTTCATGTGTCTGATTTGAGTTGCGCAGAAAATTGAACTAATCTGAGTTAGCGGTGTGTTTACGTCAGCTATAGCGGGTGCAGGAGTGGTAGCTGCTTTGAGGAAGTTGTGCCAGTTGAACTCTTCAGACATAAAGCAACTTGAGTGTAGAGATGAGGATCCAAATAATCAGATTCATTGAAATCATATACCTAAGAGGTTATTGGTTTTATTTTTATCAATGCAAGCATGTGATCTCACACATCCTCACAACTCTGACCAGACAACAGCTCTGAATTTTTGGCACATTTACTTCAAAGAAAACATTTTTAAATTATTAGAATCACAAAACTTTACTGATCCCAGAAGAAATTGCTCATGTTATGACTACAAAGACACACAGAGACACAAACAATATATTAAAATAATATTAAAATAAATACATTTCTTGAATATAACATCGGCAGTGAGTTTTTTAAACCACTGCACAGTGAGGTGAGAATAGAGGACATCTCTACAAGGGGCAGAGGTGTTTAATTAAGAATCTGGTAGTTTTGGCTCACAGTGACACCGACTCATGGACACACAGCTCAGAGGAGCTCTCACTCAGCTGTTGGGGAATTAAAGTGAAAATCAGTGTCTGGGTCACTCTATAAGAGCGTGACAGAAAGAGTGAAATGATACAGGATGGTGATGAACCAACAGCCAGTCCACTGACATTCTATCATTAGAGCTGTATGGGAATAATATCATTTATTTTACATTATTAGAAGTAAGGGCCTGATATAGGCTGATTGGAGTAAAATGAGATTCAGTATATTCAGACTGTTGGCATCCAGTACCATCCAAAAGATAATTTCTTCGGAAATGAATTTTCTCAGTGTCACCAAAGCTGACAGCCCAACCCCCAGTTCTGTCACTGAACTGGTAAATACACACATAAACACAGTCACTGTTAAAATAGCTCTAAGCGTAACTGTTATAGCACAACACAAATTTCTATGAAGGGAACTGATGAAGAAAAAGTTAAATACCCTATTTTCAAAACTCAGCAACATCTTAATAGGGGAATCGGCTGGACATCGTCATTAGAGTTACATCAGGATAATTAGCAGGAGAAGAAAAAGTGAATCTACAGATAAATAGACACCAGGGATGGAATAAAGTTTTGAAACTTTACTTGTTTTATTTGTGCTTTAGTTTGTTCTGTTTTTAATTTCTGTTTTGATTGAGTTTTTTAATCCATTTCAGGTTTAGCTTCACTTTTTACAGTTACAGCTGTGAGAATCAGATAAACAATACAATGTCTATGCTTTCTATTTTAAAACAATGCATAGTTCATGCATTGCAAGATCATGCAAGATGTAAAGCATGCATGATGCAAACATCTGAATTTGAAGGAGATTAACAAACAATAAACTTGTTCTTCCTGCAGGAGTTTTATCACTGAGATTTATTACTGAGATTTGGGTTTTTATCACTGATGAACTAATCCAGTCTATACTGGTCTAACCTTACACTCTGGTGTACAAACTATCATTACACAAGGAAAAATTTCAGTGCACCATGTTCTTGTTTTTATGAACATGTTTGCATAAGTTGGTCCAGCTAAAGGTTAATCAAGCT
>JBBPDC010000028.1:12148566-12171259 GCA_037974485.1 Hemigrammopetersius urotaenia
TGTTTTCTGTTTACGTGCTCCTTGGTTCACAGCTGTCTTGTGTTTTCCCTGATTTCTGTTAGCATTTAAGCCTGTTTTTGTTAATCCTCCCTCATGTGTCCATTGCCTCATTCCTGCCTCCTTTTCCCTGTTTCCTGATTCTGGTTTTTCTAGTTCTGGTTGTTCTGACGGCCCCCGTGCCTGGTTTCTGTTATTCTGTTTAGTTTTCTGTTAATAAAAGTAAGTAGCATGGATCCCTCGTCTGATCTCTGGTCTATGCTCTGAGGTAGCTCTGGGTTGGGGTTTAGCCACCCTTCCTGTGACAGATGGACACATCATCTACAAGAAAAAAACAAGAGGCGCTCACAGCGGCCTGTGTGGCACAAGGCCTTACCAGCCCTCGAGCTGGGAGGGCTTCTATGAGGCGTTGGTGAGGGGAGAGCTGAACGTGGCCCTGGTGGAGGGCTTCGACTGGGTGGAGGCCAGTGGGACCGGACTCACGAAGGAGTCGACGGGAGGTTGGTGTCCGGGTGGCGAGTTGCGGTGCAGCGGAGAGTCGGAGGGCGAGGAGGAGGTCCAGAGCTCTCTGTGGCCTGGGCGGGTCGATGGATCCCCGATCACGGAGACGGAGCGCCTCGTGGACTTCCACGTCTCCGATTTGGCCGCGGGTGAGAGTCCCGCGGCGCGGCGGAGGCCTGGTGGTCCACGCGGGGTCAGTCATCCGCCCGGTCCTGCGCTGGCCAGAGAAGCCGAGGCCGCCTCCGGCTCGCCCCCAACCCGCCTCCCGGGGCTCCTCCGAAGAAGGTCCCGAGTGCCTCATACCCTGCCAACGAAGGCAGGGCCACGACAACCACGGCCACCCAACATCATGGCATGGTTGTCTAGCCTCCCCCTGCCGTTCTGGAGGACGGCGCTCCCCCTGTCGTGCTGGAGCGGTTGCTGCCTGGGGTTGACGAGGAGCTGCCGCGGCCCGAGTTCCACGTGGTGCTGCCGATGCGCGAGGGTGACGTGGAGCTGACATGACTGGTCCCCAGGACAAATAAGTTTGAGAAACGCTGCTTTAGAGACACCATCGACTGGAATCAAATTCCTTCTATGAGTCGCTCACATACTTGGCGATTCTGATTCTGATATGGCGACTGGCGCTGTAGGACGGGCTCTGGGTCCAAAGTCCACTGGACACTTGCTGTGTCCGCTGGCTGCAGCTTGCGTGGATGTATGCCGGCAGGCTGCAGGACTTAATGCCTGAATATACTGCAGCAGCGGTCATATCCGGAATTAAGCATCTTGTGCGAAACTGGGTACTGTGTCAACTGACGCACGCAAGCGTTATTGCACGTTAGTCGCCATTCTAGTGTTAAATTATAATTCATTTCCCAAAGCCACAGGGAGCCGCAGCATAAGGATGAAAGAGCCAATTCAGGCTGGATTGCATGCAAACGCTAGCAAGACATAAATGAGAAGAACCACCAGATAATTCATTCTCTTCAATGACTCACTTCAAAATGCAAGGAATGGCATGAATTTAGTAGAAATTTGCCCTGCTGTTTAGTTCCTGCATCGAAGATCTCAACATGTTTTTTATTTCAGATGTGCTGATACCATGGCATTCAAGATGGTTTTACAGCTAACACACTTTTTACTCAAAGATAATGTGAAGACAGATATGATGCAGGGGTCACATCTATGCATTTAATCTGACCATCTGGGCTAACTTATAGTACAATGAGAAATCTCCCAGTACTCCCAATACGGAGTACTCACTGAATACTCACTCCTGATGCAGAGAACTCATTAAATGTCAAGTGTGTTTTACGATGGTAAAGGTAAAGGTGTCAACTTTCCACAGAGGTGTGAGGATAATGCCTATCAAATTCTCATTCCCCTGACTTTCCTTCTTTCGTTACTTTCCATTATCACAGCCCTGAAGTGCACACTTCAGTGATTCGAGCTCGTCAGCTTTCGAGTTTTTGAAACAGGGAAGTGTTTGAGGGGTGTTGTGTGTCTGCAAGGACAGAGACAGAAAATGAAATGAGAACCAACCTTTCTGAGATGTCTAAATGAAAAAGTCCTGTTTTCTCAGTGCTTGGTAGTGCAGCGCTCCTAAATAGACTGAACTCGGCTATCTCTGGGAGGTCAGATATTCCAAAATTTCATTTTAGATAAATGTCTACATGGTAGTCTTATGCATGTCACATAGTTATTACAAAACAAATCCAAAAGACTTGCTAATATTTTTTTGGCATAAAGAAAACCATCAGGGGCCATTTTGGCTGAGTAAGATCCCATGTAACGTTACTAATGTTAAATAAGTCATCCCAGAGTCCAAGTGTCAGTATTGTTATATATGAGGAATTAGAATTACAAGCATGCTACCTAACGTTAGACGTCATAGCAGTAATGTTTACACCACATCCTTTCTGTAATTGCTAAATTAAAAAGTACTCAACCTTGTCTGGCATATTAGCAGTTCCTGGCTGGACATGTCATCATATAAGCTAATTAAGGTCATCATAACTCTGTAAGAGACTCATACTCTAAGGCTGGCAGGCAGTCAAAAACGTTCTTTCTCTTGCTATACCAAAAATATTGGATATGCCTTGTTTCCTATTTGATTTGTCATTTGTTGTTCAGTTTGTGTTATTGTTTTTTAAATTAACTTTACTACTAGTACTTTACTACTATGAATACATTTTAATACAGTTTTAGACCCGTTTTTGACAGTTTTTGACAGTTTATTTTAATTAATCCCCTGAACTGACATCCCCCTTATGTGACTTTTGTGACAGTTAAATTATATTAGTTGTATCCTCATGAATTTGCAATTTAATGCTGATATTAAAACCCAAGGAGTATGCCCCTGACCCCCACTATAGATTGGGCATCTTTGGTACCTTTTCTATCCCTAATGAGTTTGCGGTGAATGCTGTACAATGGAGTAATTTGGACTGACAACCAAAATAGGAACTTGGTGTACATGCATGCAAGCACACGAAAGGTCTTTGCCCCAAGAGGTCCTAGCCATTTCTTCTGTGTGCAGGTAGAGACAATGAGCAAAGGAAAAAGAAGTATGTTACCAAGAAATCCAAAATAAACCTTACAGTACTTTGTAACAATGTGATAAATGGGAACGTTTTTTACTCGGTATTCAACAAGCAAGACAGCCAGGAACCAAAGAAAGAATGGTAAAATCTTGTTCAGAAACCCATTCCCTTAGCAGTCAACCTTCACCAGTTACTCAGTAAGTCATTAAGCTGCGGTTGAACAGTCAGTTCTTCAAGTTAAAGTCATGGAAACAGAAAAAATGGGAGAACGTAAGGATCTGAATGACTTTGACAGAGACCAAAACAGTTAGAGGACTGGGTCAGAACATCTCCAAACCAGCAGGTCTTTGTGGGTGTTCCGGGTGTGCAGTGGTTTAAGCCTAATAAAATTGGCCCACAGAAGAACTGGTGAACCAGCATCAGGGTCATGGGTGCCCAAGGCTCACTGATCCATGTGGGAAACGAAGGCTATCCTGTCTAGTCTGATCCCACAGATAAGATACAGTACCACAAACTGTGATAAAAGCTAAAACGGGATATAGTTGAAAGGTGTCAGAATGCAGCGCAGAACAGCTCAGCCCCATGTTAGTCAGAGGGCTCATGCTGACCCCTGTCAACTGCCTACAGCGTGCACGAGTTTTCGTACTGGACCAAACATTAGAGCAAAGATATAATGGTATATTCTGGTCTGGTAAGTCATGTTAAATCATCTGAGCATTCAGGTGTGTGTGCCTTGCCTACCTGCCAGTGGCACCACTGAGGTACCCTTGAGCTAGGTGCCGTCCCCACACACTGTTCCCCAGGCACGGTGTTCCTGGCTGTCTGCTGCTTCAGAGCCTGCATGTAACATCAGGGTTCTGAACAGGGTCCAACCTCATACAGAGACTGCTGTAAGAAGTGCACCTGACACTTTTAACCGTTCATACTCACTGCACTCAGAATACACAATTATTTGCACTACCTGCCTGTTTTGTACATTGGAATTCTTTGCTGAGATGCTGCAGTATAGTCTTGCAGCAGTTTCTTGACTCTGCCTTTTGTTT
Organism: Hemigrammopetersius urotaenia; assembly: GCA_037974485.1. Classification (NCBI taxonomy): domain Eukaryota; kingdom Metazoa; phylum Chordata; class Actinopteri; order Characiformes; family Alestidae; genus Hemigrammopetersius; species Hemigrammopetersius urotaenia. The sequence continues at coordinate 12,152,633 of JBBPDC010000028.1, forward strand.
GTCTTTGTTTACCTTTGTCTGACTTTGTCTTACAATATTTGCTTCAGGGAACACTATTTCAACCCTCTGTGAAGCTGTGTATGTGGCTGGACTGACAATAAACTGTTGTAGCTGATTACATTTACATTCATGGCATTTAGACCTTACCTGAAGCAGCACTGAGATGATCATCTATTTATGGATCTCCATGAATTTATTTTTGGTCTGGAGAGAACCCATGATGTATTGATGATGTATTACCTTTAACTATGAATATATGTATTTCTATAAATGTGTGTTCATGCATATATATTTGTTTTAAGGCTAGTGTTATGCTATCGTAGCTGTTTTATTTACTGTGCTGCTCTAACCCAAAGCAATGGAGCTTTTCTTTACTGTTTTTGTCTATGAATAAAAAGGAAAAAAAGAAGATTGCAATAAGGACACTTCTTAAACAAGTCGGCTCGGCCATGGGGCTGTATGAAATAATGAAAACACAGGATTATGAAGATAATACAGTTAAATGGAATGGCACAGAGAAATTGATTTTAGAATGATTCAATTCTGGCCCCACTAAGGGTTATTGTAATTTTAAAATGTCTAATTTTTTTATATTGGTTTAATTCGGTTTCCAATTGTAATTATAGTAATATGATGAAATCTGTAGGTATTAGAGAAGTGTATATTAGACAGGTTGGTTTTTTTTATATCTGCTTTCTTCCTACTGCCGTCAAAAACCTTGTGATTTTGTAATTTGTTTTTCTAGAAATGCTAAATAAAGGCAAAAGTAGTCCGTGCTCATCTGGGCTAGAAGCTTTCCTTAAACACAGTCCACTCCTAAATGATCTAAAAAACTTTTTTTAGTTACAATGGATATTGTTGTTTCAACTGATTTGGCTTTTGAAGGCAGCTTGAAGTCCTAGAGGTACAGTTTGATAGCAGATGCAAAATTGCTTCAAATGTTTTTTGTAGTAATTTCTTTTAAAATTGGCATGATGCTAATTATAGCTCCATCATCACACTGTGCTGCTAGGCAAAGAGCAATGTCACAACAACGCAATTGTCTTTTCTCCTAACCATTTATAGTGGTGAAATTTCATAAAGATACATTAAAATGAGTTTTTTGCTATTAGTACAGTCCAAGAGCATGAATAATTGCCTTCCGGAGAGCTTTTCTTCTAATCCAGCTGTTTTTTCTATAAAGAAAAGATGTGTGCTCTCAGACATCCTCAGACAATTTATCAAGTTGGCTGTGTATATAATGTGGCACTGAACGTCTCAACTCTCATGTGCAGACACATGCAGTGAATGAGTTAGTCGGGGTAAGCGTGCCTCTCACCCACATTATGGCAGAAAGGTCCTTTTCTAAGATGGGTCACGCAAAGACTCCAGGTGAAGATACCATGTTTAAGTTCTCTGGCAATGCAATAACACGTTAAATGGAAAATAGTAAGTAAACATTGTTGGATTTTTTTTTTAGGTATTGTCATTCACTGTCTTTATCGAAAAGCCTCTGATCAATGCCTTAAATAAACCAGATCTTGGTTTGAGAAATCTTTTGGAGAGCTTACAGCAATGCAGACAGAGTGTGATTGCTCATAAGCTTTTTATTGATATTTTTGGAGGAACCCAGGCATGTTCTTTGCACTTTCTTTTTACTTCTAGCCCATTTCGGTTCTGAAAATAAACAGGATCAGCAAAGGCCTTGTGACCCTACTCCAGCTGCCAGGTTGTAAGAATGCAGAACTCCAATGAGCAGCTTGCCATGCTTGATTCTTTTGTGCTATAAATAACCTTTTCTTGACAGCCTAACATCTTCTGGAGCCAAAATAGTTCATATCTGTTTGTTTATTAATTCTTTGTTTTCATTAATTAATAGTTATTGAAAGCACTGAATCTGATCATTAGGACAATGACTTATGATTGTACCGATAACTGAGTATTCTACCATTAAAAAAAGATACCAAAAAGGTCAAATAATAATAATCCCTAATGTATAGCTTTTCAGAATTTATAAAATTGTTTTTCTTAAATCAGATAAGCCAGGAAATCCTATATAAGAAACATACAAGCTGTCAGTTCTGTAATTACTGGCACATTTGGCAAAGATGAATAAAGAAGATCATGCATATGTCTTAATGGGTACTTAGTCTCTTACTGTTTTGTGGTTAATTAGTTTTTCAGTGAAAATATGAGAAAACTCCAGCCTTTTACTGAAAGAAATTCAATCCCGTAACACAGTACCGGTACCGGTGCCAGGCCGTGGGTCATGTGGTACCGGTCTGCGGACTGCACAGAAAAAATCATTTAAAAAAACATGTATGAAAATGCTGTTAATAAAGCTGCGAGTACACATTGGATTAACGTTTATTATTATATTTTAAAGATACCCCATTATTATATTTTTAAAATATCCCCATTTTTATGTGTATCATTTATTTGTATAAATACATATACGTATATTTATCTGACACTCCTTAAAGGCCGGGCCGTGAAAATAGTTTATGATATTAAACCGAAACAAAGGTTGGGGACCACTGCTGTAACAGTCTCACCCCGTCTTGTCTTGCTCCTTTCTTTTCACCCCCTGTCCTGTTTCCTGCTCCTTCTGTCAGCCCCTAACTCTTTTGTTTCTGCTCCACATGCTTCCTGTTGTCAGTTTTGTTTCACGTTTCACCCCTGTCCTGCCTTAACAACATCACCTGTACGTTTTTAGCCACACTCCATCACAGCTGTCCCTGATTTAACCTGTGTATGTCTGTCCCTCTCTGCTCATGTATGTTTGTTGGTTATCCATAACACGTCCCTGTGGCTGTACATCCCTGTAATGCCAGTGTATACCACATGTTTATTCAGACTGACTTGTTTGTTTTATATGGTTGTCTTGGCACCGGTTCCATGACCTTCCTTGTCCCGTGTCATCCTTGCATTGTTACATGTTTTTTTTTTTTTTAGCTCTGAACACCATGTTAGAATATATGGCATCGTGGATGCCATGAGAGACCAGCAGATTTGAAATTTAAATCTTGCTGTCTCTGAAAAAAGCTAAAACTTGGCCATGATTACATTTCCCAGCAGGACACTGATGCAAAACAAAGGTTGAAATCCACATAAAAATGATTCAGTAAATACAAGCTCAGATTTCTGACAAGGCCATGACAAACCCCTGATCTAAACCCCATTGAACTCCACCTATGAGATGAACTATACAGTCCAAAAGAGAGTATGGAGGGTCCTGGATGCTCTGAGTGGCTTGCTTACTCTGTATTCTCCAGTTTCATTAAGAATTAGAGCAGAAGACTCGCTGCTCAAACGTGGTTGGAGTACTAACGTGGTTGGAGTGGGGGCGATAATAATGTTTATGTACCAACCAAGGTTGTCAGTTATTATGGAGATGACTGTACATATAGCAAAGGCATACAATTTACGAAAACAAAATGACATGGCAAAAAGCATTTAAATGGGGACATGGGAAGAAAAAACAGTAAAAGAATTGAAAATATGCATTTATTCACGTGTACCATACAAAAGTTATTAGTTGTTGTTTTTTTTAAAGCAAGTTTAATAAATGCAGTGTGACAGCTCTGTTATTTATAGGTTTAAGTAACACATCAATACGTTTTGTCATTATGTTTTCTTCTTTTGTTCACATGTTTTCCTCAGGGCTCTGAAGCTGTGTGGCTCAGGTGGGCCTCCACATGTGAAGCTGATTGTTGAGTGGGAACACAGAATAAAAGACTGGTGAGTTAATTCATCAATGTATATAATTACTTCAAGCCATAAATATAGAACATATATATACACAAAGAATCCTGTGCATCAGTGTTGTTTTGGTTGTGTGAGTTCACTATGTTAAGCCACAACAATACTAGTGATTCAAACACGGTAATAATGTGGTATGATAATTTAATACATCAGATAATTTCAGTTATAGAAAAATGTTCATATAGCTAACAGCGATAAATAGAAAAAGGAAAAAACACCTGAAAGTCAGGTATATTATTTAATATGATCTAGAAAGCCCAATAAAGAGAATATTGTAGTAATATTACAGCTGGTAGGCTAGTGGTTAGGGCATTCGCCCTGCGACCAGAAAGTCCTGGTTCGATTCCCAAGACCGCTAGGTGCTGCTGAGGCACCCTGAGCAAGGTACCGTCCCCACGCACTGCTCCCCGGGCGCTGTGTTCCTGGCTGCCCCCTGCTTCACTTGGTGAATGGGTTAAATGCAGAGGAAGAATTTCGTGCTGTTCACACTGTGTGTAGTGGTGTGTTCACGTATGACAAATGGTCACTTTCACTTTCGCTAATGAATTCATCCTGTAAAGAACTATTTTACATGGAGTAAGAAAGAGATCCAAGGTTCATAGTTCAGATATGATATAGAAATCTCACAAAGCAGCTTCTTCTGAACGTAAGTGTCAAGAATCAGTATTTTATTATTATTTTTTAAATTCAGTGACCCCGTCTTCCGTGATTTACCCCAATGACTCCAGGCAGGCAGGCATCCATGACTGAGTTTCTTTATTTATAAACAAAACATAAACAAACGGAAACCTGGCTCGATGGCCGATACATGGAAATCAGAAACGTGATGTCTAAAGGCGGCGTCTAAACGAGGCAATGGACCGATAACCATGGCCCACAAAACTAGAACTTAAATACATACAGACACAGACCGAAACCCGATCACAAAACACAATCAGTAAACAGAAAACACAAAACACCTGGAAACGAGACAAAAGACACGAACGTAGAAAGAATTCAAAATAAAAGCCCCAAAAAACTAAATGAAAACAGTGCCCCCTACCAGCCACTGGCCGAGCCGTGACAGATAGAAGCAATTGTAACATTGAGAAATAGCTTGGCAAGCCTGTCAACCTCCTGTCAACCTGCCTGTCATGAGCATAGTTGTGAAAATTGATCTGATTTTCTGATATTGTTTAGAGGTTACATATACAAAAAGAACATTTTACATTCAGTCAAAAAAAAGAAATCAAGTCAGGGTTGATGTGGAAGAATATAATTAATGCATAACAGTTTTAAGCTCCTGCTAATTAACAGCAAAAAAAGATTTAATTATAAATGCAGGTACGGTTGTTTGCCCGTGTTTAGGTAAATTGCACGTTGTGTTGAAGTGTCTAAGCTAACACAACCTCTGCAGAGAGCAAATTTAAATATGAAACACAGATATTTGCTTGATTTAACACATTGAGAAAACAGTGAAACATAAAATGTGGCTTGTGCAGATGTGCACCCTTTCAGTCAGTGCATAGGAAGACTCCTTTTAGCTAAAGTAATAGCCTCTAAACATTTCTTGCAGCCAGCTCCCAGTATGATTTTGATCATTTTTCCACTATCCTTTGAAGAGCGTTCATAATATTCAACAGTGTATCAGTATGAGGATGTTGAAGACCATTTCAAAATGCTGATCTTTAATTTGCATATTTCATCAGTCTAAAAGCAGATTTTTCTTAGTCCTCCAGATCTTACCTTGACCTCTTTGGCTCTTCTTAATGACATTTCAGAAAGTGAACACTGCAAGTGGGAAGTGTTTGCATATCTTTTATGGTCTCCTCTTGCTTTGTGGGAGTCAATTATCTTCAGTGTAAGATCCTCAGTCACTTAATTGCAGAGTGTAACATGCTGAGAGACTTGAAGAGTCACAGGTTTTTACCTTCTGGAATTGACAGTTGGATTAAGGGCAAATGGGTCAAATAAGGCTGGAGACCTTACAAAAAAAACTAGTGGATTGACTGGAAGGTTGCATAAACTTGTGTACACTGCATGTTTTAATTGGGGTTTTAACATGACAAATACAGCAAACTGTCATGCACACTAGGTCACATGCAGTCAAACGGCACCAGAAATGGCCGCATGTCAGGTATAAAAGGTGGAAGCAGGTGTTAGAAACTCGCACAGACATTGAAGTTGGAAGCTTCATTCATACGTGTCCCAAAACCTAGCTAGTGCGTACTGTGAGTACTCTGGCTCTTCGGAGCAAACCCCCATTTTTCCCTGTGTGTGCGAGTGAGAACGCAGCCTCGTTTGGTGCGAGCCTCAACTCCGTAAAGGAGAGTCCTCAGATCAAAACGCGTGGTAAACCCGCTCACTCGTGCCAGTCACGCTTGGGCTCTTCCGCCACGCAACAAGGTTGCGTTTTGGTTGTTCCGTCGGTCATTTCTGCCCTCCCGTGACACAAACAAAACAAATGTCTGGACTTTTTCATGCCATTACTGTTGTTGCAGATCTTGTCTTTTGGAATATCGTATTTGCATATTCGTTTTTACATTTTAGTTTCTCTAACATTATTGCCATGGTGAAAATTGGACAAATGAAAAGGCTTTCTGTGAAGCAGAGTGTCATGTAATGACATGGACTCATATTGACAAGGACTCATATTGGTGGAAGGTGGTGTTCATAATTTGGTTGTCTGACTCTTAGTATTAGCCGCATTTAAAGTTTGCTTTCATGTGTGTATATGTTATTTAAAATGGACTGAATGTCACACATGTGAAAAACATAGTCTAACTACTTGCTTTGTGCATGGGGCACAGTCATGCTGAAATAAAAAAGATTCTTCCCCAAACGTTGGGTGCATGGGGTTGTCCAAAATGTCTCGATTTGCTTGATTTTATACACCTGAATTCAGTAATTAACAGGTGTGTCCCAATACTGTCCAAATAGTGCATGTCCCAAATAACCAGCTTCAGGTCTTTTGTTAACAGCAAATTAAATGTGCATTTAAAAAACAAATAACATGGATATCAAATATGTCCCTGATTATAATTGTTATTACTAAGCTAATAAACTTCTCTATGACCATAAAGCATTTGTGAATAGCTAATTATTCTTTCCTACTTAAACATTGTTATTGGTATTATTAAAGACATAATTGTATGTGGGTGTGGTGTGTGTAGTCTGTTTGGGAACATTCAGGAGGAAGTGGTGAAGGACTCGGAGAGTGTACGCAACCAGCAGCAGCAGCATGTACAGCAGCATAGCTGCACGCTGGACGAGTGCTTTCAGCTTTACACAAAAGAAGAGCAGGTAACACCTACAATTACACAGCTCTGACTGCAACCTCAAAACGTGTTTGTGTGTGTGTACATGGAAATTGTACATGTTGCAAATAGTCATTTCTAATTGTGTGATAAATAGCAATGGACATAACTAGTAATTAATTGTCAAAATTGTAATAGCAATTAATTGGTCTCTTTGGAAAATTTAGACTTTAAATATTAAATCATGTGCTTAAAGTGCATCCTCATGACCTCTCCTTAAATTATCCCAAAATAATTAATCCTATGTTTTAACCACACCTGTGTAAAGAACTACAGGCACAAACTCAGCTGCCCTCATCATCTGACATTTTCAAAGCCTATGATTGTTTCTACAAGTTATAGACCGCCTGCTTATTTGCCATTTTCCAATTTGTTCTTGCCATATAAAGATTTGATTCTGAGAAACCTTGGTCAATGAGCTCAAGGTTACACTTGCCGTGTCACATCGTGGCATTGAGAAGAAGATAACCTGGACATTTTGTGAATCAGAGACTAAATCAGACTAATTAAATGCTGTTATTTCAACAAGAAACCCATTGAAATTGAAAAGCAACACGGGAGCTTTGGTGGAGTCGTTTAGAAATGGCAGACACCCACACACCTACTAATAAAATGAACAGCTGGCCTTACACACCCTGATATTGATTCACACATAAAGTCATTAAGACTTTCTCTAACTTCCCCATGGATGTCAAATTACTGCTCAATTAGGTGATACAAATAAGCAATATTGCTATAACTGTTTATTAATAATAATAATAATAATAATAAGAAGAAGAATCTAGTGCTAAAAACAGGGGTTGACATTTTTTTTTGTTCTAGTACTCTAATGAGTAGCTACATGAATGTACTGGTATACACTAAAATAAAAAAAATCTCTAGGGAGGGGGAAAGCCAAGTTCTGTGCCTCTATGTGCTTCCAGGGTGGTCTTGCTTTGTGAAGACTGAAAACCGGTGCGTATTTTGCGTACCACGTAAACCCCTGGCTAGAAATGAAAATAATCTGTCCCAGAAATAATTTCATTCAATTTCTGGTCACAATGTCTTGGTTAGCATTTCTTAGGAACGTATGCACAATATTGAGGTTATGAAATTATTCATTATAAAGTCTTGGTAATGATGTATGCAAGTCTTAACAGGATTTTCATTTTGTTCAATTGGCCTCAGGCATTGCATTGTATAAAAGGAAAATTTCTCGTGTTCGACATGGAGTCAAATAACAAGCCATTAATTACAAAAAGAGCAAGGGCGCTTTGTTCTGTCCAAAAGATTGAAGGTTCTCTTCATAAATAAAACACTGTTTATTTGAAGCTGTATCGAAACTGTCACGACTGCAAGCTGTGGGTAAACTGCATGGTGAATGACCCTAATACAACTGACAGGCAAAGATATTGAAGATATTCTTTTCTGCATTTAGTTTGACATTTTTTTTTAAATGAAGAGTTTTTTGTCTGTTATAATTTCAACCAATCATCACATCGAACATAAAACAGAACCTATACATTTCTTTTTAGCACCATCTTAAATGCATAATATATTTAAAAGCCATTTCGGCCATTTTACGGCAAGAAATCATACTCAGTAGTAAACGTATTCAAGGACCACTACTCTGCTCCAAAAACGTTCTGTTGTGACAGGCAGTACATGAGTGGTGGCAATCTGGCAACAGCAGATCTGAAAATTACATAGAATGGCTTAAAATGATTCACACACTTGAAGTTATTAATTATGGATGGCTAGCCATATGTAGCTCAGGATTAGCTCATGAAAAATACCTTTGATGTTGAACCAACTGCAAATGCTAGCCTGCAGTTACCGTCTCAGCGCCTTTTCCTTTGCCCCAAAGTCACTACAGAGGTGTATTCAGCAAGAACAGTGCCTGGATATAAATGTTAGGACTGGAAATATCTGCCCAGCGGATATGTAGGCTCATTGCATATCTTCTTGAAGGGAATGTTTGGGGATTACGTGGAAGAAATCTCATTACGAAATTGAATAATAGTGTAATGATGCTCTTTGAATAGTTTCAGTAGCCCCGGACACCAAGCCAAAGGCCGCCCATGCCTTGTTTAATGGGCATCCGGGACTACAGTTCAGAATGTTTTATGAATCGGATCAGATCTCAAAAATAAAATTAATTTAAACTAGTGCTGGGCCGTTAACGACGTTAACGCGCTTTAACGGCGCGAGATTCTTATCGCATGATAAAAAAAATATCGCTGTTAACGCATCAAATAGGCCTTATTTAGAGTGAAAAATGTATGAAAAGTGTGACATGACTAATTTTTCAGTCATGATTGTGCTTCCTGAACTAAGAATTTTCCGTTTTAACATTTTCTGTTTCGTCAGTGTAAGTTTGTTAATGTAATATTCTTCAGTTGGCTTTAGATTCAGAAGTGACCTGAGGTAACTTTTTTTGATATTAAGCCTTTCCTGATGCACTTCCGTTTACTGAATTCTCCACAGTAACCCCTCACCATTTTTGAGCACTACTTCTATTGTCTGTGGAATTTTCATGAGGCCTCCATTTAGTTGCCGAGGTCACACACTGCCATTGTAAAAAAAAAAAGTGCCAAAGTCCAACTGTGTAGTAGAGCCTTCATATCATTTATGTTCACCCAGCTGGCTCCTGACGATGCATGGAAATGTCCTCACTGCAAGCAGCTCCAGCAAGGCACTGTTCAGATGAGTCTGTGGACGCTCCCCGACATCCTCATCCTCCACCTCAAGCGCTTCCGTCAGGTGGGTGAGCGGCGAAACAAGCTGTCCACGCTCATTCGGTTCCCGCTGACAGCACTAGATATGGCACCCCACATGGTTAAAAGGAGCAACTTTACCCGGCTCCCTCACGGATGGAAACAACAGCCTCAAAGAGCTGAAATGGCACAGTATGCCCAGGACTTCCTGTACGACCTGTATGCTGTATGTAACCATCATGGAGGCATGCATGGGGGTCACTACACAGGTACGTGAACTAATAAATTACTGACATATCGATAACCTTAAACCACATTACTCACACCAGTCACAAAAAATGCATTTTGAATGTTATGTTGATAAAATATTTATATTTCTCTTCTTCATGCATATGCATTTAAGCAGTTAACACCTCACAAGTTGATGCAAAAATGGGAGACGATGTTGACAATGTAGCTAATTACATATTTCATTTTGCAGTACATTTTTTGTGCAAAACCAGAAGTAAATTAGCACCAGTTTCTCAAAAGCATGCTTAAAAGTGTTCTAAAAGGATACAGCCAAACACCATAAGTAAACGTTAAACGTTCCTATTAAATTGATTGTTGATTTCAGATGCATTCAAACAATTTGTGTTGTACATTTGGCCCTTAAATACCCATCAACATTTGGTTGATATATATACAAAGCTACAATAAAGCTAACTGTCTTGTTATATATTTCTTAAAAACTGGCTTTTGGGCAGAAAAAAGGGTTGGAAGCAAGCAGTTTCTGAGAATTTCTTTGCAGGGTGCCTAATTATGTAATTGTATGCATGATCATTTGCTGCAACTTGCCTGTATACGCCTGGTGACGCAGCATACTGCAGGAACTCAGTGGATGGACAGTGGTACGGCTATGATGACAGCAATGTAGAGCCAGTGCCTGAGGGGGAGGTGTGCACACGCAGCGCCTATATCCTCTTTTATCAGAGACGCAACAGCATCCCTGCCTGGTCAGCCAGCTGCTCTCTCAGAGGTCAGCGTTCATCTCATGTAGCATGTACTTAGTCGCTAAACCACAAGGGTTACACCAAAAATCCATTAAAGCTTTTCAGAGCATTAGAGTGATATCTGCTTACTATAAAAAAATCTCGTTTCTTACTTCACATGTTTTGTTATAACATGTTAGTGTCTTAATAGAGTATGTTTGAAATGCTTCTGATATTTTTGTTATGATGGTGTTTCATAGACTCGTGATGCTGTGTGCAATACACTATGGTCAGAACACAATCCGATTACATCCTCTTGCCTTCACCAAACTGTCTAGTGACATTCAGTGTCTCTTTCCAAAACAAAAGTGTCTCTTCCCTTTTGCAAGCCACCCATTTTCAGTTAAAATAGGAGCCAAGATGTGTGACTGAAAAGCTGCTCCTAACAAAGGATCAGCTTAATCACAGCACCTCTCTCCAAAAACCTATTTGACCTTGACATGTAATGACTATGACCCAAAGACAACTTAACCACAGAGAGGTCAGATAAAATAAACACATTGTGTTTCTAGTGAGGCTTTATTTGTTCTTGTTATGAGGTTGTTTTTCCTATAGGTTTTTAATGTTCAATTTGTGGAAGGCTGCAGCACAGCTTTATCACTTCAGTAGCAAAGTAACATTTGAGGAACAGTTTAATAACATCAGATCATTTAGTTACTAAATACAGAAGTTTCTGTGTCATTAATGATGTCAAATCTTCTAAACCTGACAATACAAAGCTGAGATCTGTGCAAGGGTTCAATTATTCAACAGAAATTACTGGAAGCATATCACTTCCTTTGAGTCAACATGAATTAGTTTCCTCAAATAAGACAAAAACATGCTGGACCAGGTTGAAAGACAGAGCTTTTGACACTGATTGAAGATGATGCCAGTAAATTATTCCTATAATTAGCTGGGTTGTTATAAGCAGTATTACCTGTTACTTGTTGAGATTCACGTTTTGTTAAGGAGATAAATGATTTGACAGGGCTGTCATGCACTAAATTGTGTCTCTTCCCACAGGCTCTTCCACCCCCTCCACATCTAATCACTGGATTGCTCGTCTGACATCTCTGACAGGGGAGAGCCAACCTTCTAGCCCAGCAACCAAGACCTCCAACTGTTCCTCTGCACCCGAGCCCCAAACGCCAACCATTTCTGTCTTCCATGAGCAGTCTGCTAAAGGAGATATTGGTCAGTTATTCCACCACCACTTTAGTTGATGTTAAATAAATAGCTTTAGAAGTAAATAAATAAAAACAATTTCTAAAGCCCTATATTTAACCACCCTGACCTGTACTCTGAGCTAAAATTATATAGAAGCTTACCAGATGCACACTTAAATGTGTGTGTTGTGCTTGATGAAACAGCTACAGTGGCAAAATGACACCCAGGTGATGTTAAGGTGGCATGTATGCATATTTGTTAATGTATATTTTATTAGCATAAAAAAAAACAGACCTATGTCTGGGTATACTGGGTATACTATTCAATCCTCACCCTAAACTTAACCCTATTCAAAGCTAGTCTGTTGTGCTGGGCTTTGTGGAGACCCAAAGCATCATATTACTTTAGCTTTGCTAATGTGGAAAACATACAACCACTGTGCTCTCTGCTGAGCATAAGCTTTTTGTACAGCCCTACTATATAACAGTAACAGATAAAGTGTCTAAAAACTGGGCAGTGATATTTTTATCTGAGAGAATATTTATTTTTTTATCAAATATATGCCTTAGATTTCAATTAATTTCATATTTCAGTTAATTTACTACATTTTAAATAAATTACATGTATTTAAAATCTCTCTATTCTGCATACTGTAGATGGATTTGAGTCGAAACCATTTGTCCGAGGCACCCAGGGACGCAGTGTGAGCATGCGTTCACCCAGCAAAGGCAAGGAGAACCTGGGAAAAGTGCTTCCTCTGCGCTGGTCTTTTGGTTCCAAGGACCGCAAAAAGCCCACTTCTTTCCCCCAGATTACACCAACTCAGCATGGTGAACTGGTGGAGTACCTGGAATCTGGACGGAGGCCACGTTGCACTAAAGAACCTATTGTTAGCCTGGTGGCTAGCCCTCCTCAAGTCAAAGCCCAGGTCCATGAAGGAGACTCACTCAGCTCTCCCAGTGGCAGCAGTAGCTTTAGTGGAGTGGAGCGCGGAAGCTGGCGTGAGTCAGACTCACCGAGAGTGCCTGAAGGCCAGAGCAGACCAATTCCAGATAAAAACACTACAAATTGTCATGCTAAGGGACGAGAGGAGGGCTCAGTAGCGAGGAGGAGCTCCAAGAAGAGCAGGCAAGAGCAAAACGGAAAGACTCAAGACGGTCAGTCCCACCACGGTTCCACTGGCATGCAATCAGGTCCATGTATAACCACTAGTACTGCTAGCATTGCGCCTGCTATCAGAGACTCTACATTAAAGAGACTGTGGAGCCACCCAGATGGAGCTACAAGGAATCAAGCTCAAGCAGAGGAGGCAACTGGAAGCATGAGAGAATCGGCTGCAGGCCAAGATGGTGTCCTGTCATTTATGAAGACAGCCACTATTAAAAAAGACATATCAAAAGATAGCACTAACGAAGCAGGTCAAGGAAAAACACTAACCAATAAGAACCCAAACAAGCTCTCGTTGTCCAATGGAACACTGAGTGGGATGGTTGCAGAAGAGAAGAAAGCCAGTGTTGCTCATAAAAGCAGCAATGGGCAGCACAGCAGTAAGGTGCTGGTCAATGTAAGGAATAGCCATATTGGTTCTGTTGGTATAGCTGATATTAAGCGAGCGCACAGCTCTTCTAGCATTCAAAGCAGGCTGGATTTAAGCCTGAGGAGGACGGTGTCTCTCCAGAGGAATGGCCCACTCATGCCACCGCATAAGGTGCTCGCGGCAGATAAACTTTCCTTTGCTACCCTGCAGAGGACCAGATACAGCACCACCTCACTAGGCAGACAAAGACCTGTGCCTGAATCCTGCTTCTGATGGCTTGGTCCCCAAGTGTATGCACATCTGTATCTGTGGTTCTTGTGTTTGTGTAGAACTAATTTGAGAGTATGTTACTCCCCTACTAAGAATACAGTATGCTCTCAAGGGTCCTTCCGTGTCTGTTTCATCTGTTTCCTGGAGCGTTCACAGCCAGGGAAAATCCCAGATCCCAAATTAATTCTGGGATTAGCCCCAGACATGGAGCTGAGCTTCAGGTCAAGAGAACTTTCATCACTAACAAGTACATGTGTGGCATTTTGAATATGGCTTCCTGTAAAACGAAACCCCAAAGCATATTATTTTAATTTGATCCAAATATGCTTTGTAGAATTTTCACAAATTCCTCCACGAGTCAGCCCTGACCAGTGACTGTGGATGCAGTTTGAACAGGACTTATCTACCCCACTCTTATTTTATTTACAACATCTTATCCATTTGCTTCTTCAGAAATGCACCCTGACAAACGTCCAAGTATTGGTACCAGACCTATCAAAAGCTGGGCGTTTGAAGTCAAATACCTGTTGAAGGTAATGTTCAAATGTTCAGTCAAATACCTTTACTGTTCAGGTTTTTTTGAATATCCAGTCATAAGTAATAATGTGGGAATGCGAGCTATAGACTGCAGGCTGTAGACTTTTATCCAAACTCAACATGTCATTTCAAGACATTTAAACTGTTGTATCCATTGTAGTTTAAAGAAGTCAAACTGTTTTTGTGAAAGCACCATTTAGAGTGCCTCATACATTGTAACCATAACAATGCCACTACCGCGGCACTTTTTTCAATTCCTTTCAAAAATAAATTAGGAAACGTGGGTGGCAAAGCTTTTTTGACCACCCTGCATCCGCTTCTCATAGAATTAAAAATCATATGCTGTGTCTGAGCACGGCCATAGTTAGGCAACTGGTAGTGGTAGAGGAGAGCCTACAGTGTTTTGGTCCTATTTGAACTCTTGTTCTTGAAGCAGAGGTCTCCCAACACATCGAATGTAGGTTGGGATCAACTGTCCACTCAGAATGACCTGCTTCCACCCTACCTGCTAGGATGAAAAAATATTAAACCTTTGCAAATGCTTTTTGACACAAAAAGTATTTTCAACTGAAATGTAAATAATATAGTTGAAATGCCAACCTGGTTTTTAGCTGACATAGCAGTGGTTGGTTGCTTTGAAAACCATTAGTATGTGAGATGCAATGAAAAAGGAAGCTCATAGGGGAGAAGCTGATAGCTGTCCAATTAAATCGACAGCCCCAGTGTTTGCCCAGTTAAACGGTGATAATGCTCCAGGAGCTTTACAGGCTAGTCTCACCATGGGAGAAGAGACCAGTTCAGAGTTGTGTCGGAAAACCACAATCAATATTTGTCAGTGCAATAGGTGATGACTTGTTTGTGATGCACATTTATCGAAGTGCCTTTTTTGTAATGGTACTTAAAAGAGCTTTGTTGTTCCATTGTTTCTTAATTGTACCCTCTCACAGATATGCTCTGAATGATATGCACAATTACTGGTACACAGGTACACAAACACAACACACACTTTGCACACACTGTTGCATTACTACTTAAAAACGTAACCCACTTATTGGACATTATGGCTTGCACACGTGACCTTATTACATATTCACAGTGCACATGTCACAACACTTGCATCATCTCGTTTGTTGCTATGCAGATATAATCACAGAGAGCAACCAATTTATAAATCATGTTCCTTTCTGACTTCTGCGCCGCCACTGATGTCAGTGCGTCAGTAAGAGTAAATCTGAGCAGAAAATGAACAAATCTTTCATTCACTGAAGCAAAGACAATTCCCATTGTCACTGTCACAACCAATTTTATATCTCCAAAAGACAAAAACACTTTTTAATGTACTTGTGATAGGACTTGTCCTGTAAACGGCAGCTGGTGTTTTCAAATTCTGTTAAACAATACATTATGAGGTTTTGATACGACAGCTATGTCTGCGCTATAGTAACCAAAGTTACTTCTTATGAGAGAACTTTTAAGAACATGGGCTGGTATGCTTTTTGCCCATTGTAACAAATTTATTAGCAATGATATGTGAAATCGAGATAAGTATTTACCCTTCCAATGTGTTCTGAATCAAATCAATATAACATCACCAACAGAACTGACTCAGAGATAAATGGAGAGTGAAATAGCTTGTGAAGGAAATCATCATTTCCAGCTAGTGAAAGCATTTTTGCTGGAGAAAGATTATTTTTGTCAGCTTTTCAGGCCAAAGTTCTCTCCAGTCTCTTTGGCCATGGTGCCATAACAGTGAATACAATCAGAGATTTCGGAAGCACGGAGAGCCATATAGTGCATGAGCTCAGCCACATCTGCCCTGAAGTGTTCTATGCGCTTATTAAACCCTGGCTTTGGGTTGTCATGGTGAGCCGCCTTGACAACAATGTTAGAAAATGCATTTAAACAGCCAGTTGAGCCAGCAGTGCAGTTTTGCATTGGCCATTCATACATAGTTCACCAGTCATACATGCGACGTTTAGCAAAAACCCGATACTGAGGCATGCTTTGCAATGCTTTCACTGATTTCATCTCTTCTCCATCTACTTTATTTGTGTGCATAGAGGCTTTACAAGATGATTGGGTCATTTGAGCTTGATTTCAAATGAGTATAAGTAGCCCCATTTTGCTAGGCTATGCTGTCGAGGAGTTAATGGTGAGTTATCTAACCCTCCGAGCTCTACATGCTAAATGAAACCAACCATCCTGCTTTGAACTTCATAGCTGTACTGTCTGTCGTGGCAGCTTGTATTTTAATCACATTCACATCCACTGAACTCCTCGGATTCATTCAACGAATAATTTTCCGCTATGGGCAACACAGTTGTTTCTGGCTTTCACTGCACATCAGTTTCGCTTGCTTTTGAACGATTGCTCAGTTACTGTCATGGAACAAAGGCTGAGGATGTATTTTTATGCAAAACTTTTGTACACAACATTTTTAACCTGACTGTAATTAATGTACATAGAGCTATACAATGTGTAGTAAATGGTAATTGCACAGGCACTGATTAGATGGCAAAACCTTGAAAGAGTGGTGAGAAGCACAAGTATAATCACTGAAGACACTGAACAGAAATACCTGTTTGTACTGTCGCTTTATATAACACATTGTACTTTGTTTTATTTTTAATATAGCAAATTAAACACTTTTTGTCATGACTCGACATCTGTTTTTTTTAACATTAGACTGACCTATTCAAATAGCAGACAATGAATTTTCTACTCCTGCATTGTAAATGTCTGGGTGGAGGTTCAATTACTGAAGTCAGTCCAGGTCTTTTATCTGCTTTTGTGTGGCTCTAACAAAGTGTAAGTCAAATGCAAATGTCCAACATGAGCACTCCTTACTGTGCAGTACAAGGCATAATGGCTGTCCAAACTCGGGATCTGAAGTGACCCGTTATGTAATTAGGCATTTATTTTCTAGCTACTTTCACAGTCTGTGTATTATTTGCGGAACAGGTCCTTTCGTTTAAAGTCTTTGTCAGTTAAGGTAATAGCTACACAAAATCACTACTTGATACTCTGAGAGATTCATTTTTTATCTCTGTAAGTATGCCAGACAGACCAACAGGGCCAAACAGAACAGCCGCAGTTTTGTACAGGCTTCCTAGGGGAACTTTTGAAGCCCTGAGCTAGCATTGATCTATTTGATATATGATGTCAGCTGGGGGTGTACCAATATACAACATTTTTGAAACCATACTGTGATGTCTAAATTCAATACATATTTTTAAACACAGCAAAAATAAGGAACGCCTGAAAATGTGCCTTGAAATGTTCCTTGTGTTCATGCTCATACCATGCTCATAATATGGACAAGGGATGTAATGATAACACATAATTTTAGGTTCAATATACACTGAAAAAAATATATAAATACAACACTTTTGTTTTTGCTCCCATTTTTTCATGAGCTGAACTCAAAGATCTGAAACATGTTCTACATACACAAAAGACTCCTTACTCTCAAATATTTTTCACAAATACGTCTAGATCTAGAGTACTTCTCCTTTGCCGAGATAATCCATCCCACCTCACAGGTGTGGCATATCAAGGTGCTGAATAGACTGCATGAATATTGCACAGGTGTGCCTTAGACTGCCCACAATAAAAGGCCACTCTGAAATGTGCAGTTTGATCTTTCAGCACAATGCCACAGATGTCGCAACGTTTGAGGGAGCGTGCAATTGGCACGTTGACTGCAGGAATGTCTAATAGAGCTGTTGCGTGTGAAATGAATGTTCATTTCTCTACCACAAGCCGTGTCCAAAGGCCTTTCAGAGAATTGGGCAGTACTTACAACCGGCCTCACAACCGCAGACCACTTGTAACCACACCAGCCATGGACCTCCACATCCAGCATGTTCACCTCCATGATCGTCTGAGACCAGTCACCCGGACGCTGCAGCAACAGCCGGTTTGCATAATCAAAGAATTTCTGCACAAACTGTCTCAGGGAAGCTCATCAGCATGCTCGTCGTCCTCATCAGGGTCTGTACCAACTTGAGTGGGCAAATGTTCACATTTGATGGCGTCTGGCACTTTTCAAAGTTGTCTTTTACAGTGGGCAGTCTAAACAGTCTAATCAGCACCTTGTTATGCCACACCTGTGAGGTGGGATGGATTATCTCGGCTCACCAACACAGACTTAGACAGATTTGTGAACAATATTTGAGAGTAATTGGTCTTTTGTGTATGTAGAAAATGTTTCAGATCTTTGAGTTCAGCTCATGAAAAATGGGAGCAAAAACAAAAGCGCTGCGTTTATATTATATTTTACGATCAAGATTTTTTTTTTTTTTTAACCTGTCGTGTCTGGCATCTTAGCAAACAGATCATGAAGCTGGGTGCCTTGGTGTGCCAGA
>JBBPDC010000028.1:12171359-12210650 GCA_037974485.1 Hemigrammopetersius urotaenia
GGACCCACGGCTGTCCCTAGCACCCGCCCCCTGGTCCTGGACACCCACCTGCTCAGGCGCCCCGACTGCCCCACTGTCCGGCTCCACAGAGTCCTTCAGGCGGTACGGGGGTAGTCTGTCCCTGTGGACGACCATCGCTTTTCGGTTGCCGTCCACCCGCACCTGGTACACGACTTCCCCCACTCGCTGCAGTACCTCGGCCGGTCCGTGCCAGTGGGAGTCGAGCTTTGGCCTCCACCCCTTTTTCCGGGAGGGGCAGTAAACCCAGACCCGTGCTCCGGCCGTGAAATCTCGCCCCTCGTTGCGCAGATCATACGCTGTCTGGCGGTGGTCCCCCCTTGGCTCTCTCTCGCCAAAGCGTGGACCACCCCGAGTCGCTCCCGCAACCGCTGGGAATAGTCCGGCCCGGGTGGCCCCAGGTTCTGGGGGGGGCCCGAACGCCAAGTCAACAGGCATCTGCAGTTCCCGGCAGAACATCAGTGCTGCAGGGGTGCACTGTGTGCTGTCCTGCACCACCGATCAGGAATGCCCACAGCACAAAGGGCACGTGGCAGTCCCAGTCTCTTTGGTGGTCAGTGGCAAGGATCGCCAGTTGGGTCGCCAAGGTGCTGTTGAACCTTTCCACAAGACCGTCGCTCTGCGGATGCAGTGGTGTCATCCTGGTCTTGTGGATGCCCAGCCTCGCACACACCTCGGCAACCAGTTGGGCTTCAAAGTTGGGCTTCAACTTTGCCGCGACCGTTTCTGCGCTTTGGTCGGCAATCGCGTATGCCTCGGGCCACTTGGTGAAATAATCCATGGCCACCAAGACATAGCAATTGCCGACCTCTGTTTGGGGAAACGGCCCTAGTACATTGACCCCCACCCTTTCCATGGGCCCCCCCCACGTTATATGCCTGCATAGGCACGCGCGATTTCTCTCCCGTCCCTTTTTTTGCCGTGCACGAACGCTTCCACGTCGCGCATGCAACCTGGCCAGTATAACTGTCCACACAACCGTGCCAAAGTTTTCACCGTGCCAAAATGTCCAACTCCTGTGGCACCATGGACTGAGCGCAGGACCTCCTGATGCAGCCCACGGGGCACCAGCAGCTGCCACCACACACGTTGGCCATCGGGATGTTGCCAGCACCGATAACACAAGCCCTTCTTCATGGCCAGATTTTCCCACTGAGACCGATAGGCTTTTATCTCGGTCACAGCGGCTGTGATTTCTTCCCACTCGGGTCGCTGCCCCTACTCGAGCCAGCCCCTGACCTGCCCAATAACGGAATCGCCCTCCTGCTCGCATCGCAGTCTATCCACGGTTTCGGAAGCTTAATAGCCAAGTGAGGGACGCATCGTCCGTGTGGAGCAGAAACCGCCACCCGCACAGATACGGTCGGAAATGGTGCAGACTTTTGACTACCGCGAGCAGTTCTCTACGTGTCACGCAGTAATTCCGTTCTGGCCGACTCAGGGCTCGGCTATAATAAGCGACGACGCGCTCCCCCTGCTCCGTGACCTGCGACAGAACCGTGTCAATGCCCCCATCGCTTGCGTCAGAGTCAATAACGAACGGTTTGTTCAGGTCCGGACTTATCAACACCGGGGCTTTACCTAGCGCCTCTCGCAGCTGTACAAATGCCTCCTCACACTCCTCGGACAACCGGAAACCCCCCCCTTTTTCCGTGAGTGAGTCCCAAAAAACTCCGCACCTACCTCACATTTCTTGGCATAAGCCAGTCACGCACCGCCGCAAACTTCTCCAGATCTGTGGCGACCCCTTCTCCACTGACAATATGCCCCAAGAATGCCACCTTTTGGCGAAACAGCACGCATTTCTTTGGGTTTAGTCTCAATCCAGCCGCACGAATAGCCCCCAACACCTCTTTCAGGTTTCGCACTGCCCCCTCGAACGTCTTCGCGTGTACTAATAGATCGTCCAGGTATACCACGCATTTTGTCCGTGGTATACGCCCTAACACGCGCTCCATCAGCCTCTCAAACGTGGCTGGACTGTTACAAAGCCCGAATGGCATCACTTTGAATTGCCATAAGCCGTGCCCAATAGAGAATGCTGTTTTTGGCTTGGCGTCCGCGGTTAATTCGACTTGCCAATACCCGCTCCGCAGATCTAACAATGTGAACCACCGCGACCCCACTATCGCATCTAATGTGTCATCGATACGCAGCAAAGGGTAGGAGTCCTTGGTAGTTACCTGGTTGAGGTGCCGGTAGTCCACGCAGAACCTCCAGCTGCTGTCTTTCTTCCTCACCAGGACGGCTGGAGCTGCCCAGGGGCTGTCCGACGGCTCGATCACGCTGGCGGCTGCCATCTCCTCGATCTTTTGTTCCGCAGCCTGCTGCTTGTCCAGGGAAAGCCGGTGTGGTCGAAGGCGAATCGGGACGGCGTTGGTCCAACTTAATCAAGGAAGTTGGACAGCGGCAGAATTCGCTATTCAGTTTTGTGCTCTTGCTGCCACAGGTAGTTACAACAAACCTGTGCTCAAAATCCTGTATTAGAGGGTCTGAAAGATGGGTTAAAGATGTTACCTGCATGTCGTGATGAGAATTTATTCTCTGAGTAAACCATTTTAGACTTTCAATTCTGTTAGATAATCCACACTGTGAATATAAAACTCAGTCCTATGTCTCGTGTGAAACCTCAGGTCCACCATATCATAGAGAATCCAAGCAAATTGGACAGACCTGACTTAGGAACAAAGAAGAAGGAGTAGGGTTTACCAAGTGCAGTTTTATTGTGATACACCAGATCAACAAATGTCCATTAGTAAATGTCCATTATGTCCTCAGCACAGATCCAAATCCTCCAACATGAACTGTACGCCGTGAACTGTTTATAATAAAGCCCAGCTTGAATTACTGGCGAAATTCACTGGAATGCTGAACATATTTTTCTTTCTGCCCACCTAGACTCAAGCTCTACGGCGAACTTTATTGACAAAACACTCTTAAATACATTAATAATCCCATGAAAGAAGTATGCCCCTTCTTTAAAGATTGAAAAAATCAATGGCCAACCGACTGGAGAAGGGGTTGATAAAATAACTTTACAACTTGAAATGCACGTTCGATTGTTTCATGAAAACAACATAGAACTTACAGGCCCAAAACCTCACTCATATTAAGCCATGCTTGTTTATTATTGCACAATCCCTATGTTAACTGAAGAAATACAGAAATGGGGAACTGAGAGTTTTGATTGTCTAAACACTCCAAGACATGCCACGTCACAAGCAGCTGGAATTCCCCCATAATATGCAGATATTCAAAAAGATTTTTTCTTTCATGAAACCTCAACTCCTTCCCACTCACAGAGCTAGTGATTGTGCTATCGATCTGCTACTGGGAGCCTCGCTTACCAAGGGGTGTGTCTACCCTCCTCTCTTCCATGATTAACAGGATCTTGATGACTACATCATTGAAGTACTTTATCATATGTCTGCTGCTTCAAACCTTTTCTTAATCAAGAAAATGGATGGAGAAATTCAGCCTTGTAATGAGTAACGAACATAAAACAATGTCACCATAAAAAAAATGTTTCATCCCCTTAAACACTTATCC
Organism: Hemigrammopetersius urotaenia; assembly: GCA_037974485.1. Lineage (NCBI taxonomy): Eukaryota > Metazoa > Chordata > Actinopteri > Characiformes > Alestidae > Hemigrammopetersius > Hemigrammopetersius urotaenia. The sequence continues at coordinate 12,174,927 of JBBPDC010000028.1, forward strand.
CCTATATCACTGATGAATGAGAAATTCTTTTCAGGCAATACTAGATAGTCCAGTTCAACAGTCCATAGGATGTTCAACGGTTTGGAATTTCTTAATTATTTTCAGGATGATGCCATTTTGTGCATGAGAAGGACATTGTATTATGGTGTATTATGGCACCTATCAACTGGGAACAGATAGATCAAATAAAAGGGACAAACTCACCTCCCAGAAAACCAGCCAGATAAAATGTATGTTCCTGCAGACTATTGTAACCCCTGATTACATTCGAAAGAGGGCTGATGTATCAGCACAAAAACATCAATGGAGAGGCAAACTAACAACTGGGAGTCTTATTATATAAAAAGGAGAAGGGAAAAGACATTGGAGGAGACAGATGAAAACCGAGACAGAGGTCAGTGACTGTAAAGCCCTGCTAGAATGTAAAAGTGCACTCCAGCAGTGAATACCTGAATAACTCATGACAGCATTTACATTTTTGAAGGACATATGACCCATGCACAGTGCACATATGTTATGGCTATTATTCCTAAACCATATAAGAGGAAATGGTACGTTTAAATCATAAAGATCTGACAGTTGTGTATGTTATTACACACCAAAGGTCAATGCAGCAATTATCTTTAGTAATTTTATAAGCTGGAAAAAATATATAGAAAACAGCATTAAATTCTTTTTAATTGTTTTTTTGCCTGGTGTTGTTTCATAGCATTAAGAATCCTTAAGGTTGGACAGATGACCTGTGACTGATTCCAGATACCTTTGATGTTTTTCTAATTGAATTTAAAGATATTCCACATGAATCTAGCTGCCTCTAATAGTACCACAATATGTCACAGTCTCCATTAAACGAGCTCTGTCTTCCCGCATGTTTCATTAAAGGAGAGCATTAGTTCTGTTTAATTGTATTCTGGAGCAGTGCAGTGTGTGAAGTAAGCTTATTCAATTCAAGGCATTGCGGGTTCAACCCAATACTCATAGTCTCACTAGTAGGGTGCACAAATCTTGTGTCCAGCAGAGATTTGCGATTTCCTGGCTGAAAGTGCCTGGTTTAATTTACCTGCGAAGTTTAGTGAGCTTGTGGAAAGGAACCACAAACGAACTGGATGCTGTTGCAGCCCTGTAATAACAGTAGGCTGTTGTCCAAACACAGGCAGAAAGTACTGCATACACAAAGCAGAAAAAGAGAACAAAGCTCAAAACCAGGGATAACCATACAAAAAGACAAGTCCAAGTGAGCATTACATGTATGGAAGGTTATGAATTGAAGATGAGCTGCATGTGTTTGCTGGAGCTGGAGAAAGCCAGTCCCAGAAGGGAGAGTGCAGGTTGATTCTCCCAGGAGAGGCTGCTGCTCTGTCCTCATCTGCCTACTTTTGGCAAAGATAAAAACATGCTTAACAACGTGTGTTGTCTGTATGTGGAAGTCTGAAAGAATCTAGACTCTCCCTTTATTGCACCACCTGTGTGTTCACATTAATTTTAAAAAATCTGACTACACAAATCCAGCAACATCAATGGAGTCCTCCTGAGACACTTTTCTGGGTAAAAAAAAAAGAAAAAAGTGTCTATCAGGAAGGAGTTCCATCTGGATTAGGTTCTTTTGAAGTTCTTTACACACACCGACCCAAAACAGGGAATGCCTAAGCCTGTCCTGAAAGTGCGGACATCTTTAGGGTAGGATGATGGTCCGTGATATTACAGCTGCAGTTGTGCTCATTAACTGATCCATCCATGCATGGCTCATAGATGTATTATACTATTAAAGTTGCTAGGTTGGACAAGCTTTACTTTGAGAATGCTGACAAAACGTTACTTGCAACTCAATGGGAAATAATAGAGAACAGGTACATAACCAAAATATATTAGAGAGTGGTATACATTTGAAATTGTATTTATTTTGTGTGTAAAAGGTCACACTGTTTTACCCACTGAGCTTTCCTTATTTGACAGGTCAATAGATTTGAAACTGAGTTGCTTTGCTTTTGGTGGTTACAAATAGTAAATATTATGAGCAATTTTGCTACGTTTCCTACAGTCTGCAAAGAAAAATGACCATATCTTTTTTTATATATAGTCAAGATAACAATGTGTGTAAGGCTGCAGCTATTCACGGCTGGGTTTCTAGAAAATGATTCTTAAATGGTACAGGGAGCACAACAGTAAGAATGATCTTAACACAAAGATGCTTCTTGAAACTCAGCCCAGACTCAGAGCCCATTTCTGGTTCTTGGACTCTTGCCAAAAAAGGTTCTTTGCACAATGCCACAGACAAAACTCACTAAAAACACTGGATGCTTCTTTGAAGACCAATTTTAATAAATGAGATGTGAGCGGGCAGAAGCTTTTTACACATGCTAAAAAGGTTAAAGTACCTCCTTGGATGAACCCTTAAATTAATATGGACCCTTTTTATATTATATGAATGTTTTACAACCACAAATGTCTTTTTCAAACATGGAACCAACAGCAGTTTTTCTGTGATATTGATCAAAGAACCCTTTGTGGCACTTTTAAGAGTGCATGCACTCTTTTAGATGTTATGGATGAAGCTTGGGGGAGATTAGTTTGTTTATGAATGCTGCCACATATGAAAATATAGATGATTGCACTCTTCTGTTCTAAGAGGAGGGCCATTTTCTCAAATGTCAGCTGTCTAGGTCACTCCAGTCCTGTAATGTCCCCATTATCATTTTATTTTAAAAGCTTTTACCGGCACATAAATCAATATTTTATGTTTTAATGCATGTTTGTATTCAGTAAACATTCAACACATATAATGCACATTTCTGTCATATCGAGAGTGTAACTAACTGATACTCAGTATCAGTCCAAATCACTGGATATTGGAAAAAGCTTCAGCTGGCACCTGAAAACAACAAAATAGTGAGCCACATGCCATGAAGAGAGATGTGTCAGGACACAAGTAACACAGATGATGCATCTCAAATGACTCCTGTACTTACATAGTGCATTGTGTAGGATTAAATAACATCTAATCTAATAAAACAACAAGACTTATTGCCCATGTGATTTTAAAATTACACAGACGTGGTCCATGAAGACTATATTAGATTACCTATCACTGAAATCATTGTTATTTCCCAGCCAAAACATATTACCATTTCAAATTAGTATATGATTATCATTTGGAAGGGGGGGAAACTAATGAAATCTAAACGATGTTACTCCTTTGAGGGAAGATACTACACACCTAACGATACTACACATTATTATTGTTGCTTTTCTTGCTGTTAGTTGGGAGAGTTTTCTCTTATGGCCTGGGATAGATATAGAAATTAAAGAAATAAGTGATTTAATTTAGCAGCAATAGTGTTGCTCCAGCATTTAGAGGAGCCATTCCCACCTGTCTTGCAGCAGAGGTGGCATGATGAAGAAAATACAGCCTGTCATTAGCAAAATCCCACACACAGCCACACAGCCTGAGAGTCAACAGTTTTATTCTGACGTTTACGATAACTGAACAGATGTAGTCTTTCAAAAAATGCTCACAGGTGCTCACAGATGGGCTTAACACAAATTTACGGCAAAGACTTAAGAACACACTGAAAAAAAAACATTTCCCAATCAGGGTTAACCCGTACAAGTCCACAGTTATTACTTTAATAAGTAATGGATTTACACATATAATGGCATTCTAAATGACACAATTACATGTCGACGAATCATCAACATTTTGTTTTTGGGTCTAAAGGCAAAAATATTTTGTTTTGCCAAACAAGATTTTACACACACTAATAACTTTACATACATTTACATTATAAAATACCTCCTCTTCTACAAACACAGATGGGATATTTACAAAGGGGATTGACAAAATGATGATATCTATCATCACTGTAGTAAATCTCATCACTTTTTTTTCTGAGGATACCGCATATATAAATATCACATAAAGAGGAAAGACCAACATGTTTCATTACACAGAGAGTATATGCATAAGTAAGGGTGCCCTCATCAAGTTACATATTTGGCTGATTATGCGCCCAGGCCAGAATGAGTCCCCGCCTCGCACCCATAGACCCCCGGATAGGCTGCGGGTACCAGCGACCCTATTAAGGATTAAGCGGTTACAGAAAATTAATGCACGAACGAATGAATTTAACATATTTCAAAACATAAATAAAACACAAAATGTGGTCTGTGCAACAGTTACAGCATATTTTTTTATTTTATGTTTTTTTTTAATATCTTAAACTCTGCTAATAAACAAACTGTAATAAAATGCTAAAATAACAGAAATATATCAGAAAGAATGTTTGACTTGTTTCCCACAATAAACAACTTAACTATGTTAACTTTAAAAATGTGTTTTTGACTGGGGGCTTTCAAACTTTTCCACTCGACTGTATTTAGTCCTATTTAACTTGATTTCCTTATTAATCATTGTACTCTTTTTATTGTACTGTTAACATGTGGCTCTAGTTTTTTTGCTATACAGTTCATTCCTAGGAGTCCACAGCTTCAACAGAAATCCCCTGCTTATGGTATGAGAAAAAATACCAGATGCATTTATCTCAAATGTCACCAGCTTTTGTGATCGACAGAAATAACTACACCTTCTAAGGGTTATAACACAACATCATTAATGTTGACCTATCAACAGCTACAATATAAAACCAAGAGCAAGTGTGGAGTTGACCAATGCCAGCACAGAATGGTCATTAATCTTCCCTTTAGGAACACAGAGAGAGTACACGTCTCATTTCCCTCTACAAAAGTCACATGACCACACAAGCTTGACATGGAGTCAGCAGGCAGACAACGGAACACAGTGTCCAGAAACAGCTTCTGCTGATAGAGCTAACAGGTCACTTCAGAATCTGAATGAGATTTCAAATGAAATCAGGCTCATTCTGTTCCAAAGTGAAACTTCTAACTCGAACCAGAAATCATAATGAAGCACTTAAAAGCTAGAATCAAGTGTAGCACTTAAAAGCTAGAATCAAGTGTAGATCTGATGTTATCAAAACTGCATCCTGTTCTACAGATTTGTCCTGGACAAATGCATATTTTGAAGTCTGGGAAAAGAACAGTTTTGTGTTTTGATGCTTCATACCAGCCTCTGTGGTTGGTGAAAAAAGGCCCAGTCGAATTGTTTTGTTTCACATTTAAACACATTTTCACTTTCAATACCTAAACGGAGCAACATTCTTTTACGTATATAAATCCAAGGCAGGTATGAAATGTGTTGTTTTTCTCTTAGAACTGTATTTTTTCCCTGCAAAGAATGAAGAACGTTGTATCTGAAACATTATTTTCAACCAATTGCGCAGCATATCAATGCCCTTTTTCAATCTTGACCTGATTCCAAAATGTTCTGTTCAGCTTGAAGAGCAAAAACTGTCTTTGAAGGAGTTTCACCTGCAACAAGCTGAGCAAGTGCAGCTGTAGAATGTACCCACGCATTAGCAAATGTTCACTTTGGAAAAATTTTGGAGGTGCTTTTTTGGTGGTGCTCATTACAGACAGAAGATTATGTTCTATTCAGCGGGGTTTATCCCGACTCCCCAGGGCCCCTTCTAAACTGCTTGTGGAGCTGTGGATGTCTTACAGAGGCATAGCTTTTTTCAGTGCACAGCTACCGTGACGGGCAAGAGCTCTCTGGAGGACTGGGACTGCTGTGCCCCATCGGGAGCCAAGCGCAGGCTGACACTGCCATCAGCCATCCCAGGATCAACCCGCAAATCCCTCTGGCCCAGGCGAATGGCCACGATGAACTGCCTTTTGAAGGTTTCGCTTAGTACAATGTACAGAAGTGGGTTGATGCAGCTGTTGGCGTATCCCATGCTTATGGCAATATTATAAGCGTAGATAAAGGCGAAACTTGGCCGCTGGACGCCCAAATGGGCCAGCTGCAAGATGTAATATGGAGCCCAGCAGATGAAGAAAGCCAAGCAGATGGCCACTGCCATGCGGGTAACCTTCCTGGTGCGGATGCGAAGGCTGCGCTGAGGCAGAGGGGCTACGGTTGCAGCCATATTCTTGAGGATCTTGAAGAAGACCACACAGATGACTACCAGCGGCAGGGCGAAAGCTAGCACAAACTGGTAGAGGGTGAACCAGTAGGTGTCTGTGGCCGGGTTGGGCAGAAGAAGAGCACAGCCCACAGAGCCATCTCGCAGAGGCATGAGGCCAGCGTACATCCAAACAGGCGTGATGGAGAGCAGGGATAGTATCCACACCAGGCTGACCACAGAGACAGCCATGCATGGTGTACGCACATGGTTGAAGCGGATGGGATGGACCGTGGCCAAGTAGCGGTCCAGAGTCATGACAGTCAGGATGTATGTGCTGACAATCTGGCTGTTGGAGTCCAGCGCAGTGATGACTGTGCACATGGTGGCCCCAAAACACCAAGAGCCATTTCCTACAAGTTGATGGATGAGGAAAGGCATGCCCAGAAGGAAGAGCAGGTCCACAATGGACAGGCTGAAGATGAAGATGTCAGGCACGGTCTGCTGAGCCCGAAACTTTGTTTTCTTGACTATTGTGTAGATCACGATGCAATTACCAATGATCCCAACAAAGCAGATGACTCCATAGATGCTTGGCATGAGAACATTGCGATAGGGCTCGCCGATGTCTGCAAGAAACACAACACATGCAGCCTGATTATCATGCACAGCTTTGTTTCGTTCACGCATTGCTCTGTAAGTTGATGACATTGGCTACACAGACCAGTTGAAAATGTACGCCTGCATGCCCTGAAAAAACACGATGCGCTAAAATGAGTGGTTTCGAACACCATTTGTTTGCACATGAATAAGAATTAGAACAGTTCACTGACTTCTGAATCTAGTTACTTATCAATGATTATCAGTGCTTTATTGTCTAAGTATACTTATTTTTATTATAAGGCGATGAATGGATGGATAAAAGCCTTTTCGGATAGATGAGGAATGTAAAAGGAGGAGATAAAAACTACCTGCATGAACAGTCTGAGATGAGTTTTCCTGGAGGCTGGAATTATCATCGGGATCAGTGAGATAATCCATCTCCAGCTTAATCAACCTACTTGAATCATCGCCAAAACAAAAAAGAAAGAAACAGTCATACAGGATGTAAATATGAAACAGAGGATATTATATAAACCAAAATCACCGGTTTAATTGAGAGATTAAGGTTTGAACGCTTGTAAATCGTGTGTGAGGGATGTGAACGGTACGCAGATGAGTGAACTTACCGTCTTTACCCGGAGCCTCGTCGCTGCAGGTTTCAATTCGTTCCGAAGCATCACATTTTCGTCCGTTAAAATGACATCCTGATAAGTTGAATGACTTCTCCTCGGTTTGGGCTTGAAAGCCCCCCTCTTGCTCTTCATTAAGAGCGCGAGGGCTGAATGAAGCTCGCGCTGGATGACGGAGAGGAGCCGTGGTTCACGCGCTCGCACGCCTGATCTTCAAACACACGTCTCAAACATCTCCCACCCGCCCAGGGAGAGGGCTCTGGAAACTTGCGCTGCAGTCAGCTCCTCTTCAGTTAAAAGTATTCATCTTTAGAGCCCATGCTGTCATCCTAACGACGATAATTTGACCATTTGTTGCGTACTAAAAAGACTTTTTCCATTCCCGTCTCCACCAAAACCCATTTTTTAAATAAATGAATGAGCACAGTCTATGTCTTTGAATGCAATGCCATTAAAGTCCCTGTAGGTGAAATGGTCAGGCGTCCCGATACTTTTGTCCGTATAGTGGATTCTGATAGGAAGTCTCTGCGCTTGTCTCTCGACATTTGTAGAAGTTTTACAAGTCATAGGCACGCATTTCAGTCTACACTTTAACACGTAGTACACTCGTTTGAGCGCATCAGTGGTGATAGTTTCTGTGGGTCCCAAGGTACATAAGAAACCAAAGTGCTGTTATATAAATGCGTTCACTGTGCTTGATCAAATGTCAGTCATTTATTAAAGACAAAGAACACCATGCGTTCCCATACACATCGGTGCAGAGCTAGTCGATCCACCTCCTCCTCATGTTAAAGTGTGTGGTAATTTTACGATAAGATAAGGAAAGGCAATCCTTAGATCAAGAAAAGAGAAAAAACAAAGACATCAACAAAACCAAAGTACCCCCCAGGACCACCACCACATCACCCCTGGGTAACAAACTAAAATCTCCCACCCTCCTAGTTTGCACAGAGACCCTGGATCATCAGGACCGGCTCTGTCTCTCAATATTTGAACAACAAAGTAGGTGGAACATGTAAATATACATCCATTCATCCATTAGGCTGCAGATCCTAGCCAAGGTCACTGGGGGTGCTGGAGTCTATCCCAGCGGTCATATGGTGAAAGACAGAAAGACACGGGCAGTTCGCCAGTCTGGGCAACGTATACAACATCACAAATCAACTCAAATAATGCTTATTAGAACTCTGTAACACACATTCACATCCTGAAACAGCTGGTGTTTTTGCACAATGCTTAATAGAACTCTGTAACACACTTTCACATCCTGTAACAGCTGGTGTTTTTGCACATGGTTTATAAAAACCCTACACACAGTGATGACTCACAAGGTGACATGACAGTTAGTGTGAACCCTAACCAGCCCTTTTTTAACCACCATTTTTCAATGTCATTCATGTCAGGGAAAAAATATGTCTCATATCTTTTTTCATGAATTTGCACTAATTCTTGACCCTTTATGACCATCTGTGCATTTTACAAATATCTAACCGAAAAAATATTGAAAAGAGGCCTGAGGTGTGTGGGAGAAGAGAAGGGTGCAAGCACAGTAGGTTGGAGTGCTGTTTTGTCTAGCATTTGCCATCTAGTCACAGACCAGTCTTCAGCAGCGTGTTCATAGCACTTCATCTTTCATAACAATATTTTGACCAAATGTACTCAATGACAGGAAGAACTGAGCTCACATACAGCTAGGCTACTGTAAACACTGTAAATGACAGGTTGATGAGAACATAATGTGACACACACCATGTGGACAAAAGTATTTATTAGGAATTATCTCCATATTTATGCTTTTGAATGCAATGTCATTTATTAAAGTCCCTGGTGGTGTAATGGTCTCAATACTATTGTCCTTATTGTGTACTTACAGCTTCACATGCAGTCGTTCTAAGCAATGACGGACAAAATAAATCGTCAAAAACCTTTTTTACCTATTTCAGTAAAGTATTAATAACTTAATTAATAGATAGACAGCCCTGACATATAGTAGCAAGAAGGTGTAGCAGCAATATATATATATATATATATATATATATATATGTTAATGGGGTTCATAGTTGTTATAGCAAAATGTGCTGATATGAGTGGCTCCTCATGAGAAGCCCCTTTTCGCAAATTTTTGGGCCGCTCCAAACATGAGCTGGGCTCGCCTGTCCTGACAGTGTGCCCCGTGCACTGTTCCAGATCAGTAAATCGTAAGGCAGCTGTTGGTGAAGTGAGGGGCACTGTCCATGCCAGACATAACATTTTGACTTGGCAGTGAGACTTTGCCAGACCTTTGCAGATATATTTGTCATTCAAGTCAAGTCAAGTCAAGTAGGTTTTATTGTCATTTCGACCATACAGACACTGTACACAGTGAAGTGATATAACATGCCACCAGGACCATGGTGCAACACAAGTGCAGGACAGAACAGCACAAGACCACCACAAGACAAACAGGACACAAAACTAAAAGCACGCTTCCGAATTCCAAATTCTAATTCCAAAGCAACAGCAGCTTAGTGGGTAACTTCTGTTCCACAATATATTTTTTACACTCACATTTAGTCTTTTGTCAAGTCAAGTCAAGTGGGTTTACTGACACTTCAGCCATATACACAGTACACAGTGAAATGGAACAACGTCCCTCCAGGACCATGATGCAACAAAAGAACAAAAACAGAAATACAAGGCTACATAAGTGCAGACAGGACAAAATACAAAGAGGAATGACAGCAGAAAAGACATTATAAGAAAAAAACATGAGCAACAAAACAACAAGAAAGTGCAGATTTTTAGTGCAGAGTCAAATATGCACAACAGAGACAGACAGCAATAAATAACAACTGTGTAAAAATGTCAGGTTGTAATACATAATGGCTATTTACAGTAGCAGTTGGGGTGTAAGTTGTTTGTTCAAGGCAGCATAAATGTTCGCTGTGTGTCTACACTGTTTTAGGAGAGGACAGTGTTTAGTTCAGGTATATGTTTGTGTGTGCATGTGTTTGTTTGTTAGGTACATTTATATTATTACTACTTATACTAATTCAAACTAAGAATAATACAAATAATATTATACAGTAAAGAGTGATGTACAGTATATTAATGTGGTCCGTGTGGAGACCCAGTGTTACTTGTAGTTCCCATCAGAAACCTTGTTTGATTTAATCAGGACTTCATTAAATTAAATCAGGAGCTGCTGATCAGGAGCCAAACCTGTGTTTTCCTCACAAAATAACTACTTTTTTACAATTAACACAAATCTTGATACTTTTCTACTTTCTTGTTTGCTTGCTTTTAGTCTAATGTTAACTTAGCAAGTAGAAAGACATTATCATAAGCTGAAAAAATGGCTTTAAACAATGACATGACATGGTCACCTGTTGCAGCATAGCATTTTTGTATTCATTGTTTTATTAAATTATGATAGATAGCGAGGATTGAGTAAACACTGTAAGTATTGGGACGCCTGACCATTACACCAACAGGGACTTAAATGACATTGCATTCCAATAATAATAGCCTTGCAGACATTTTAAGGCAAATAGTTTCTTTACCACTATTTTATCGTTATCAACATTGCTTCAAAAAACACCAGGTTGTCTGTTTATTTCAGATAAGAAATAAAAAGGCTATAACTGCACTGTAGACTTTGAAACCTCTGGTTCTTATCAACACTATAAAGACATCTGAGTCGGTAAGTTTCTCTCCAGTAATCCATTTTCCATTACACTGCTCTGAACCACTTAATCCAAATGACTGACTTCTGCAGACATTTTGAAATGGCAGAACACCCCTTTAAGTGGTCAAGAAGGCAAACACATTTAAGGACAACATGGAAATCAAAAGTGGCCTTCAACATTTAAAAAAAACTGAAGCTTTAATTCTGTAAGGCTCATGAATGTTTTTAGTCTATGTGTTGCACTGAGATCTGGAATTCACCTGTGTATGGGCACCAATTACAGGGGAAACAGAAATTGAGGTTTTCAAAAGGCTGGACAGTTCAGAGGTAAATAAAGCAATTCAAAGGGGCTGTTGTCAGATGCTTGATTCTAGAAAAACATGAAGCAGAATCAGAATTGCTTTTATTGGCCAAGAGTGAGAGCGACCACATTTGATTCCGGTCGATGGTTTCTCAAAGACAACTGTATAAAACAAGAATAATATGTAAAGATACAATGTACAATACTGATCAATACAATATACAATAATATACAATCTACAATACAATATGCAACATAGATTTATAATTATAAATATAAGGATACATACTAATATATGTATAGAAAAAGTATTTGTACATATACCGTGTATATGAAACAAACTAAATGATGAAGGAACAAACCAGAATATGTTTTGTAATAAGGTAATGATGGACTTTTGTTTTTTTACTTTGTTAAGTGGCTCTTTCCATTATGTGGAGTAGAACCTTAGTAGAATGGGATAACTAACTTTGGGATTATCCAAAACACATTAAGAAGGCAAGAAAGTCCACTAATGAACTCTTAACGAAATACATATGTTAATTAAACACCATTCCAGATCGATACCTCATGACTGATTGAAAAAATGTTAGGATTGTGCAAAGTGTGTGTGTGTGTGTGTGTGTGTGTGTGTGTGTGTGTGTGTGTGTGTATGTGTGTGTACATATATATACAATAGTGTATAAGGTTACAAAAATGAACAGCATGATATACTTCAAATTAATGGCAATCAAAAACACAGACTTTAATATGGGGTTGATCCTCCTTTACAGCTACAACAGCTTCCAATCTTCTTGGATGAGTGCTGTTGGTCGAGAAGGCCTGGTTCACAATCTCCGTTCCAGTTCATCACAAAAGTGATATATGGGGTTGAGGTCAGCCTGAATTCATTAATTAAGACGTGTCCCAATACTTTTGTCCATATAGTGTACCAGTTTAAAAATATGAATAGCCTAGCAACTATTGTCAATTTATCAAGGACAATACGCATCTTGTGTCCACAAAGTTGGGATCATTGTGTTGTGTCTTGGTATGTTGAAGTATTAAAGACTGCCCTTCACGGTTGTCGCTATACTTCTGTACACGCAGTGTGTTTTCCTCGGGTGTTGGTGTGAGGTTGGTCGGTCGGGGGCAGGCTGAGCCCATGTTACTGAAAGACCAGCTGCTGAGGAAGTGGGGACACACGTCCCGAGTCTGGAGCTAAACAAGCTTCATCACGGAGGAGTGGAGTTTCCGAGGCGCAGCAGCGGTTAAATTCTACTCAAAGTGGGATTTAAAGCGAACTAAGAAGAAGAGTAAACCCCTCCCACGAATGTGAGTAGAGTTTAGTTGTGTATATCTTACCTGAAAATCTATCTGAAAGCTTTTATTCTCGCTCGCGTTAGAAAACGTAAGGAAGCGTGCTAACGCGGAGTTAGCAAAACAAGCTATCGTCTCAGTCGCAGCGGCCCGTTTGAGTCGCTAGGTTCCCCAGTGCTTTTCAGGGTTTAAAACCATAAACAACGACCTCTCCCTGGCCACATTTTGTAGAACACATATTTGTACATTCAGAGTGACCCAGCTGACTCTGTAGTTTGATTTATTTTTGAGTCTTTCTCGCTGAAAATGTGCCACGTTAGCGCGGTGGCACAAATTAGTTGCTCGCTTGGCTAACCTAGCGTGTGTTTACACCCCAGCCCGGACCATAAACATGTTGGATAATATGTGTATTTGTCTTTAATTACATTACACGTTTGACTTATTTTATGGTAGAGATGTTTTAGAGATGTTGTAATATCGGCTGTGGTGATAGTGACAACGTTAGCCATCGAGCTAACGAATGTTCTAGTTAACGTTAATGGACCTAACTTAATTCTAGACTAGATTTTTGATCAAATTCAAATGTATTCAGTAGTTAACCTCCATATTTAATGTTTTACCCTATTGTGTAGTGCAGATGAGTATCCAGCATTCTGCTCTGATTGTGTTCTTAGCTATAAAAAAAAGTGGTTAATATAGACAGTATTCCTTAGTATGTGCTCTGTGGCACGTTGGACTGGGTAGACAGCTGTGCTTTGAGAGCATTTGTGAACTGAGATTGTCCAGCGGGGATTATAATGCTATGAAGTGCTTTCTAGAACAGGCTGTGCAGTTTTTAGTACTGTTACGAAGAGAATAAACGATGGCTGCAACAATCGAGTCACTTTCAGTGTCCTGGGGAGTTCGTCAGTATAAGTAATTTGTTCTTTGACTGAAATGGGTATAATGTGTGATATGAACGCTGCATGATCTTTTTAATTAAAAATCTGTGCATATGTATACATGGCATGTCGTCATCGAGCTTCGTCTCTCTTGTTTTAGGGGTGGGTTGGGGGTGTTCATTCTGACCAGCTACTGGTCTCCTGCCAGACTGCCTCCGTATTGATTCTCTGCCTCTTTATTGGCCAGTTTCTCTCTGTACTGGGGCCCGATTGGCTGGCAGGCTGGTCTTGGAGGACACAGTTGGTCTCTGCAAATGTCAGACGGACGAGCTTCCTTCCTATTTATAAGGGAGCGCTGGGCTTTTTAATGTCAGTCGTATTGTGGGCGCGGTCCATTGAGCACCACGGATCCAGCTGTTCATTTGTACCTTCGGTGTCACATTTCCTTTAACACTTTTCCTCTCCTTTGCAGGAGCCTCGCCTTGACCTTTATGTGAGCATCGAGGCGGGTCAGAGACTGGAGGAGTGATTCGGAGCCACCGTGTGTACCATCTGCCCTGGATCTACCCCATCCTGCACACACTTTGAGGCATCTTTTGTCTTCATTCAATCCTCCACAGGGGAACAGACTTTCCAGAAACAGACCTTTTTTGACCGTTCTGCTGTAGTTTAGTCTCTTGTAGTATCCTGTCACGCTGAATCATGGAGGCCATAGCCAAGTATGATTTCAAAGCTACTGCAGATGACGAGCTAAGTTTTAAACGGGGAGAAATCCTTAAGGTAACAAACTCCTTTTGTTTCTTGAATACTCATCTACACGCAAGTTGTCTGCACTGTATGGACAAAAGTATTTGGATGCCTGACCATTTCCCCAACAGGAGCTTTAATGTCATTGCATTTAAATACAAAGACTTAAAGACTTTAATAATGGGTTGCTTCAACTTTTCTTGGAAGGCTTTGTAGTGTTTCTGTGGGTTTTTGTGCCCATTCATTCTGTAGAGCATTTATGTGGCAAATCACTGATGTTGGCTTTGTGCACTGGGGCACAGTCATGCTGGAATAGAAAAGGTCCACAAAGTTGGAGACATGGCATTATAGAAAAAAAACTTGGTATGCTGAAGTGTTAAAATTGCCCATCACTGGAAGTAAGGTGTCAAATCCCTGATCAACAAGTGTCCCGATACTTTTATCCATTTAGTGTATGTGAGAACTATCAAAGCTTGCCTAAAGTTCTGCTGTATCACTAAATTGCATTGTGTTAAAAAAGGAATGATTGTGTGTTGCTTCTCATAAATTGTCATTTCTTTAGAGCATCACATTATCTCTTTGTTTGTTGTTTTATCCTTGGCAGCCAAAACAGAGCCTAAATACCTGGAGATGTTAGATTGTATTTGTGCTTCAAGCATTAATAGCGGTTTCTGTCTAAGATTTTGGCAGACAAAAAAAAAATGTTTTATATTATCTAAATATGTACTTGGCATGTAAGACAGTGGAGTGTGGACACAAAAATCCACCTATGAGAGAAATGGTGTTTTAATGTTCTGTGGGAAAGTTTAAGAACCTAATTGAACACGATCCAGTAGGAGGCCACTGCTGTGCCACAGGCATCCTGCATCCATGTCTCTACTCCTCCAATTTAGTGAAATGTGACACAAATGTAATCCTGTTTGATACCTTAAAGCAGCATACCCTGCGTACCCTGCAGTGATTAACATTTCTTCCTTCTTCTAACTGCACTAAACATTCTGTTGTTCTGCTTCCTAGCCTGTTTAACACCAGACTTGTTTGTTGCTCATCATGTCACTTCGATGCTGAATTTTGAAATCTGAGTGAAGCAGAACTGCCTTAAAATACTTAAGTTCCACTTCTCTGTTTGCTTTTTTGCTTGAATGCTCATCTTCACTGCAGTTTCTGTAAATCGTTTTGACCCTTCAGGCTGCACATCATTGAACTGAGTTCTCCCTCAAAAGACTTCAAGCTGCCTCCTTTGAGCGGGATTGTACAGCCTGGCGTAGAAGTGGGTTTTTGCCCCAGTGCTCTGAGATTTACGTGCAATCATTGTAATCCCTCTCACTGGACGTCATAGGGTTTTTGATAAAGAAGGAAGCATCAGCACTCCACATATATAATATCCTTTATCTTCTTTCATCTTGAGTTGATGGCCTGACCCCTCGTCCACCCCCAACCCCCCCCCCCTCCGCCCCCCATCGCCTTATCGCATCATGAGGGATTAAAATAGCCATTAGTGCTGTCTAGATTAGGATTTTTGTCATGGAGGCAACTTTTGGATAGTAGTTACATAATACCACTTTAAGTTGTAAGAGCACAATATCTTTATTGTGGAAGGTTTATTTATAGTAAAAGCAAAGCCTTAAGTGTACATTTAGCATTTGAAAAGTCAGGATTGTTAAAGCTCTAGCAGGAGACAACATAATGTAAAAGTTAATGAACGAATACTGCTGTTAATCAGTTAAATTACTTCATACATTTTTTAAACATATCTTGGTGGGTATGTTCTGAGTAGTGCTTGGATAAAGACCTTATGTCAAACAATATTGATTTTAGAAACAATTAAAGTGTGTTGTTTATACAGCGCAGTATTTTTGTTTTTGTTGCACTCTGACGCAACAATTTTTTTCATTTAAAAAAAAAACCACTGTATTTGGAGAACCACTTTTCTGTGCACGTGATGCCACACTGAAATTTCCCCTCTCCATCAGCTTAGCTAAAAGAAGTGAAATGTTTTTTCCATCATACAGCTATTATCTTTATTTTTAATTATGGCATCTGTTAGGAATGCTGTCTGTGGTCTAACCCTTACAGTCCACTTGTATTAACTACTGTTGTCTGCTACTTCTGTCATTATTGCTTCTTCATTTCTTTAGCTTTGTGTGGCTTCTTTGTTGAAGCGTCCCCAGAAAAGTGTACCTGTTCTCTGAACAAGGAAGCGATTTGTGGTAGGTTTTTAGGAGAAATTAGGCTTCTTGCATGCAGGAAGAGGAGAGTGCCGTGTAGTTAGTCAGCTTATATTATACATCTTAATGTTAGTCAGCTTAATGTATGCATACACTTTTGGATACACCTTGAATCTGATTAAATCAGCCTGCCTCACCTAATCAGACGTCATCTAATTCAAATGTATTTTGACGTCAGGAAACATCAGGCTTTCTTGCTTTGTCTAAAAACGGCTTGAGGAAACTTAAGCGACAGCCGTTCCTCTTGACCCTTTTAGTCCTCAAGGTTCTTGGGCACCTTTTCCAGAAACTGAGGTCATTTAGCTAAAAGCTCAGTTCATTTTAAACTATTTCAATAATGTTGGTTGGCATTTCTGCAAAAAACAGTGCTCCCTCCCCCTCCTTGGCTATTACCAAGAAAAGCAGTGAAAGAGGAACACCTCCCCATCTGCACATGGCATCTTTACTTCGAGCCTGTTATGAACTTGAGGTTAAAAATGACGCATGATACGTTTGTGCTTTATTAATGTGGGTTTATAGCAGTTGTGGTATTTTGCTGTTGCCATCTGTTGTCATAGACCTAACAGTGCATGGCTGCTCCTTTTCCGCACAGACAACAGAAGTAAACGTGCAATCGTCAAATATTTTACACAGTTGTTTGAAAACAGCTTGTGCACCTTGAATGGGTAAATACTTTGCGTGGCCACTAAAAAAAAGCACATCACAGCTTTACTTCACAGTGAATGTTTATTTTAAGGTGATTGAAGCATGTAATTAGTGCGGATCTAGCAAGTGTGAAAAGGACCTAATTGTAATGTTAGACCACTGAGTCAGATCCCCTAATAACTGGCAGAACTTGTGGTGTGTTTCCAGTATGCACCAGTAGTACCTACTAAAAGTAGTGCGCAGAAGGACGTGACACAGTCTTTGGTGTCTATAGCTCACTGTCCGCACACACTGCTCTGTGTTCCTGGCTGCATGCTGTTTCACTTGGTGAATGGGTTAAATGCAGAGACAGAATTTTGTGCTGTTCAAAAAATCAACCATAGTACAAATTGCTGAAAAAATTGCTGGGTATAAAAGAAAGGTGTCAGAACGCAGTGTATTACAGCTTACTGTTAATGGGACTATAGAGTGGTCAGAGTGCCCATCCTATCTTCTGTTTACTGTCAAAAGTGCCTACAATGGGCATGTGAACATCAGAACTGGCAACTGGATCAATGGGGGAAGGGGGCTTAGTCCAGTGTCCATCATGCCTTCCTGGGGAATAGATTTAACCAGGATAGGTAGTAGGCAAGCTGTCTGAGGCAGTGTGATTCTCTGGACAACGTTCTCCTGGGAAATCTTGGAGCAAGACCCTTATCCCCGAGTTGCTCTAGGGACTGCCCCCTGTAGGTAGGGAATGAAAGTCGCTTTGAATGCCGTAAATGTAAATCAACTCGGGCTAAAAATACAAATGAGGGCTCGTTGGAAAGGAGATCTACCGAACTGTAGCGTTTGAAGTGTCCGAGTGCTTTCCCCGCAGAGATACTGTATGTAACTCAAAAAGATGTGGGACAAAAATATTGGGAGACCCCAGCAAGGTGAATGGGTATCTTGTGTATAAACATCCAGAAAAATATATTTATTGCCACAAAAAAAGGTGGAGGATATTTTCAGTTTCTGCATTATTGTGGGGATTTCCAC
Source organism: Hemigrammopetersius urotaenia (assembly GCA_037974485.1). Lineage (NCBI taxonomy): Eukaryota > Metazoa > Chordata > Actinopteri > Characiformes > Alestidae > Hemigrammopetersius > Hemigrammopetersius urotaenia. The sequence goes on from JBBPDC010000028.1 coordinate 12,192,925, forward strand.
GTAAAGTTTAGTTTGCTAAAAAATCTCTGTGTGACTGAATCCGCGACTCCTGATCCGCATAAAACTGAGGGATTACTGAACGTGATAGCTACACTTGCACATTTGACATAAAGGGTTGTAAGCAGCTGTTCGTTTCCTTTGATGTCTTGCCATGCAAAGCTTATAGCATTGGGTAGAAATAGGTAGGAACAGTCAACAATCAATAGCTGCTGTTTTGATGCAGATTTTGAGCTTTGGGTCATACACAAAGATTAAGTTCCATTATACCAGCTAATCCTACTCCCCCCATGGTGCACTTTATAAATATAGGCTCAGACATATCAGCTGGGACTCTCACTTGTTTTAAAGTTAATCATGATCAGCATAATACTTGCATGTCATGTTATATTATTAATTGTTTCTAGAGTATGGCTGCCTTTTTCTTTTTCTTTTTTACAAATGTAAATGTCCTATTTTATTTCAAAAGTGTCCCTCGTGTTCTGTAGTTTTCTGGGGCCATGAGACTCATATCATCACTACTAAACATCAAGGTTCAGCAGGGGCAGCTAGATGTTTTCCACAGAAAGGGCAGCTGCTCTTGCCTTGACCCGTTTTACTCTGACTTAATTCTGACCCTACGGGCTTGGTACGAGTCTGATTCACCAAGCTTGCTTCATTTATTCTGCTCTCCTGACTTTGAAGTGAGTGGGAGCGACTCAGTCAGATTGTGCCCTCAAGGGTCATGGTCCTGTGGACGCACGAATTGTGTGGAGAATTGGGCTGGTGGTGAGAAAAAAAAAACCCCGTTTCCACATGCATGGCTGCATCCTTGTTCCTGGAAAAACCATGCCTCAAACACGTCATTATTCTTTAAACTTGCTGCTGGGCTGCTGAATGCATCATGTTCTTGGAATGTCTAGTGTCATCTTTTTTGAAGATTTCTTTCAAATGGCCACTGACTATCACAAAAGCATCTTTTCTGGCCATGCCTTTGATGTACAAGCAGGAGAATTAGGAGTGGACAGATGATGAAAAATATGAGCAGTAGCTGTTCTGTATCCGGATCCTTGCATGTCAGTTAATTGCTGCTGCATATATGCTGTTATTGTTTGACCAAAATTTTGAGAACTAATTTCTTTGTTTTAAGTAGCTCCTGGCTGGTTCCTTTTTTTGTTTGCTGTCTTTCTCTTCTTGTCACCTTTTCCTTGCTGCTTCCCCAAAACTATCTTCCATTGTTTTCCAATTTTACCGTTCAGGTGAAATGAGGAAATGGGACAGGGCTCAATGTACTAATAGTGTACACTAAAAGGACAAAAGTATACCCTCTCCCCTTTTAATCTGATGGAGCTTCTGTATCCATGAAGAAAATAATTAATTACAACTTCCTAATAGCATTTTCCCAGTATCTTGGTCTTATATTTACAATAGTTCTTTGGATTGGCTTTAGAATATTTCTACATTTGGCTCTTGTTTTTGAACTCTAAATAATTACCCCACATGTGAAATAGGACCACTGCATTAAGGAAGTGTGTAGTGTCTGCAAGTATGTATAATTTCAGTATTTTTGAAAGATTGCTGTACTTCCCTTGATGTAGTGTCTGTATCCTTTAATTATAAATTAGAAATCCAATATCTAATTCCTAAAGGCCTGTGTTCATTTGCATTTGATCATGTAGTATTTTTCCATCTTGGTGACAGTTTGAGGATGACTGCCAAAAAAAGAACCGGATGTGTCCTGTAGCTCCTTCTGTGAATGTCACCGATTGGTCAGAGGAGGAAAGCGCTTTAAACTATTCATTATCTCTGCAAAGAGCGCAAGTGAACAACCAGTAATGACTGTCCAGGCTTTCCTCGAAGTCCTCAATTTTTTATTTGGTACAGACTTTGAATTGCAGGAACAGACAAGTAGGGCGCTTCATAGTTTTTGTTGGTTGCGAAACTGTTGGTGTTAAGTTTCTTCTAATAAATAAAGACTTTAGATTGTTGTTGAGTACAAGAAATTGCTAATGCACCAGAAAGTAATTTCCTTTTTAGACATGTTATTTTGGAACTTTAAAAAAGAGAAGCATGGAAAACACTTGCAGAATAAGACGTTCTTGACGTATGTCAGTTTTAGATTCTCACCCTCCATATTTCCCCAACCACTTTAAGCCCTGTTTACTCATTCTTTCTCTCTGTGTGTCTCTCTCTTGTTTATTTCTTTCTTTTTTCTTTTTATGAATCTTGAATGAGTGCATCGTATTGCTTCGTATTGTTACTCTTCCCCTGTGTTATTCTTATTGTGAGACAGTCTGTTTATGTAACTTATAATCTGACTTTATTGCTATTGGGATTGATAGAGAACCGGGGTCAGATTCTAAGCTTTTTTTTTTTCCTGTAGCATTATCGCCTCAACGGCACTGGTGTGTATGTCCTTTGTGTCGTCTTCTATCATGCACCACTGAATCCAGGAATAGATCTACTCATAAAAAGTAGATTGTTCTAACTAGGGGTTTAACGTGGTGAATCATTGATGGATAAACTTGTTTCCTGTTAAAATACTTAGGCTTTATGTCTGGGAAAGATGGGAATTTTTACAGGGCTATTTTAAAGCAGAAAGGCAAATGTGCTTATAAGCAAGAGTTTAATTATTGTTTAATTTGATTAATTTATAAACCTGGAGTTTCTTCTCATCATCCAGTCACTGATTTCCTCCTTTATTTTTACTTTTTCCCTCTGGTCAAATTAGTGGGTCTGTTTGATAACCAGTGCCAAAGCAAAGAAACAGTAGTTCAGAAAAGGTGACTGGTAGACTTTCTTTCCAAATCAAAATGTCTTCGAAACTTCTGTTCAGACATGGCCTTTGATAACCATGAAAAAGACATTATCCCCAGAAAGCACACAGTTATTGTCAGATTCACCCTGATGGGGCTTGTGTTAAGCCTGTTCCAAACATTAATTTAGGCTTATTTAACTTCAGAGTGTGTTTACGATTCCGTTTAATAGAGGGTTCAGGAATCACAGTTCAATCTACTCATATTTATGTAAGACTAGAAGCAGTTCCATGTTCTCACAAAATTTAGATTGAAATTAGAATGACAATATCTTATGTATTAACACTGTATTCGGTTGTGGTACAATTTACTAATGAAATAGAGCTGACTGGAGGGAGGGGGGAGTTATGAGGAATGTCATGGACTGAGTTATTAATCAGCAATGATTGAACGCCAGACACTGCAGACGCATCATTATCATAATTAAGAGTACTTATTTTCCTTAGATGTTTACAATGCATTTAGTTTTGCGTGTCACTGTATTTCTATTCATTGTTATTTCCATAGTAAGTAAGGTTGTTTCCCAATATAAACTGGTTTACTAACTAGTGTGTACATATACATGCATACATACACACGGTTATATATGGGTGGGTTATATATACACACACACACATTTACACATTTAAATTGTGTATATGTGTAATAATTAGCACTAATAATTAGTACTCATTAGTGACTTTCGGCTGAGTGTCTTAGCTACGTAGTCATAGCTATCCTGATTAGTTAGATGCTCTTGGCATACTTACTTGTAACTTATTTCAAGATTTGGATTAAGAACATAAATCACCGTAACCAAGTTTTGGCTTCATTTGTGCAGAGGTGTTCATACTAACCGTTCATGAACTGCAAATTGATTCAGCCAGCCATCTCGCCATGCCAGCTGCGATCCTTCTTCCATAGCTTGATCAAGTTTTGATTCAGAGTGTGCACAGAGAGGAGGGGCTATTCACAGGCAAGTCCATTATCAGGGTGCTTGTGAGAGAGAATAAGGCAGATTGCAAGGCAAGGAGGGCTAAGTGAATCAAAGTGCTGCACGTAGCTCTATAATGCATATTAGGTGTTTTTAATTGTAAAAAGAAAATCAATATGTAGCTGGGCCAATAATGTGCCAGGCCATCACAAAAAAATCCCTTTGTTTTTATATGCCATACTTGCATTTGCTTGTGAAAAGAATATTGTCTCTCCAGTCGAGCTAGTTTAGTTCGTTTATCAGTTCTTTTGAAGACAACAATTATAATTTCCTTGTCCTCTTGAAAGTGAATGAATTTGTCTATAATAAAGCTGGTAAGATCTCTTTATGTGAGCGTGATTTTGTGCAACGAACTTCATAAACAAGTGTTGTATAGCCCATAGACCTATTGTAATTTTTTTCTTTTTTCTTTTCCAAATATGTCCCCTTTAAAAGGGATTATTGAGATGTACTGTTTTATAAAAAATTTTATAAAAAAAAAAACAGTCTGTGCAACATGTTATTTTAATTTAGTTTTGTAGATATACAGTAATCACTCACACTGTGGTTATTATGCAACCCAAAAAAAAACGCAGGACCTTCCTCTACAGTTAATTTCTGCTTACTTGTGCCCTAGTTTTACAGTAACAGACTTTCCCAGCATTGACCTATGGCATACTTCTGCTCATTGTGTGTATCTCAACATTTTTTGACCTTAAAGGAAAGATTTTGTGAACATTAGCATGCTCTGTGAAACGCTCAGTTTCAAAGAGATCTTGTGGTTTTGAATCATGCTAAGAGTAGAAATGAGAAGCAGCTTTTATTTTTGTCTTTTTGCGTTTTAGCTGAGCTGAGTAAGAAAGCAGTAAGGCTTGTGCTCTTAAGAGTTGTGAATTTGGCATGATTAAATAAGCCAGAGTGCTTTTGAATTTGCTTGAACTCTAGAGAAGCTGAAGTGCCTGTCTGTCTGTCTGTCTTACTTTCACACACAGTCAAGAATGAGAAATAAAGCCCTTTCCTGTGGTTGATGAAGGACTAGAGGAAAGCTAACACAAACTGTGCAGCATCAGATGAATTACCGGTAGTTTTTACCTCTGCAAGGACCTGTTAGATGCTTAACAATGTGTGCAGTAAGTGGACAAAGTTTAATGCAGCACTGATGAGATATACCCTGCGTGACACACACAATAACAGGCCGCTACCATGTCAGTGTCACTGCTGTGCTGAGAATTAAACCTGCCAAAATAATACTTGCAAATGTTGCAGGGACCACAGTCTATGATTATAAACTGCAGAGTACTGCTATATGGGGCAGCTGGTGACCTGGTTGTTAGGGAGTTGCCCCTACAATCAGAAGGTTGTGGGTTTGAATCCCTTGAGCAAGGTGCTATTCTCACACACTGCACTCCAACCCCCCCCCCATTTCTGTCTGCACACTGCTTCACTTGGTGAATGGTTTAAATGCAGAAAAAGATTTTCACTTTGTTCACTCTGTGTGGTGTGGTGTGGTGTGGTGTGTCCACACGTGACTATAAGAGGCCCTTTATTATAGTAAATGGAGCTGTGCAATGGACAATGAGTAGATACAAAGTAAGTGTACATAATAAAGCGTTGTGTGCATGTGTGGTCATTTCCCACTCACAGTCTGACTTCAGCAGTTATTGCATGCTCATTCCCACTTACTGTCATTAATCCATTCTTGCTAATTCTCTACTCCTGTCTCTCTGAGTTGCAGTGAAAGAACGCTAGTCTTGTAATGTATATTCTGTTTTTATCCTACACTGCTGTTTGTTATTGGTCACATGTTTAAAAGTTTACTGTTGACTGTATGTTTTGTTTCTAGTTCAAAAATACACACGATGACTTGATGTTTGTTCTCCGGTTATTGCAGGCTCCATTAACAACACGCATAAGATAGAAGCGTAGATTAGGTGCATGTAACAGCACCCTGGTAACGTGTGCATGTGAGTCTGCAGCTGCCCTTGACAGTACTTTGTTCTCATTTCCTGTTTGGTGCCTCTTCCACCCCCAGCAGCTTCCTGTCTCCCTGGAGCTGCGGAGAGCACATGCATCGAACCCTTAAACTTAATTCCTTGTGACTTGCCAGTTCTAATTTGCTTACGTGAGTGTGTTTTTTTTTGTTTTGTTTAGTTTTTTTTACTTGAGCTTTGTTAAGAAGAGTATCATTTATTTTATTCAGAGGAGAGAAGTGGATGAGACCGGGCAAGACACTGGGCTTTATCCTCCTTGATTAAGTTCTTGTCTTATAGTCCAACTGTTCTAAACCTTTATTAACAATCTAGATATTTCAATCCTGGAACACTTAAGTGTGTCTGTTGAGAGGGAGACTGAAGGAGATCTAGAATGCACAGCTTGAATTCAGAAGTCAGTTTTCTCCCAGGCTCTCTACTCAAATGAAGTATGTTATATTTAGCTTTAAGTCCTCAGTTGCAACACACACACACACTTAACGCACTACAGCTATTTCAGTTTTGCTGCTGTGCTGTGAAAGATCTACAACCCAAATTATTCTTACCCTTGTAATAATACCTGTAATTGTAAACTACAAAGTGCATCTGTGTGGTAAGAGGAGCTGATAAAATGCACAGTGAGTGGACAGACTTGACATTCAATATGACATCCAATAACTAATCTATAATTACCAGGGGTGCTGGAAGCTTCCGAGTATGCCAATTATAAATATGTAGCTAATTATAATTTATTACAAACAAAAGTGTGGTTGTGCTAACTTTGCATCATACATCGCTTTTTTCCTTTTTCTTTTCTTCCATCTCTCTAAAGGGTTGTGGTACCACTTTGACGTGGTGTCATACAGCTTTGAAAAGCCTGACACGGTATAAGCCTCCCCAATTTGTCCTCAATTTCAGCTTTAATTGCGTCTTTACATTTTACGTGTCACACCCACCCATGTTCCATTACAACGCACTGTAAAATCATTGGTTGCAATCGGAAAGGACAGCAGCACATGGGTTCAAAGTACAACCAATTTCAACTTTGAGTGGACCTAACTTGAACAATGCTGTGTTGAGGTCAGAACAGAGGCATGATGCTCTCTTAACAGAAAACCAATGCCAAAGCAAGTTTTTGAAGTTTTAAGGTAGTCATGTGTAAGCATGCTGGCAGTAAAGATCATTTTTACCCTTTTTACAGTATCGTAAATTTAAAATCTCTACCATTCACAGTATTCATTTACCATACCATACTTTGAGAAATGTTTTGTGTGTTCTCAAGGTGTTTATGAGAATGGAACCCTAATTTCACATTGTCAAGCTATAACAACGTTTTTTAGATATTTTTTATTTATTTTTATACAGAAACACTGTCCCCATATTATATTCATTATACTTGTCTGTTATATGACTTGTGGGCATTTAATAATCTCCATCTGTGGCTTTTTCCCCCTCTATATTCACGGTTCACAGTTCTTCCTGATATATTGTACACTATTTAAAAATATCCCTGAAAGGTTCCTCTCATCCATTAATTTAGGAGTATTACTCTCAGCTTTTTGATGCTGGATTCACAATTCAGCCAAATTTTGAGCGAAGATGAGGGCTGACTGTTACTGTATTGCGCAAGTTTAACAGCATTACAGCTGCAAATCAAGAGGAATGCTGGACTGTGTTGTTTGCAGACTTTTTCACACAATGCAGTGACATTAGATTTATAGAATGTTTATTCTCCACTACGCACATTTTCCGCAACATGCATAAAGAAGCTATGCTCCATCATCATCTCTGTGTCTGTGACTCAGCTCTTCAGACAGGCCCTTCTGAAGGAAACAGTGACTCAGTGACAGGTCGCATGCCAGCCTATCAGGACTGAGGTTTAAATCCTAAACTTGAACGTCTTGGGCACCGGGTCTGTCAGCCTTGTTGTTTTGAGATGTGTGTGTCCTTCATTGGTTTGGTAATTGTTTGAACAGCGACATGTCAACAAAGAACTTCAACAAAGCAAAATAATGCATCAAAAAGAGACTGATTTAGTGATGAGCCGTTACAGCAAAATATAATATTGTGATACCTGGACGTTTTCATTATGGACGAATCAAATCATGCCTTTTCTTTAATTTGAGGTCTGATTTGGATCAGACCACCAAAACATAATGGCCCCAAAAAACTATTCAGTCAAAAATATCTATGAAAAGCTCTTCTGAGCATAAGGATATCAGTTGTCATTGGACCCACCCTTAGGTTAATTGCTATAGGTAAAGATGCAATACAGCACTTCACACTGATGATTTTAACCCAAGTATACAATTCACATGTTTTATTTAGCTTTTTTCCCCTTTTTCCCTTTTTCACTCCGTTTAAGCTGATGAAAGCAGCTCTCCCTCCTGCTGCGTTCAGTAAGCTGTAGTCTCATCGCCATGAATTGTGTTGCAAGGCCTGTTGTGCTTGATAGGCTGCAGTGACATATGCTGTCTTAGCCTCAGCATTCAACAAAGAGATGGAGAACAAAGGAAAGGTGATGCATGTGTTCGGAAACTGAATTCCACTAGTATTATTGATGTTACAAGAGGGTAACACAGAGCCAAAGATGAATATACATCTCAAAAGGAAGCTGAATGAGGAAAGCAAGGGGAATCGGAAGTGTCTAGGGACAGACTCGGCATGTGTTTGCCAATACTGTAATCCTTTGTGTGCTTGTTAAAACGCCTCTCCTAAGTTGGAATTGGCATGGTCCACTGTTCCTTGATCGATAGCTGTCATTATAGGTGTCCTAAGGTCCTCCTTTCATCACCACTGTCAAAATGACAGGTCTAACCGTGCAATCACATTACCGTCAGAAATGTTAAAAACTTCCTAATGCATGCAATTCACTTTCACAGCATGCTGCATGTCCTGGGTGGTGGTGGCGTAGTGGGTAGGATACTTGCCTCTAGACCAAGAGGTCATGGGTTCGAATCCTACCTTCAGCACACCATCACTGGGTCCCCGAGCAAGTTAGGTAATGGAAGTCGCTTTGGATAAAAGCGTCTGATAAATGCCTTAAATGTAAATGTCTTGGTTTCCAGTCTAACTGCCAATAGTTCCGTATGTTGATCATACACACCCATAGGACATCCTGTCATCGTGTAGCTTTCTTGTAAAATCTTGTTTAAGGGCTCCAGAGAGCTCATTAATTATGTTACAAAACACGGCACTTGTGTGGAAGACGTGTGCGATTGTCTCTGATCTTTTACTATAGATATTAAACACTTGGTTGGCTGTAGGTAAAAACTTTCCAAGTCTAATGGGATCAATGAACGTCCATCCATTTAAGAAATCGGATTCCACTTAATTGCTAGTTAATACATCCATTTATGAGCTAAATCAGCCAAATGAATGCAAAGGCAAAACAGCAGTTTGAAAGTGCAGTATTAGTGCTGTATGGCCAGGGTGTATATAAGCGTTTTCCCCCAGATGAGTCATGTTTCCATCTACGTTTCAATCGAATTTTCAGTGAAAATGGAAAGTAATAGTGCCTTTGTTACCAAGTTTTTGTTACATTACCCAGAAATGTGTACTGTAATGGTGAACCCCACAAAAAGTGGATCTGTTCCTCCTGGGTTGCAGTGACCTGTGTGTTAAACCAGTAATCAAACTCCTCCACATGGGACCTCTTGACATGAACTGTGAGTCAGCAAAAAATAAGGCTCTGTCTTGTCTCTTCAGATTCTAGTTTGCTGTTTTCCTGTGAATCCATCTTGCCTTTTTTGGGAAATGTCTTTTGTGTTAGTTACATTAGCACTACATCTGAACGAAACTTGCAGCATCCTTGTTAACAGTTCTCTATTTTTCCATTTTTTCTGATGTTACATTATCAAAGGATGCAGTTTCCTTTTATTTCCTTTTGTTGAATCTGTATGGTCTAAGAGCTAAAAAGTTTGTTTAATGGGGTTTCTTCTAAACTGAACGTGTGAATGGCTTAGAGTAACACAGCGCTTTTATACTTTTTCTGAGCCCGAAAGAAAGTAAAATAGGTGTTTTGTTGACCACTGAATGACCTTTCAGATTATGTAGGAAAGGAAAGGCTATCTGTTTCGATTGGGTACAGAGTTTTCTGATCTTGCCTCGGCACTATCGGTAATGCAGTTTGAATGATGTTCGTTTTCATCTCTTTGATGATGCTCTAGTCAGCAAAAATGATGATTACTTCCTTGTCAAAGTGTGAGATTGCCTCTTGGCTCTAATCAAGGCTGAATCTGGGTAATTGCAGTAATTTGCTGTGGGCTGCCACGTGCCCTTGCCCTGGTCCTCCACAGGGATGTTGGAGTAATTAAGTGCGGTCATCTTAGAACTGACTGATGCCTGGAGATGGAAGATGAGCATAATGAGAATTTTGAAAGAAATCTATTGGGGTTTTTTTGGGGGGGGGTTTGAGAAGGGGAAGTTTAGTCTGTCAGCTTGACCCCAGTGTGTACTTCCAGGGAAGATGTTAATATCTGTGCGATAATAATATTGAGTGTTATATGAAACACACAACACATTGTAAAAACAAGACAGAAGCATATTATGAATTACAGACCTTTCCAAGAACTGTCTGGGCATGGTCACAATTTAAAGAGGAAAGACTTGGAGAAATGACTGAAGCAGGCTCTACATTTGTAAGCCATGTTGCAAACTATCCTATGTCCTTGACTCATCCAGTTCCTGTATCAGTTTACGTGATGTATGTGCATTAGGACTGCATGATATGGACAAAATGTTACTACTGGGATTATATTGCTACATATTGTGGTTGTGATGCCAGTCAGTATGTTAAAGAGCCCATATCATTCTTCTGGAATTAAAAAGGCTTAATATTGTAAATACTGTATGATCACTCTCCCATCCACACAGTTGCCCATCCAAAAAGTTGCTTTTGTAGTTCAGGCAAACTGAACTACAAAAGCAACTTTAAATCTGAGTTTCATGAGTGTCACAAAGCAAACACGTTCACATATTTCCTTTTGAATGGCCCTCAGTACAACAAAGCCTATCTGAGAAGAGATAAAAAGTAAAGTGAAGTGGCTCCCTATAGTCACACGTGAACACACCACACCACACAGTGGAAACAATGTGAAATTCTTTCTCTGCGTTTAACCAAGTGACCAATGAGTGGTGCAGTTTGTGCGGATGGTACCTTGCTCAAGGGTACCTCAGTAGTATCACTACCGGTCCAAGGATTCAAACCCATGACCTTCTGATCTCAGGACGAACTCCCTAACCACTAGGCCACCAGCTGCCCAACATGATTTACTGTTATCAGTCTTAAAGGTAAAGAAACAAAAACTGATTTGACGAATGGTCATGCAAGAATGAATGATGAGTAATAAAATATATTTTGGTACGCAAAGCCACACTGACCTCATGGAAAGAAATAAACGGAAAGAAAATATAAAGTTTGGGCCCTGTAAAAATACCCTGGCCGAGTCATTTGACTTCTACTGGGCGAATAGCTCAATCCTTTGGAATACGCAGCTCTCACCTGGAGCTGTGATTGGTCATCCTGTCAAAAACAGTAATGGTTAGAGGCTCATTTGCCTCTTGCAGCCTTCTGCAATATCAGTATTGCAGAGACCAGTGTCATGACAATGATTTACAGATGGTATAACATGCATCCTAGTAATGTTGACATGGCCGGTTGAACAAACGATGGGCAGACTGATGATCTGGTTTGTTTGTAGTTTGCTCTCTGGGGAGCCAGTTTTGTTGAAGGAGCCACACTGACACTTGTGACTGGTGAGAGGGCCGTCTTCACATTTAGTGGAAATCTTGCTTGTGCTCTTCGTCATCATTGCACCACATGGTTCAAACATTTTTGTATCTCTGAGCTCAAGCAGTCCACGAAATCTTGGCATGGTTACAAGAGTTCATATTCTCGTTTTGTCTCTGGGCTAGAGGGTTGAAGCAGATGGTCTCCTGAAAGGGGGGCCTGTATGACATGCTTTCTAACCCCGGAGTTGATTACAGAAAGAGCTGGTGTAGTTCATTAGTCATTTAAGTCTGTTTGCTGGTGCGTTTCAGGATTCTAATCCCTTATGTCGTGTGTGTGTGTTTATTTACACACCATCATTGTCCCTTTTTTACAAATGAGCAACTGTTCAGATCAGAATGCTTTAGTAACCTTATTGGATTTAATTTGAGAGCAGCTGTGACTGAATTCCGTGGAATATGTTCCTTATGCGTGTCTCCTTCGGCAAAGGTGTGAATGTCATTTTTAGCAATTTTAATGATCTCTTTTTTGTTTAGTCAGTTCTCCAACTTGTCATGAGCTGAGATGCAGAGAGGCTGGTACTAACATGCACGCTTTAGCATTGTGAAAGGAGTCATACCAGTGAAAGTAAGCCTTGTTTTGTTCGCATCGCTGTTTATTGTGCTGTAAAGCTGTGCTGAGGCAGCCTTTTGTTGAATCATGGATTGGAGTGTTGATAGTTCAGTGTTTCAAGAGTGGCTGCCCATTTCTACCCAACTGTTTAAATGGTATTCATTAATATTCACTGGTTTTCAGTGATTAAAAACATAAACTCTGACTTCTGCCAGATTAGCTTACTACCTCTAACTAATAGAACAAATCTTAAGCCAAACCTGGTGTTAGGTAGTGAGGCATACATTCATGAGGAACACCTGCCTGCTGTACTTTCTAGCGCATGATAAAAGATCATGGTTGGATAGCACTTGCGTTGTAAACCACTTACTAACATTAGTTATCATGCTCTGGCAGTTTCCTGTAAACCTCAGTCAGAAAGGAACGTTTTAAAGCAGCACTTTTATTAATAATTAATTTTTAAAGCACAATATCACAGACAGAAGTCATTCAGTTTGTTTTACAGAGCTAAAAATAAGGATAAATGTAATAAAATCAATAAAGATGAATAAAAGTATGATTTTAAAAAGTAGGCCTTTATTACAGCAGTATTCTTTCTTTTTGAGATTTTAATTTGAGATTTTAAAAATAGTATTAAGTAGCCACAGTTTTATATACTAGCCTTTTTCTTTTCTTTTTTCTATTTCGAGGTGTAGAATATAGAGATGTAGCACAAATCCCCATTAAAAGTCATGTTTAAAGGAACTTTATTCAAAATGCTCTGCAGCTTTTTACCTTAAAAGTGGCCAGATTCAATTCTTAAATCATGGCTCCCTGTCAAATGTAGAGTTGATGCCATCACAGTGATCTGCCATCACTGGATCCTGGTTCTCCATCACTGGACCTTTTCCAGTATTTCTCAATAAAGGCAAGACGATACGTGTTTATCATTTATTACTGCATATTTAACATGAACAAGCTTAAAAAGTTATTCACGTGCTGCCTAAGCATGGCTCCACACAGCAGAGTTTTATGCCAAAATATTTTGTACCTTTTTATTTACGTAGTGGCTGTGGTAAAATAACACTTAGCCTTGTAATGAGCATTTACCTCTGCGTTGTCATCATGTTGACAGTTTGTTGAAGCTCTCTAGATCAGTGCAGGCATTGAAGTAACATTCTTTGCTCTGGGTGTTAGTTTGGATGTTGACTCCTTCAATGGAGATTTAAACTGAAAGCCTGTCTCTGAATATTACTGGAGACTCTACTTTATCTGATGAGGACACACAGCTTCCAGTTAGCTGATGGATTACGTCTCCACATCGGAAAAAGTGTGTTGGTTTATATACCAACATGAAAACGTCAAAGTGAAAGACTTCACAATTCACGATTTCTTGAGTGATAAATAAACTGACAAGACAGACATTTTTATTAGGTCTTCATTGAGACCCGTCTTCTTACTTGACCCTTTATTTAACTAATAAGGTATTTGCATCTTTTAACCTTTGGGGTTTTATTGGTGTAGTTTATTTTCACTAAAGCCACTTTTGTTTGAACCAATTTGTATTCATTTTCCTCTGTTTTCTTGTGCTGTTTTCTGTTAGGGGCTTTGGGTTATGTTTCCCGGTCTAAAAGGGCTCTAAATTAAGTTTAGAATTGTAATTTATTTCTGATTGTATACTTGTTCTAACACCGAATCTCTGTGGTCAATGTCTAGATCGAAATGTTTAACCAGAGAGAAAACCATTATCAGTGGCAGAACATGTGGCCTACAGTTGGAAGGAGCTTTGTTCAGGGGTCTGCAGATTAATTCACACTCTTGTATAATCCTGTCTTGATTTATTGCAGCCCTCAGTAGATTGCACAGATGTGTGGGGAGCTATTATTCTCATTGCGAAGAATCGTAAATGTAAACATAAACGTAAGACAAGTGAAGTACTTTTTGATTCCCATCGTTTATACATCAATACTGGGAAAAAATACATTATTGGACCAAATGAAACATACTGTTAATTTGTGGTTCATATATTATTTGACCAAGTTACGTTTTTAATCTATTCAATACTGCAATAGTGATTTGTGAACAACAAAAGTCAAAACACTGCGTTTGTCCTTGTTTCAGAATTGATCCTGTAGGAATCGCAGTAATATGTAGCTTGTTTTTTGTGATTCTGATTATATAATTTCTATGAATATGATACGATTCAGAAATATAAAGGCATTTTTTTGAGTTTAAGATTTCAAGATCATGAACATGTTAGTAGATGGGCCAGTCAGACTCTCATTCAACATTTTTTATGTCATGACATGAATATTGACGATAGCAGTTCCTGGTGAGTATCCTGATGTGACGTTTCATTGTTGAGCTGTGACTCGCTGCAGCAGCAGGCCCTAACAGCTGTGGACGAGATTATCTCTCAGTCCCCGGGCACAGGAATAGAAACTCTCTATTGTGGCTCGGCAAGATTAAAAGACAGAAAAATGGTGAGAGGAGGCAGTTGTTTCATTGTTCCCCTGGGCTATTTAGGGCTGAAGTGAATTTAGGTTTGTGGGCGCATGTGATATGTGGTATAATAGGGAAGATACTTCTAAGTACAGGACTGTACTGCAGTACAGTACAGCGACAAAGTCAGGCGTTCTTTTCTGGTCTTCTCGTTAAGTTCAAGTCCATTTGTGCTCGCTAACTTTTTGTTTTCTAACTTTTTTTTTTATTATTCTAAGACTAAAAGGAAGCATGTAAATGTCTTAGCTTTTCCTGTCTTGTCAGTATTCTTTCTCTTTGTACTGCAGACAATATATCTATTGTGCAGCATTACAGAGATTTTAAATATTAAAAAGGGCCATTGGACAATATTGTTGTCAGATATAATTTAAAGCATTTCGTTAATTAGTTTTAATTTTGATCCAAAACCATTTACAAGTTGTTCTAAAAAAAAAAAAGGCTATGTAATTAGCCGATTGCAACAACTGTGTGTTAAAGATTCAGTAGCAGTAAACTTGATTCGAATGTTGTGTGTCACTAAACACAACATCCCCCACCCAGCTAAAACTTCACGAAAGGAAGTGGTCCCGTGTAAGTTCATTTGTTTGCTCTAGGTTTGAAAGTGCATCCCTTGTTAGTGTTTTTGGATCTGAGCATTCATCTTCGGGTATAAATTCTGTAAATTGTAAATTTGTTACAGTATGATGTTAGTTAATGAGGAATTATAGTCGGTTGGCTGTTACTGCTGTGTTGGCCTTTGTATTATTAATCTCAGTGTTACTATATGCACAACAACTCCCAACACTTGCAGCCTAATCAGTCAGATGTTCCTGATGTTCTGTGGCTGATTTGATAAACTGTGGTTTCGGCTTGATCTAGTCAAATTATATTCACTTGCACTGTAACTGCTTAATCCCCACTAAAGTTGCAGCTACCCAGAGCCTAACCTGGCATCAGTGGGCTCAAGGCAGGGACTCACACACACACACCCCATCTCACTAGACGTGTGTGTCTTTGGACTGTGGGGGGGTCAAATTATATTGAAAGATATATTTTGGAAATTCTGACAGTTTAATCTTGAAATGGTATTTTCTAGCTGTACTCTTTTCTTTGGTTAATCTGGCCAAATAGTTGCGTGTTACATGCCACCAGTATTATAATATGCATTGCTACAGGGAATGTTGTTTTTTTTAATCCCATTCATTTGATGATCACCTCAAAGGGGTTTTTGAGCAGATTTCCTGTATACAGAGGGTTGTCTAGTAATATTGAAACTAAGCTGCTGTTGTGGTGGTGCTGATCTACCAGAGGGGGAACATTGTCTAAATATTAAGACTTTGTTTAAGCTTTGATAAAGAAAACATTGAATTTTTTGGAGTTTTTTTTTTCTCATCTCCCCTCAGTTTAAAGGACAGTTTCATTTATTTTATTATTTGTGCATAATTAAATTAAGATGGAAAGATCTGAGTGGTTTGTTAAAATATTTTGCTCTAGAGAATCATGTCAAGTCAGAATCACAGTAGTGTTGATGGGAACCAAATATCTGAAGAGTTTAATGTCCCTAAAAGTTAACTTGCAGCAAACTCACAGCTATGGTTACAGCTATGTTACCTGATGCCTGAGATATTGTTTGAGGTAAAGTTTTGGCCTGAAATTAATTTTTTTTAAAAGGTACTAGAGGTCCAGGCAAAGCTGTGTAAAGTTCACTGGTTATATTCTGTATATTTGTGTTCTACACCCCACAACCCGGTTCCCAAGTCATTTCCTCAGGAGATTTTTCTGTTTCATATTCTGTTGCCACAACTGTTGATAAGCTAGTAAGTTTCTCTACATCTCATGGATTTAACTATGTAGAAATCCTCTTTCCCGAGCTAAGGTTATAAAAAGTGCAAGACAGATTGGACTGTAATGTATGATAAATCATTTCTCAGAGGAGGTCAACAGAGGTTCAGTGTACAATATTAACATTAATGAGGCAGCTGGCTGTATTGGGGGATGTTAGGAACATATGCTAGCTCTACTAAAACATCTTTTTTAGTACAGAGCTCTTGATAATGTGGAGAAATATATATATTTTTTTGTTTCCTTCTTTTTATTTCCCTTTACCATGGATTAAACTGTGGGGGATTCATTAATGTGAACATTCTTGTTACCAGAATGGAAGCAGCGTATACTTTAGTTTCTGTTTGAGTGTAGCTGGGTTCTGCTTACTAGCCATGTTCTCTTATATATACCTGGGTGGGGCTTTCCTCCTTAGCCATGCTTTGGTGAAGCCATCAGACCACTTCTCATTGTGTGTCCCTTGAGCCTGCCCTCATCAGTGCTTATTTTCTCCTCGAGTAAATGGTGCATCTGCAGCAATCCCTCCTTATCGGATACACTGAGTGGATAGTTTCAGTCTAATTGCTTTTCTCTTGGTCTCTGCTCGGTTCTGCAGAGAACTACAGAGAGCTGTTTGCGCTTCATTATGCTCTAAAAAGGCGCAAGGGAGATGCCTCCTTAACAGCTGTATACCTTAGCAATCAATATTCTCTCTAGTTAGAGAACCCCCTCCTGCTAAACTGCAGAGCTCCAAGCATCCACTTCACTCGAGCTTTCGATTTAAATCATTCGCTATGAATGTCAGATTGTCGAGATCTACAAGACAAAGATAAGCTTGCCAAGACAAAGACAAGTGTGTAAAATGTGGTGGTTATGTTTTTTTTTTTTGTGTGTGTTTGTATTTCTTTTTACTGACTGAGCGAGGCCTTTGTTGTAGGTCATGTAGGTCATGAACTTCATAGGGCTGTATCTAGTTTTGCTTTTGGGTGTCAGCCATGTTTTGAGTGCTGAGGTGTCGACCATGAAGAAAGCTCTTTTTTTTGGTGTGTAATCTGTTTGTAGAATTTGACATTATGACCATTTCATCATGATTGTTATGGCACTACCACAGTATATACAACCCCTGGCAAAAAGTATGGAATCACCCTTCTCAGAAGATGTTCATTCAAATGTTTAATTGTGTAGCAGCACATACATGCCACAAGACTATTTTCACTCAACAATCCAAACTTCTGGCTGTATAAAACACTTTAAAAAAAAAAACCAAAGAAAGATAACTGTAGTCAATGACAACTGTTTTAAAGATCAAACAGGAAAAAAATATGGAATCACAAAAATCTGAGGAAAATAATATGGAATCATGCACTTTGCATTTCTAAAACAAACAC
>JBBPDC010000028.1:12217982-12232844 GCA_037974485.1 Hemigrammopetersius urotaenia
TTAAAGCAATATGCCTTGAAAACAGAAAATGCACAACAAAACAAATGAGGAACAAATGGGCAGAAAGTGGAGTCAATATATGACCTTTTTTTGTTGGTGCTTTTGAAATAATTTGCAAATTCCAGAAAAACAATATTCAGGGGGTCCTCGAATTACGAGGGTCTCGACATGCGACGTTTCGAGGTTACGATGCTCACGTGGACGAACTAGTGTAGTGGCACATGCCGAAATATACGCAGATTGTGCAATAAAGCAGGGTTTGAATGAGGGAGGAAGCTTATATAAGCACAAGTATTGCTTTGTTTGGCAACTTTTTGGCCTTTATCATGGCTTCTGAATGAATTTTGTCATTTTTTTCTGTTACTACAGTACAGTGTTCAAGTACAGTATATTTATATCCTATTCCGGTTTTTCTGTTAATTGTGTTTTTATGTTCTAGATTTTACAGCTATGTTCGGATAGGTTATTGACTTGTGTTTCGACACCAAAATTCGGGTTACATCACTGGGAACAGATCTCTGTATTGTATTGTGACATTTGTTTTGTGTTGTGAAAATGCCTTCAGGCATCCCATTACTCTTTTTTTTTTTATCACATCCTACCTACTTTATTTGCTCCAGCCGATGTATTGCCACTTTTTGGAGGTGTTCTGTTTATTTACTCTTCACATTGGATCAGTTGATTAATGCTTAGTGATTAAATATTGCATGAGTCAGATGGCAGTGTACATGAGTCTTTAATGTACAACTGCAACAGTCTGAACTGCTTATTTTAAAAGGAAAAGGTTTATTTAGGTTACATTTGAGTGGTGCAGTGTTTAGACCACTTGACGAATAATATTCCCTCGGCTGAACCTCTGCAATGGTCACTGAAAAAAAAAAAAGAAGCATCCTCTCTTTTGCGTCCAGAACTAGTATTTTTGGCCAGTGATGAAGAAAATCCATTGAGCATATTGGCAACAGCATGTGTAAAGAAAACATTTATTGAACTTTTTCAGTATTTAGGCACAATAGCTGTAACATTGTGCTTTGTTTGAATGAGGTATTGTTTTTGTAATAACCATAAATAATATTTGTGGTTTAGGTGTGATCATCACTATTTTAGTGGCTTGAAGCAACAGTTTTTCATTGCAGTTCTTCAGCAGCTATAACTCTGAATCCTTTTGAAATGCCGTTACTTTCAAATACATAGGAACACAGACATTTCAGTATGTTGTAATAATGGTTTGTGGTAGGGGAGTGAGGGCTGTATTTCATACTGTGTTCAAAATACTTTCAGTACTAAAAATGTGCCAAATTCAAATGCTGCGGGTTGAATTTGGCGGTGGGGGGGGTGGGGAGCTCATTTATGTATTTCTTGCTTATTGGCTGAGAAGTTCTGCTGTTTGTGCTATGACACTTTTCCTGGGAGACATGAGTCACTTACCCACAGTTTCACAGAAACCAGCTAGACCGATGTCGGACATCTGCCACACAGCGTTTGAGCATTCACAAATAGACACATGTATTAATTTCACCAGCTCCTACGCCAAGTGCGTGTATTATTGGTGTTTGCGTGTATTACTGTTGATGTGCTATCTTGGTTAGTTTATGCTGTTAACTTTGTTGCATTCATAATGATTTCCCATTTAAAGCATAGTTATATTTGGCTTTCAGAACAAAACCATGTTCCTCCATTTTTGATGTTTTCACTTTTTGTCATACTTTTAAAACGCCTGCTGACCATGACACTGAAAATTTCATGATGAACGAGCCACAGGAAATGCCTCAGAAATAGTTGGAAAGAACTGTTTTTGCAACTTTTATTTTAAGTAATTCATGGTTTTTTTTTTTCACATGTAAACTCATTATCTTGGAGCTACAAAGATTTGTTCTGGCTTCAGCACCGTGCTTAATGACCCAGCATTAACCGTTCTGATGTTTTTTCTTGTTTGTAGGTATTAAATGAAGAATGTGACCAGAACTGGTATAAAGCAGAGCTGAATGGCAAAGACGGTTTCATCCCTAAGAATTATATAGAAATGAAAGCACATCCGTAAGTACAAATACTTCCCCTCCTTCTCTGTGTTCCAGCTGTCATCCATTTTCACATGACCCTGAGCTTAGCCAGATCTTTCTGTCTCTAGTGAGGGCAGTTTCAGGATTGTGTATCCGAGGCCAGACACATCTTCATTTGAGGTTTAATCTTCTAATCTGTGAGAAGTGTCAGTAGGCCACCGTGGCTCTGCATTGCAGTAATGTAGAGTGAGAATTTCTAACGCGTCTCTCAGCATTAGCGGTGAACTTCTGCTGTAATCACATCAGCAGATCCCTGTGGGGGGTCTGAGCGCAGCTCAATCACAGCACAGATTCTGCAAGGAGAGTTCATCATATTCCATCAGTGTAGACCTCCAGTACTGAACAGGAGTTAAATAAAGGTCCAGACTTGGTCTTTATTAAAGGAGTTCACAGCGAAGTCCAATTCATATTATTTCACTTGTATTCCAGATGAAGCTGATTGGCCAAGACCTGCACTATATTAACGACATTGCATGCAAATACATAGACTTTAATATAGTGTTGGTCCCTCCTTTACAGCTATAACAGCTTCCACTCATCTAAGAAGTCTTTCCATAAGATTCTGGAGTTTCTGTGGGAAGTTGTGCCTGTTTATTCTGTAGAACTGGTATGAGGTCAGCCACTGATGTTGGATGAGAAGGCATGCCTCCATTATAGTTCATCCCAAAAGTGTTGGGTGGGGTTGAGGTCAGGGCTCCAGCCATGCCTGTATGGACCTTACATTAACTCCAACGCAGGTTTTATTCATCCAGCATATGCATGCAGCTTTAAAACTTAATCAGGAGCTAAAAAGGACAAGCGAACAGTGCTTTCTGCATTTTAGCAGTTGTTTCTTCAGCATTGTTCCTTGCCCATTACATTCACTGCTACAGTGTCGGAGTGAATTACAATTTTTCATATATGCTTTGAACTTTTGGATGTAGAAATGCAGCTGAAGTCTGAGTGCTTTCCACCCTTTTGTTCTTTGAAAAGAGGACAAACTCAAGGGGGTTGATGACTTCCCTGAGTGACATTGCTAGTGATTTCAAACTTTCAGAAAACATCTTAAACACCGAACATGCTTACCGTATTGGATGACTGTCCGCAATGTGGAAATGTGTCCGCAATTTGCTAAATTGAAGAACTAAGTGTGTTCATCCTTCTTGCTCAGTGGGAGCTCAGACAATTGGGACGTAAGTGCACATCATGTTTATCCTGTCAAGTTCAGTGCTGTGGGATTTATTGATATGCACTTTTGTCCTCGCAAGACAATATAATCAGCAACATGGTACTATTTGTAGTTTAGGATAAAAGATCGTATTTTCATTTTGACATCCTTTATTACAACCTTTAAATGTATCTGTTAAAACAAACTCCGTGTACTTGCTCATGTGCAGTGTTTCCCTATCACAAGATGAGAAACCGTGCCATCTGATTTGTTTGTGTTGTTTTTTGTTTTTTAAACATGATGTTTGACATTTGACTCATGAGCTGGACCAGCTTGAGTGATTGGATAAAGTTTAGTGGACCGCCACATTGAACAGTTTACAGAAATGTCAAATTATGGAGTTTCTTTGAACAAATATGGAGAAACCAAACTGCTTTCATTTACCTGGTGTGGAGAGACACATTCGGTATTAAAATAGAGTCTGTCAAGACTTGATCCATGAGACTCATCAATGTTTTATTATTGTCGTCTTTTCAAAAATGGGATTCAAGTAAACCTGATGATGAATATGGTTTCTCAAGTTTCACCATGGTTCACTACTCTTATCTGCAAAAGGCCAGTGTGTGGCTGCAGGTTTTCACTAAATCAGGCAGAAGCTTCCCTGATTCCACTTGATTAATCAGTTGGTCTCGAACATCTGTGTAATTAGATGTGCTGAGCTCCTATTTAGTTGAATGAAAACCTGCTGCCAAAGGTTGGTGACCCCTGAGTTAGACAGTCTCACTTTGTCCTCCCCAGTATTGCAGAGTAGTTGTAGTGGCGAGCAAATAGTTTTAAGTAGTATTTTTGCATGAAATTAGTGTTTCTGTGTTAACATAATGAAAGCGTGGATGAAGAATGATTGTTTTTTTTTTAAAAAGTAGTAATACATGTTAATTTTGTCAAAAAGTAATAAAATATGGGAATTTTATAAATATCAGCGCTGCTGGTAATGCACCAGATCCTCTCAAGGAGTGTGAGAAAGAGGGTAGTTCTGTCATTCCTCTGCCAGTCAGTCATTTGCGTGTTTTTTGCATAACTTTTTTGTGTCAGTCTTGGGAGGAGGGAAAGGAATGGACACTAAGAACACCTGGGCTTTGTAGGAGTTTGTGTCTGAAACACACGTCCTGTCTACTTGGATGTAGTTCTGAGACAGGAAGCATGCAGTCATGTCTAAATTGACTGTATGTGTGAAATCATCTTGTGTGCTGAGGTTACTCATCTTTATTTCGACGTCTTTATATCGATAAAGTTACTCATCTTTATCGATCCTTCACTGCCTTATGTTTCCCATTATCATGTGCATCAGTGCTGATGTGGTCAAGAGCAGCAGCACTGGCACAATTAATTAATTGGTTTAACATTCTGATTTAACTTTCTGATAAATAGCCAGTGTAGCTTTTGTAGAAAAAGTTTTATTCTGTAAAACTATGTTGGTATATGAACATTACTTGTAAGTTATAATCACTTAACATTACGTAACACAGGGTTTTTAACATTACTTGTGCAGTGGCTGTTCAGATAAGTTGCTGCATTTATTAAGGTTAGAATGGCAGCACTTAATATTTCATATAATTAGACATTTTACTATATTAAATGTCTTGTATTTAACCATTTAAACTTACCTATTACATTATACAAACACTTTTTGGCTTTAGCGTGTTGCCCAAAGTAATCTGACTGATCTTGGCTAAATATTTTTTAATATATCTTTTATATATACGAGCGCAGCAGCTGTTGAATGTGTCAGTAGTTTTGTAAATGTCACTATTTGGAGTCTGGTACAAAAACGGCTAAGCTGTTGGTATCTTGGAAACGTTGTATATCACTGTATTTTGAAGCACAGCCCAAAGCCTGGTTCATCACAACACTCCCTTTTAAGGTATAGATTCATGAGACAGCTGGGCAGCAAGGTGTCATAACAGCTGCCTTTAGTTTTAGACACAGCCCAGTACGGTGTTACCACGGCCCCGAGGGCAGGGAGGCATCCCTTATCAAGCCCTGGGATGTAAATGTGTGTAATCTCACAGAGTGCCGTTTGTGGGGGTGACCTGATGGCAACTTCCTCAATACATGCTCAGTGGTGCTGCGCTTCTGATGGGCAGGAAACAGCAGGAGTGAGACAGCTGCTGTTTTTAGGTTCGTCAGAGTGTGGAAGTCAAATGTTACTTATGGCTTCACGCTATTATTTTTGCTGCTCCTTACGATTAATCGACTCCTTTCATGAGTTAAAATCAATAGGCGAATGATCGGCTTGATTAAATTTGGATGTCGGTGAACAAACAAACCTCACTGAACAAAGTTTACAGAGAAGAGTAGATAAAAGGATTTAATGTGTTGCTTTAGAACAAATGGTTCTTGACGCTTCAGTCCAGTATCATACTCTCAGTTTTGGACAGAAGCACCACTGGACAAAAACATGTTTACGTTGTTGCTGTCTTTAAACAGAGGGAGAAAAAAAAATCCACACACTGATTGTGGAAAGAGCATTGTCTCTTCAAAGCTGCATGGAATCAGAGCAGTGTTAAAACCAGCTTGGATCAAATAAATATATTGTAGCATAGCTCTCAAATGAAAATGAGACATTTTCACTGATAAAATGTACTTATCAGGGTTCCAGATGGCAACTAGATTATTTATTTTTCAGTTTTTTTTCCAGGCAAGAGAAATTAAAACGATTAACATGCAAGAAAAATGACCTTTTATAATTATGTGCGGATACGCTGAACTCTGGGCTGCCGTTCCTACTAGCAGCAGCAAGTAATGTTTATTTATTGTTTGTAAATCAATGTGGAGTAAAGATACTAATATTTATACATTTATTAATATATGCAGATTCTTAAAATCCATTGCTTTATTTTAGGTTTTTACAGAAGCCTGTAGTCATTGTTTTAGACGCACATTACTTGTATTTTGTCCATTGGTAGAAAAAATGCCAGAAAATGCAGCACAAATAGGGAACAATGTAATAATTTGGGATGTAATTTACATTCTAAAGACAATAATTAAACAGCAGGATAAAAAGAGGAAGAAGAGTAGACCTGGACAGTAGTTGATTTACCTCAGCTTTCGGTAAATGCACCTCAGAAAAAATGTTGGTAATATGTCTGTTTAATCGGAAGCGAGTCTCTTTACTCCACTGTCCCACCACACACACGCGCGCATGTTCACGCACATTCTTTTCATGACTGTTCTGGTTAATCATTTTTATTCGTGGGACAGATTCTGTTTGTTGATAAACAATGTAGCCAGCACAATTGTTTTCATATCGGGTAATGTCTCACTCTGAAAGATATCATAAGCGAACCAGTACTTGCTCAGTGTGAAGGGATGAATGCAGTGTGACCATTTGACAATACACAACAACATATCTGAACTATAAATAGTAGAATCTTTTCCATTTTTATACCAAATAAAATGATTTTTTTTCTTAGTTTGAGGTCAATCATACTACTAGTTAGGGTTCCTTCTAACACCATTAGAGGGCAGCAGTTGCTGTTTGTTTATTTGATATTTTACAATAAGGCCCTAAGGCACACTTCCACACTGTTGTTTTATTTTGTGTATGTTTGTAAGATGAACAAGGTGGTCCCCTGCTACTCTGTGCTGATTGTCTTACCCTCTTTATATTGGTTTTGTATTTATTTGTTTGTTTGTTTTAATCTATCGCAAACCTTTCTGTACAGGTCAGCATTAATGCTGAGGACATTATTCGCCGTTATCATTATAACCTTACATGTAGGCCAGACAGATTGCCAGGGTTGACAGCTGGTTAATCATTAACTTCCCTTTGCTCTCTTCTCCCGCCTTCGCTTGGGCTTAATTCATTTTTGCTTTTAGTGTGTTTTTCTGCTTCTCCTTTTTCTAGACCTTTCTGCAGAGGTTGTCTCATCTCTCAGATCTTTATCTCCTGCCGCTCCCACATCGTGTATTTTCTGTCCTCATGCCTAAAGATGTAAACCTTAGTACTTCTAATCTGAAAATAACATCATGTGGTTAGGCAGTACAGGTTGTTCTCACAACTATTTTGAGCCTCAGTTAGTGGTCTGTGATATATCTATGGCAGCATATCAGAAGACCACACATTATGAAGATAATTTTTCACTAATTAACAAGAAAAATTTGTGCTAATCGAAGATATTTTACCACTGAGTAAAAAGATCTGTCAGTGTTGAGATTTATCAGTATTATTTAAATGACTCAAATAGTAAAGTCTTGAACCATTTTCATAAAACAAATTAGTCCTCAATTATGAATTTTTCCTATACAATGAATAGTCACTGTCTCAACAAAATCTTGTCTCTCACATGGTAGCTTTATAGGAGAAAAAAAATAAAATAATGAATTTCAGGGTAAAAATAGATTTTTAAAAATATAAGTTTTTTTTTTTTTTTTTGTTAAAGAAGTTTTGGCAGGTCTGCTTTATGTAAAGGATAAAAATACACACAACTCCTCCACTGTCCGGTGCAGCTGTGTGCCCCACTGGCTTCTTGGTTTATCTCTTTTCAGGTCTAACACTGTAATTTATGGGCTGTGTGCTAAGTAGATTGTGTCTGTGTTCATGCAGGTGGTTCTTCGGTAGGATTCCTCGGGCCAGAGCAGAGGAGTTGCTGAACAAACAGAGGCACGACGGAGCTTTCCTCATCAGAGAGAGCGAGAGCGCACCTGGAGACTTCTCCCTGTCCGTCAAGTGAGTGACCGCAGTCAAGGCAACCCCCTGTGGGGGGGGGGGGGGGGGGCTGTGGTGCCCTGTGGTGGTGGGGGGGTTGCGAGGCAACAGGATAACAGAGAAGCACCCAACGTTGATGGTGGTGTTCAATGGGCAGCCTAGATTCTGCGTGAGAAATCAGAGGTGTGGCGTGTGAGCCTGTGAAGACAGTCAGATGCGTGAAAGCCCTGATCCTGTTAAATGAGTCACAGTATAGCAACAAGTAGAACTGTTTACAAAATCTCCTTTGGTGAAAGCTTAATTTTATATTTTTAAATATTTTTTTGGTAATTTAAGCATTTATAGGATTCATTTATTCATTTTTTTAAACTACATATACAGATTTCATTGACTGACCTTATTCCAAACGTTGGTACTTTTAATTAGTTTAATCAGTTTAACCTACTGATCTGCTTGAGTAAGAGATTGCCGTAAATTGCCAGGAAAAGTTTTTTAATTAGATTATTTTATAGTTAATACTTCTGTTTCATCTGCTCACCTGTTTGTGTCTTTGCCTCTGTGTGTCTGTGTGTCAGTGCATAGGTCCTTTTCCTTCCATTGTCTGCTAATGAGACATGAGGCTGTTCTGGCCTTTCATGTGCAGTCCCATATGGAAAACGATTTTGATTGGCATCAGTATAATTGCTCGTTTTATCCTAACCCCACGTGCATGTTCTCCACACTGATAAACCCATGCACCTGTCTCCATTTCCAGTCAGTGTTTTGTATGTGTGAGAACTACGATAAGGTCATACCACAGTTCAGACTATGACTCAGTTGCTTCGTTATTTGAATATATTTAATTGTCGGTTTGAAAAAGTAAAGCGGCCCCTATTAGTCACATGTGAACACACCACAGCACACAGTGTGACATTCTTTCTCTGCACTTAACCCATTCACCAGGTGAAGCAGGGGGTTGCACAGCTGGCACAGAGTGTATTATGGTACTATTTGTGACTCATAGACGAAGTGGACTGTATCTAAATGGTAACTAGTAAAGTCTCACACAGATGTTGTCAGTGTGTCTGTTCCAGCCTTCAAATGACTGCTATGGGTCATAAATACACCTCAAACACTTTCATTCACTCTCTCTCTCACACTCTCTCACACTCACTCTCTCTCTCTCTCTCTCTGCAGGTTTGGTAATGACGTGCAGCACTTTAAGGTGCTGCGTGATGGGGCAGGGAAGTACTTTCTGTGGGTGGTAAAATTTAACTCCCTCAACGAGCTGGTGGATTATCATCGCTCCACCTCAGTCTCGCGAAACCAGCAGATCTTTCTACGAGACATTGAGCAGGTGCCTCAGGTCAGTCACCGTTGCTCATTTGAAGTAGAGGAGTTAACTGAAATGGGCCTTCATTGCCAGGGCCCCGTAATGGTTCTCTCAGCACTGACTGTATTTACAGCAGTGCTGTGTTGGAGCATTCTGTCTTTGGCATTTGGGCTTAAAGCAACATCGGGGCTAAAACACCAAATGAATAGAGGAAGAAATAGTTTGCATTTGTTTATTAATAAAGTGGTTGTTAATCAGTAAAAATTAAATTTACATGGGACAAAACTGTACTTTTTAAAATGATTTAATAAATGCAGTTATATTTTCTGTGTGTCCAGGATGTTTTCCTCTTGCTATAAGGAGGTGATATATGCTAAACCTTTCACACTGGGTCTTGAGGGCTTTTAGTCTGCATATTTAAGTTTCAGAGACTATAAGAACAGTGACTTTGATCCTTTAACTCTTTGATGAATCAATTTCTTTCTCTGTTATCTAAAAGCAGAAATTTCAACCATTTAAAACTTGTATCCATACATATTTGTTGTAATGTGAATATTAAACATGACTGACAGCAATTGAGGTAAAAGTAGTGTATTCATTTGTCCTGGCTGTCATTCAGTTTAAGTAGGTTGAAAAAAAAAAAATCAAGGTTGATATTCAATTTGGAATTCAAAGGGCTCTTCAGTGGGGCCCGGCAAAGAAGAGGATCCATAGTATATTCTTTAAAATAAATAGTAGTTCAAGTTATATAAATCATATATCGATTATATATTATCATAAAATTACAGACTTTTGGGTTCAGTAAAGTGTCAGCTAAACTGTCATTTGAATCTTATTTAGTTTATTTATTTATTTGTTTGTCAGTTTGTTTAATATGCCTTTTTGCTATGACATTACCATCGTTGTTGATATGGCATTAAAGTACTACTCCTAAACTTTCGCTTGTGTTCTTGTGTTTGCAGCACCCTACATATGTGCAGGCGCTGTTTGACTTTGACCCTCAGGAGGATGGTGAGCTGGGTTTCCGGCGTGGAGATTTCATCCAGGTCCTGGACAACTCCGACCCCAACTGGTGGAAGGGTGCGTGCCACGGCCAAACAGGCATGTTCCCGCGCAACTACGTCACACCTGTCAGTCGGAACATGTAAAAAGAAAATGTCCTTTTCTTCTCTTGCGCGTGCACACACATACACACACACACACACACACACACACACACACACATACATACAATTCACACCACCCCACCCTTAACACCCTGTGATGTGCAGAGTGAAAAGGAGAAATGGAAATCTTGAGAAGAGAAAGAAGAAAAAAAGTTTGGAGAATGGATGCCCCATCTCTCCAGTGACATCTGACCGACATCAATGCTGATTCCTGAGAATATTTGCATCACCATGAACGCTTGCAAGCCTGGCTTGCGCAGTCTGCCAGAGCAAAGAGATGAGTCTAGACATAAAGCAACACCACAAAAAAAATCAAACAAAACAAAGCGTATCTGTCTTTCAATTTACCCTGCTGCTTTTGCCTTTACAACCCTGCCCTCCCAGAACCACCCCTTGTAATGCATTTTTTTTCCTTTCATTTTTGGCTGCATGTTTTAATCAGTGCATAACAGAAAATTCTACGCTGTTATCAGTTTTAAGAAATCAAAAAATAAAATAAAGGAAATAAAAAAATATGTTCCATTCAAAAAAAAAAGAGAACCTGATGCTATGTAAGTTTCCGATTGTGAAATCTTGGGCACAAGAGCGTTGTACAACTTTGGGCTGTGTTAAAAAAAAAAAAAAAAAAAAAAAATATCACCTATAGAGAATCCATTTTTTTAAGAATATATATATATTATATATTTGTATGTGTTTGTCTGTTTTACCTTTCCACATATATTTTTGTTTTCTTTTTTTTCCACTTGTAAATTATGTTCAGTTTTTTTTGTTTTTTTTTTGTTTTTTTGTTTTGTTTTTTTTGGATGAAACAGAGTAGCTCTGGGACATGCTGAATCGTCAGTATAATTTTTATGAATATCTGAGATCGCTCAGATAAAGCCACATGATATTTAAATCACATATTCCATTCACTTTTTTTTCCTTTTTTTTTTTTCTTCTTTTTTCGAAGAGCTGCATACCATTTGTTGTCAGGACGCTATCATTCAGTGACATGCAAGTGAGAGCCATTTATCCTGCAGGAGTTTGTCTAATGTGAAATCGTATTAAGAGGCCAGCCACCGTTTTTAAGCCAAGGTATTTATTGCAGCCACTTCTACTTCTTGGGCCGTGAATGTAGCTGACGTTAGTCCATAGAAATGAACATGAGGGAAGTAAGAGTTCTGAACCACACAACCATGTTCCGAGAGGCGAGTCTATTTACAGTGTCAAATCATCGATTTACAGTGTATGCGTACATATGCACCGGCGTGTATCCATATTTTAACCAGAAGATTTGAAATCTTTGTCTTCTGATCTTTCATTGCTATGTATTCGCCAGTCCGTAACTGGCACCAGTAAAACCAGTATGAGAAACCATAGAAAGAGAGAGTTTTTTATGTGAATAGTAGAAATATCAGTTTTATTGATGTCTTTTTTTTTTTCCCTCCCCTCTTCTGTATTTCGAGCACTTGTTCTGTCAGCCAATTTGATTCCTTTGTGTCTTGTTTTTTTTTGCCTTTTTCTCTTTTTTTATTTTTTTACCTTTTTGTTTTGTGGCTGTAGTTTGCTTGTGTTGTTTATTTGTTCTCTCTGGATTAGTGCCTTTTCTCTGGTGTGTCAGTGTCTCCGGCCTGCTGCTTTGGCCTGTGTGGCAGGTTCTGTCAGTACCGCAGTGAGAGATCGTGTCTCAACTTCTGCCTCCACCACCCCCACCCCACACAACACCCCAGCACACTCAAACACCTGCACCAGTGTCTTCATGGAACCAGTCCTATTTAAAAGTCTCGCATTCTCTTACCTAATGATACTTAATGTTTTAGCTGTTCCTTCTTTCTTTTTTTTCTTATTTTGAGCTCTTTTTTTTAATTTGCTTTTTTTTCAATTAATAAAAATGAAATTCTAAAAATATTTTGGGGTATATTGTCGTTATTTCAAAGGCTGGCATGGCTGACCTGCTCACTTTGGGTGAGGGAAAAGTGTAATTTTTTTCCCCCCTGATTTATCATGTTAACGCTGTAATTTTATTCACCTTTAAACGATCTTTCCAAATGGTTAGTAAATGTTAGTAAATGTAAATTATCTAGAGAAACATCAGTGTATTTTACTGCAATAGTAAGTGTTTAATACCTCTAAACATTCCCTCACAGGAGGTTGTTGAACAAAATGGTTTTGAACACACTGCCTAATATTATGAAATGTTCTATAAGATGTTCATATTCACTTTTATATTATACATAGTAAGATTTATATTATTGTAACTTGAAAATTGGTGGAATAGGGTATAAGGCTTTAACCTACAGTATACCTCTTGTGTTTGCAGCTACTTGCCCCAGTTGTGAAGAAAACTGGCAGTAAAATTGCTGGAAACCCTATTAAAGGATAAATATGATTAGATTAGAATATGATTAGATTATTTCTGATAAGATCAGAATATGATTTGTTTTGATTATTTTATTTCCCCCTCAAAGTCTGACTAACAATTGTGTGTGTGTCGCCTTAGGTCCTGTGCATGCCCAGTGGTTCTGCTCAGCCAGAACCTAAACATTGCATTACTTATGGTCTAGCGAACCGTCTGTCTGTATGTGGTTTGTTTGTCTCTTTGGCTTTACATCAGCTCTACCCATTATTAGGACCACTTTCCTGGCAGTGTTATGACTGCAGCATTGCCCATCTCTTGAAAGACCACAGCATGTTGCTCTCATCCAAATATTGAAAGATCTTTTCACCATCCGTCAGAGTTGAATAGAGCCCTTTCCTGGGAAGCACTGGACGCTTTCCACCGTTAAATTCACCAAAACGTTTTATATATTCATAGAGGAGCTTTGGCAAGCTGTTAAATGGTAATCTATTTGAGCTGCCGGTTGAAAAGTCTTTCCGATAGAAAGTGGGTGTATTCAGTGCTTCAGTCCCCACTGTCCTTCCTGCTGTAGGTCATGTACAGACTTCTAACCATATGGTACGGATCAGGAGGCCTCAGGCCAGATGCTGGATGATTCTGAAGCAGGTCATCTGCACAGACTGACATTTTGGAAAGACCACTTGGAGATGTCTGAAAGCCATGGGTGGCCCAAAGAGCAATACATGCGCTTAATGTGAACTTGAACATCCTGTTTGTGACACCAGCAATGCAGTGACCCTGCATGAGAACACACAGGGCTGTTGCATCAGCCAGGCCACCATAAATATGACTTAATATTGTACTCTGCAGAGGCCTCATGAACTACAGTTATGAAAGGTCCTTAATCACCCAGGATTCATTTATTAGAAATATTATTCGTTTTCATACTAATCTGAGGTAATAAATGTATGGCTGATGAGGTTCAGCAGTGTGAGGAACAAACAGCTGGAGATTTCTCCACATAACAGCTGAGATATTGAAAAGCCATGCAAAGTGGTTTAATGTGAAATGGTACTCATTTAGGAACTGACTCACACACACACTAGTCCTTTTAATGTCTTCAATACATCTATAGTCTTTTTGTTTACCATCCAGAATGATCTGTGATCCTACTTGCAAAAGTAATGGGTCACCTGATTATTACACAGAGAAGGACTTTAATAACACTGCATTCAAATACATATATTTTAATACACACATTGTTCATTAATTTATTCTGTAGAGCATTTTGAGGTCAGACACTGAGGTTGGACAACAAAGCCTCACAATCTTCATTCCAGTTCATCCCAAAGGTGCTGGATGGGGTGCAGGCCAGTCAAGTTCTTCCACACCGAACTCTTCTAACCATGTCTTTATGGACCTTGCTTTGTGTACTGGGGCACAGTTCTATTCATGCTGTAATAAAAAAGGTTCTTCAGCAAACTGTGTCCACAAAGTTGGAAGCATGGCGTTTTCAAAATGTTCTGAAGCATTAAGATTGTCCTTCACTGGAAGTAAAATCCCAGCCCAGACACCAAAAAACAGGTGTGTCCCAATACTTTTGTCCATATAGTTTATATGTGGAGCTTTTTGGTAAGTGGAACCAAGTTTTCTGTCATAGAGAAGGACCTTGGAACTAGGCAAGGCCTTACTGAACCCTGAAGGAACACCGCACCTGAATATTTTAGTGTATCCCCTGCTTTAACACATCCACTACAACCCGATAAGACAGTGTGTCCTCGACATGGGCTGGGTAACACTGCTACATAGCAGTATTTTAGGGTGCAAGTTTTTTGGGGGGATTTTACCTTATTTGCATGTATTTCTGAGTCATTCGGCGATTTACTGATATCTTGTTCTAGTACCTACCTCTGTGGTCAACGCGGACTTACTACTATGTATGTACAAAAACATTTTTTAAATGTTGCTTGGACCAAAACAAAGCCTATGAGACTTAAAGCAGTTACTCTCTTTTAAAATTCAGTCGTTTAATAACGCAGAAATATGGAAAATCGGTTTCACTTTTGTGAGTTTGACTCACCCTTACGAAAATTAACCATGGTTTACTATGATTAAATAACCATGGTTTTCATGTTTTTTTGGGTAACTATGAAGT
>JBBPDC010000028.1:12238294-12259585 GCA_037974485.1 Hemigrammopetersius urotaenia
AGCTGAGCCAATCAAATTTTTGATAGTTTATAACCTAGTACTCATGTGTACATAACAAAAACTGGCAAAATATAAAGCTATTTTTCCCCAAAATTCTAAAGCCCAAATGTCCTCCAAATCTGGAATGACACAAATCCAATTTAGAACAGAATAATGACTGAAAAACTTAAAAAGATCACCTAACGAATGGGGGAAATACACATTTTTATAGTGGAAAGGGTTTTCTGTGGTGTTAAAGTCCTACATTTACATTACATTACATTCATTTGGCAGATGCTTTATCCAAAGCGACTTACAATTTGATAAAATGCTCAATAAATCTGTTCTTCACCCTGTATGTAATATTGTAGCACACAATTCACACTGCACTGACACTTCACATTATGCAGCTTAGTCTGTGATTAGTTATTGTTGCTGCACTGCTTTGTCTTTTATGTATTATTTCTTTATGTTCTGTCTGTGAAGAGGGTATTCAAGTAAGCATTTCATTGTGCTCTGTACACTGTACTTTATACATGTGAAACCTCAACTTCAACTTCAAGTTTCAGAAAAGTGTGAGAACCGGAGGAGAAAACTAAGTGCACTTTATGAAGTGAGTAAAACAAGAAGATAGATGAGTCTCATGGTGTGGGTGTGTGTGTGTGTGCAATGACTTATAAACTGAAAAGTAAAAAAGTTCCCCTATACAGTGGAGTATGAGTGTTTGAGGCGTACAATAGTGTGTGTGAGGAGTGTATGAGGAGCGCTGCTGGGCTACGGTGGTGGTGTCATTGAGGTGTGTGTAGAGTGTGTGAAGAGTACAGTAAAGAATATATGGTGTGTGAGGAGTGTGGTAAAGTGTGTGAGGAGCGATGCTGGGCTGTGTTGTCAGTGAGTCTGAGACCATGTGACTGCCCCTCTCAGGCCTGCTGTGTGTTTTCAGTCTGAGAGAGGAAGGAACATGGCGGCTGCAGAAGACCCGAGGCGGGACACCGGCCGCGCGTTTTGAGCTTTCTCTCCCCGATAGAGGCCGCGGCTCTGCCCGTGACCGCCGCATCCGCAGCCGGGCGAGCTTATCTTTCCGGCGGTGCGCGAAATTCCGATTTTTCGGCCCTCGGAGTGCGCGCAAAAAGAGGTAGAAGTCGAAAAGAATAGGTTTGAGCCACACACACACTCGCACATAATGAGGGGGAGAAGAGGCAGGCCGCCCAAAACCCTGCTGATGCCGGAGCCCTCTCCGGGGCCGGGGCGAGGACTCAGGCCGCGCCGGACGCCCAAGGTGAAGGCGAGGGGGGGAGCCGATGAAGATTTCGTGACTCCCACTAAGCGGAGCAGCCAGCATCCGTCGCGGGGCCGCAGGAAGGTGGGATCGGTGGGACCGAGGGGCAGAGGCAGGGGCAGAGCTACTCCTGGAAGAGGCAGGGGGAGACGGAGCGCAGCCAGCGCGGTGGTCTACGACGACCACGAGAGTGAGGAGGAGGAGGATGCCGTGAGCCTGGCGTCCGAGGAGGACGAGGAGGTGGACGAGGAGCCCATTTCGGACGACGAGGAGGAGGAGGCCGCCATCGACAACGAGTCGGACTACCTGGAGGAGCTGCCCGAGGAGGAGGAGGACGACGCGAGCTACTGCACCGAGAGCAGCCACGGCAGCACCCCGGGTACGAGCTCTGTTACCGGGCTGAGCCCCAGTCTCACATCCGCTCTCTCATTTATCATGCATGCCACAAACACAACCCCGACCTCTGCAGACGTTCCAAGCCACCCCTTTTTAAATTCTCTCTTGTAGAAATCCTTATTTGACAACAGTGGGGCTGTAAGGCTCAAAATGGAGTATGTGCTGCTAGCCGAGGCCCAACTGTTAGCTTAGCTCACCTGCTAAAACCAAGCAGCTTCATTGCAGTCGCCTGCACGCTTAAACAAACAATTATGAGTTATTCTAGGTTATATTTTCATTTTTGCATATCTTTTCCGAAAAGTAATAACACTATGTTGCAGAATAAACAAAGAGTTTGAATTGCGTCTAAGAAATGATGTTAGCCTTCCGGCTAACGTTAGCTTTGCTAACTAGCAAAATTAAGCTCCAGTAAATTAACTGTTAGTGAATAGTTAGATATTTTTACGTTTACATGTGTTAATGTACACCCGTAGGACTGTACAGAACCAGTTTTAATGGTAAATGCGTGTTATTGAATGCAAATATTGTACGTGCTAACAGAGTAGCTAAAGTTAAAGAAAACTGTTAATGTGGACCCTTAATGAACGCTGAAAAAAGTTCCCATCCGAGTTAGCCAGCCGGGGAGCTAGCTGTCTTTAAAGTTGGGGATTAATAAGGCAATAGGATGCTTATTCGGGTAATTATTGAAATAAGAATGTTATGGCATGGCGCCTTTGATTTAATTTCAATTCATGCGAAGCCAAAAAGCTCCTTGTTGTTTGTATGATTGGCTGAGAGAAAGTGTGTAGCCCAGTTAGCGCCCACCCATGTAGCCGTGTTTTCATTAGCTGAGGAGCTACAGAGGCAGGAGGTGAGGAGTCTGACAGCATCGCATGTGGCCGAGTGTTTTGAAAACGGGCGCCAGGGCTGTTTCACCTGATTCAGGGGGGAGTTTCATACCCTGACACTGGAACATCGTACTGATAATGTGGAAACCTCATATACATCAGTAAATTACTTACTAAATATGTTACTTCTAACTCGAACATCAATGCATGTTAGTTCTGACTTAAACAGTACATTACTTCCTAAACATGTTAGTTCTAACTTATGTGGACACTTTTTAGTTCAGCTTGTTTATGCACTTGCATAATTTCGTAACTCTTATCAGCTTTCCACTATTAAATGCCACTGAAAGTAGAATATAAAAGACTAAATTGGGCACTGAAACTAATTCTAATCTCCCTTGAACTATAATTCAAATCACCACATATTTCAACAGAGCGTCTGTAGATAATCTACTGGGGACCATCCAAAAAAAGTGTTTTGCTTGTATTTTAAAGATTTATCGAATTATTTCCATTTGTTTTAAGTAATTACTTAACACATTACTTCAAAATCATTTTATGGGCATTTTTTGGCTTCAGCTAATTTTTGCTTGCATAATTTGGTAACACTCGTCATCAGCGTTCAACTATGAAATGCAACTGATAATAGAATGTAAAAGGCTGCTAAATTAGGCCCTAAACTTGTTTTAACAACACTGTAATTAAAGTTTTAACAAAGCATCTGTATATAAACTCTTGGAGACTGTCCAAATAATGTGTTTTGTTTTTGTTTTTAAGATTTGCCAAATTATTTCTTTCTTTTAAAGAATTACAAGCTTAACATGTTAGTTCTAACTCATTATATGGACTTTTTTTTTTTTCTTCATCTTGTTTATGCACTTAGTTTTCTAATAAATGCAACTCTAAACTAAACTCTAAACTATACTAAACTGGGCCCTAAACCCAACTCTACCCTGCCTTGCTAGATAGTTTTACCAATTAAAAAGTATGTTTTTCCATAGTATTTTTTTGTAATTTAAATATTTCCTAAATTACTTCCATTTCTTTGGTGTAGATTGTACAATGCAGTGAAACAAGCTCCATAAATGCATGCAGGTTTTATTTTGTTGTATTATTTATTCATGCACACTGGAACTGAATTTGTTTCTTTACCCCAATATATTTTCAGATGTTATGCATGTGTTACATTTCCCTATCTAGACAATACTGACACTTCAGTATTTTCTTTGCTCTTAAACCCCAGCTTCACCTGTCAGACCTGAGTTAAGGTGGGTGTGTTGGAGCGTGAAAACACTAAAATACAGCCCAGCGCTGGCTATCACTGGTTTAAATGATTTATTTAGTAGTCTGTAGACAGTCCGTGAATAGTTAGGGTCAAAGGGTTTGCTGAATCTTTTGGATGGGCCACATCAATGGGTGCCCAGCCGTTTGTTTATTTTATTTTTTTATTTTTTCATAGGTCGGAGGAGACGGAGAGCCCGTCGGCCACGCTCTCCCATCCTGGAGCAGAAAGAGATCCCTTCGCTGGAGCTGCCCCTCTCCTCTGAGGATCTTCTCATTCCCGCGGAGCAGCTGCTCAATGCCTCCTCCATTTACGAGGTCCTGCGCAACTTCAGCACCGTGCTGCGTCTTTCACCTTTCCGTTTTGAGGACTTCTGTGCAGCTCTGGTGGGCCAGGAGCAGTGCACGCTTATGGCGGAGACACACATCGCTCTGCTAAAGGCCATCCTGCGTGAGGAAGATACATCCAACACCACCTTTGGCCCAGCTGACCTCAAGGACAGTGTCAACTCAACACTCTACTTCATTGATGGCATGACCTGGCCTGAGGTGGTGCGGTCGTATTGTGAAAGTGACCCTGAGTATCGGGATGTACTGCCACACCTGGAGGGTGAAGATTATCCCTTCGCGCCACTAGAGAGCAAAGTAAAAGTGCTTCAGTTCCTGGTGGACCAGTTCTTAACCACCAACCTGGCACGCGAGGAGCTGATGTCGGAAGGCGTGGTACAGTATGATGATCACTGCCGCGTGTGCCACCGACTTGGCGACCTGCTGTGCTGTGAGACCTGCTCGGCCGTGTACCACCTGGAGTGTGTGAAGCCTCCACTGGAGGAAGTGCCCGAGGACGAGTGGCAGTGCGAGATCTGTGTGGCGCACAAAGTGCCTGGTGTCACTGACTGCGTGATGGAAGTCCAGAAGAGTCGACCGTACCTCCGACAGGAGCCAATAGGTTACGACCGCCATCAGAGGAAGTACTGGTTCCTGAACCGGAGGATCATTGTGTAAGTTTTTATTTATACTCCAGTGTTTGCCACAGATTTAAAATATGTACGTCCACATGTTTTTATTAAGCACATAATGCACACGTATGTATATGACGTTAAGACTTTGTCTTTAGTGCAGTGGTCACTAACCTTTCAGGAGAGCTACTTTCCATGCAGTGTTTAGTTTCAGTCTAACATTCCCTTACCTAACACTAACACATCTGATCCAGCCAAGGACTTCTGTAGTCCAAACCTGATCTTACAACAAGGATATGCATCTGTGAACAGCTTTTGGTTCTGGTAATCCACCACTCACAAGGGGCTCTAAATCCTTGAACATCTGGCGTACAACATCAATTCAGCAAATTCGGCTATGTTTTCCTGTAATTAGCTTTGCAAAATCTTTTCCATCATGTTTACTGTAATGTTGGAACTGTGAATGGGAGAGGCCACATACAGACCACTGGTAACCTATCAACTTTGCCTAGTGATTTTTTCTAAAGCTAGAGAATAGTTTGATTAAACTGATCGGTTTTTTTTTCTTGCAGGAGGCCTTTTTATTTTCATGTATTGTTTTCTCTGCACATGCAACACAAATCTGAATGCTTATGTAGAGTGGAGTTTTGTTTGGGGGGGGCACTTCTATTACATCGGTAGATCAATGACAGCCTTGTTGGTAGTTGCACATTGTGGTTGAACACATTTGAGCATAGCCTTCATAAAAAAATCATACTCTGGTTGCTCTTTGCATTTGTTGTTTTGGCTGTCCCCAGATGTTCACCTTACGAGATCAGGACTGGCCCTGTGAGATTAGGACTTCTGCAGTAGATGATTAGTTTCATCAGATGTGATGGTTTGTGTTGGGAACCGGAGCAGGGCATTTAAGTGATCACTGGTTTAAAGCCTTAAGTTTTGAGATGCAGTTATTCTTTTCTTGGAACCTATCAAGCGAACACGAAAATGTTAGCATGTTTGCTGTCACACACTTCTATTTAAAAAAAAAAAAAAAAAAGTGGGTGAATGTATATTACAGATGAGCTGTAGATACATTTTTGCAGATTTCTTGCTCCAGCATCTCTTCACAGCCTGTCACTGCACTCTGGCTTGGGCACATGTCAAAGTCTAACCTACAACTAGAAAACACTGCACCTGTAGTGTCTTTTATAAGATCTCAGTAAAAGAATTTCCCTTAAAATCAATTAACGCTCTTCAATGTAATAACAGTGTTTAGTGTAGTAATGACTTAAATTGTCTTGTTTATTTAAAGTGTGCTGGGAGCTGGTCTGGAGCAATGATATGCACTGTAAGGGGATCACTGAGAATGAAGTTGCTGCTGTAGGGCCTGTTATACAGATTCTAGGGAGGCATGTGAAACTCTAGCTCTACACTGAGCAGTGTTTCTTGTTTTTGCTCACCTGATTCAGCAGATCTGCTGGTTTTTGAGCTTTCAGAAGTTGAATATGATGTTACTAAACTCTGCCACTGCCTCAATCTCCTGTTTAGTCACATTCTGTAGGTAATCATATAAAAATAGCTTACAGCTCAGTCCAGTCAGAAGTGCTGAGTTTACGCTGGTGTGCTGTGTGGAGACTGAGACTGTCCTCTGAAGTAATGCGGCAATATGTGAATAAAATTTGCCCATTTAGCACAGTAGAACAAAGCTGCTGAATATTTTTTCTCCCTTTTCAAGGAAATGTCTACAGAGAAGGATGTGATTTAGATATCAGTGCATCCCTTATTAATAGATTATTTACCTTTCCTTTGTAGTGTTTGAATGCATGGAAAAAGTGCATGAAAAAGGGGGGGGAAATCATCTGGTCAGCAGTTCTCACACCTTTTTGGTCTAAGGCCCCCTTTGTAGATGGTGTCTCCGCTCCTGATTCCTCGCACCCCAACTTCTCTCTCCCCCACACCCTTGTTCATTTTGGTAGCGATCTCTGTGGCTGATTACACAGGAAGCACAGTGCTGAAATGTCACAATGCCACTTTTTGAAATGGCTAACCCAGGTTTAGTTTTAAAAAAATTACCCTCTGAAATGTGTCCATGACCCTCACAGCCACCCTCTGCCATGGTTTAAGAACCACTACTGTAGTCCTTCTTGCGCCAAAATATACTGATTGATCTATACTTGTTTGAGCAAGTACCTTCCCAAGTACTTCATTCCACAGTTTTCTGGTAAAAGAAGATAACTGAGAGTAAAACATATCAGACTTGTGTAGTTGCCTTCAAATTTACTGAGGAAACCTAAGCCCAAATTCATGCCTGTCCATCCTGCGACGTCCTGCTTTGAGAAACGCTCCTCTGTTCAATCTAGACAGGTACTCAAACCCCTATGTGCTTTATACTAGAGGAAATTTGTTTCCAGATCAGTGCTGGATTTGCCAAGAAACATAAGTGCTTTATTCTGTCTTCTTCAGGTTGTTGACATTCACTGCATGGTCTTTGTTTAAAGCTGGTCTGTGTAGCTTTTCTGCTGGCGACCAGCATCACCTCATCTGTTTTGGGTTTGGGTTTTGTGAACTTGTCCTTGACATTGTCCTTGCCACGACTTCTGCAGTGAAGTGACTGAAGAAATAAAAGACTGTCTTTTATAAAAAGTGTGGTGAATTCCACCAATGTGCCAAACGTTTACAAATTTGAGTCAGTCACTGAATTGTAAAATAGTTATTCAGAATGGTTTATGTACAGGGGTTGACAATTTTTTTGCTGTAGTACTCTCTAAGGAGTACTAATGAATAGGTAGGCACGCAAAATCCCCCACCCCATCTATAGATGGGTTTTCTTTTTACTTTACTTTTGAACAGTGCCAAATGGTGCTGAACGTGTAACCTGACTTTGAACCCAAATTTAATTACAGGTCTAGTCACTAACGGGATTATTTAACACCAAAAAAATTAAATCAGTGATGGGTGCTTTCTTGTCACTAACTTTTCGAAATGAGGAAGACACGCTGGCAGAGCCACTCGGGGCGAGTTTCTGAGTTCAGCGTCTCGCTCAGATCCGTGGAACAGGAGCAGATCGCTCCTCTCCTGACTGGCGAATGGGTCTCGTACCGGAGGGCCGTGAAGTCGAGGGGACGGGGTACGCAGTGATCTCCTCTGACTGAATTTTGATTGGTGATGAAGGAACCATATTTTAAAACTTAATTTTTACTTTTCTTTTTAAGGTTTTCCTTTCCTGAGTGGTGGTACTTAGCGATCCATTATGAAGTTACTCAAATTAGGTACGCATTTGCGCAGTGAAGACAGAAAACCGGTGCGCATTTGTCGTACCACATATGCCAATTCTTGCATGTGTACCGCTAATGTTAATCCCTGTTTATGTGAAATGGTGAATAGTGGAGAAAGTTGCTGACTGGTGATGGTGGGAGTGGTGGTAGGATCAGAAAGATCCAGAGGTTGTGATGTCTTTTGTCTCATGCATGTACTGGTAAATCAGTATTAAATCTGTTTTCTTTGTGGATTATTTAAGGGTTTAATGCTGTACCTCTCTGCTAGAAATACAATTTAAATACAGTTTTAGCCCAAAGCCTTCTCAAAACATTCGGTAAATTTTGCAAGCATCGTGCAAAGTCCTAACATTCATACTCTGTGAGGTTACTTTCTATAGACACTTTACTCCACAGATGACCACTTCCTCTCTCTGCCATTGTGAGTAATTCTGACTTTGGTTATATAGTGCAGTGCATTTCTGACCAACCCACTCTGAATGACTTCTGTTTATCTTTTAAAACAGAATATTTAAAACGTTTCTCATATTAAAACAGACATCCTCTGATGTCTTTGCCTAAAATGTCCCCTCAGCTTCTTTTCAAATCACAAGCACCTTATGTTTATAGAACAGATCCTTTAGGGCACATTATTCTGTATTTAACGGCACATTTGGTCTGCTTAGGCAAAACAGAGATTATTTGCTCTTGCTGTTAAAATGCACCCTGTGTCCGGACGTTGTTGTTAAATGCATTTAAAAGACAAGCATACGCATGTTTGTGATCGAACTGTCTTTGGATCTAGATGTCTGGATGTGATCGGAGCTTTGTGTTTGTGTGAGAGCAGTGTAGCCATTAGTTGGTCATTGTATAGTTGAGGTCATGCCTACATCATGATCTATGGGTCTAAGCTGATTTTCTCTTGGGAAAATATTTTTTCACTTCTATCATGTCTTGTGTCAAACAAACGTTTAACATTCTGTATCTAGCAATGGTTAAGTGGTTACGGCGTTGTGCTGTAGCCGAGCCGGGAGCTTATTTTTGGTGGCCTGGTGGTTTGAGGTCTACCCTTGCAATCAGAAGATTGTGGGTTTGAATCCCAGGACTGCTGGTAGCACCACTTCAGTAATCTTGAGCAAGGTACTATCCCCACACACTGCTTCCAGGGCGCTATTGTCCTGGCTGCCCACTGCTTCAGTTGGTGAATAGGCTAGACGCAGAAAACAATTTTGTGCTGTGGCGTGTTCACATATGACACATTTACACTTTCATGGAATCATTTAGCAATTTAAAGTTGGCACAATAAATTACCGGAACAGATTTTTATTTCAAACTTTTTTTTAACAGATTTTTATTTCAAACTTTTTTTTTAAACTCCGTTATAAAGCACGTTTGTCTCTCTGCTGCTTTGGGATGTTCATTGTTTAAAGCAATGTATACATGTTAGGGGTGTAATAATACACTCATTCTCTGGATTAAATTTAAAGCAGTTGCATTTACTATTCTATTTAATAGGATGTCCATTCACCATGCATGTTTTAAGTAAACTGCTGTTGGGACCCTAAATCTGCATTTGTAAAGGGCAATGGTAAATATTCTTTGTCTTGATTGGATGGTGATCAGCTAATGGAGATCAACTGTAAAGC
This sequence comes from Hemigrammopetersius urotaenia, assembly GCA_037974485.1. Classification (NCBI taxonomy): domain Eukaryota; kingdom Metazoa; phylum Chordata; class Actinopteri; order Characiformes; family Alestidae; genus Hemigrammopetersius; species Hemigrammopetersius urotaenia. The sequence goes on from JBBPDC010000028.1 coordinate 12,247,895, forward strand.
CCACAGTAAGATCCATAATTGTGCATGTAAATGTTTCCATTATGTGCCTATAAACATAAGCCTCATATATTTGGAATGTATGCTGAAGCGATGTGTGCCTGTTTTTCAGGGAGGAGGACGATGAGACGGAGGTGGGCAAAAGGATATGGTACTACAGCTCTAAAGTTCAGCTGGGGGAGCTGCTGGAGCTGCTGGACAAGGGGTTCTGGGAGAACGATCTGGCTGCTGTTCTGGACGAATTGAGGGAGGAGATCCATGCTCACATGGACATCACAGAGGAGCTCACCAACAAGGCCCGCAACAACAACAAGGCCTACCTCACGGTCGTCAACGGTAAGGAACTTGTGTTGAGTCTCAAATAAATGCAGCTTTCTTCTGGACAACATTCACTCGATGCAGTCTTCCAGTTTTATTTTGTGTTTTATTTAGAAGTGTTTTTAAATCAATTTCTGTTTGTTTCTGCCCATTCTCATGCAACTTTCCCTGGTAATTAGGTGTTATTCCAGTTAGAGATGGTCCATTACTAGTTCAGGTTTGTCCTTGTAGTTATTCGTTTTTGCCCAAAATCTGTGCCCTCTCTTAGTACATATCACGTCCCATAGGGGGCACTGTTGACTTTTCCACCCCTGAAATCGAGCAAATACATTGTCAACCCTGGTATATTCAGCTTGTCTCATTTGTTATGGATTTGATTTAGTAAACAAGGCTTGCGTTCCAAACACCCAGAAGGGCTCTTTCTCTGTGGAGGCACTGAGGAGGCCGAGATGAATGAGAGTTTGAGAGTGGGAGTGTTTTAATTGGCACCAGAAAGCGCGGTTGAGCTGTGCGTCTTCAGGAACAGAGATAAGAAATGCACCTGTGAAACTCAGAGCCGCGTGTATGAGTGTGTTCGCCGAAGTGACACTGGTGTGTTTCCTAAGGGTGAAATGTCAGCAGCTAACAACTCTACAGTTTCACATTGTCATTAGTGATGGTGTGAGTAGTTGAGAACGACAAGGAGCACACACTGATGAGAAAAGAGAGCATTTGTTTGTATTAGCATTCGCTCCTTCTCTCTAGCTCTCTCTATCAGTCTTTCTCACTTTTCCTCGTTTTTCTTCTTCCTTTCTCTCTTGCTTTTCGTCTCTTTTTTTATTTTTCTCTTTTTCTTCCCCCTGTGCTCACTCTCTTTTAGTGTTTCTCACTCTTGTTCTCTTGCTCTTTCTCTCTCCCCCTTCATCTTTACTCTCTCTCTCTCCTCACTCACTCACATACACACACACACACACAAATGTAGACAGTTTTAGAAATGCTTGTGTGAGAGTTTGATTTATTGCTCTCTGTTGCAGCATTCATTATACAGATAGGTACAGCAGTAGCCTTACTAAAAATAATAAATATTTCTACTACTATTATTCCAGCAATTACTCTGCTCCGTTATTGTTCTGCCATGTTCCAGCACAGGCTTTGTGATTGCGTTCTTAGAAGCATCTCTGGTCTCTTGAACCACTTTAATGCTTTCAGTAGTTTAACATTAGGCTCTCCATTTTGCTCTTTATGAGTGTCAGAATCTTTTGTTGCTGCTTGTCAGCTGCAGGGAGGCTTATCTCTTCAGAAACTCAGCATTTTGGCTGCCTACTCTCTTGCTTTTCTTTCATGTTCCTGTCGGAGGGTGACACTGCTCTTCCTGCTGTTAGTCTATAATGAACTGTCTGCAGTTCATGAACACGGATCTGCATCAGGTCATCCCTACATGTGAATGGTGTTTGCAACTCAACATTGTTTGCAACTCAACATTGAAATAGTATTGAATTCGTTGTCTGTGTACATAGAAATTAGGGCTGCATTAAGCGTTCATAGGCCCTCAAAGGTTCTTTAGTCTGAAAACAAAAATGCATTATTTATGTACGTTGTTATTTATTCTACTTTATCATTTGTGCCATCATGTCTGCAAATTTACCATCTTGAGTCTTTTATTTTGTAATGTAAGTTTAATGTAAGTTTAAATCCCTTATTTCGTCCCATACATGTATGAATTTGGCAGTTTGAATAAAATTGAATAAAATAACTTTGAATAAAATAAAACCATTTAATAAAAAAATGTTATTAAATACATGAAAGAAGGGATAGAAAAACACAAATTAGATGCCTCTCTTTCTTTTTCTCTCTTTATTTCTTTGTTTCTTTTTTTCTTTCTTTCACTTATTTTAAAAACCTGTCGCATAATGAAGACACGTAGTTGGGCCCAATTTTTGAAACCCTATGACATCCGTATTAAACTCTTAGCCCCCCTATTCATATTTCTCTAGTGATGCTGCTGCCTCACTGTGATGGTAGCTTTCAGTGCAGGGTACACTTCTGCAGGTTTGTTTCCCCAAAGCTTTTTTTGGCTGTGGTGAAACTTTAAAGGAACCCAGTGTGCGTGGGAGTGAATCTCCTAGATGTGTGCTGAGACGTTACATCAAACATCAGTTTGTACCAGTTATCACTGATCTTTTTTTTTTTTTCTAAAGCACTCTTTTGTTCATGATCTTAAATTCAGTCCAAGGAAATGTGTGGGAGAAGGACAGAACTGCCATCAGGTGAAAGATTAAATTTTTAAAAAGATTTTAATGGTCTGGAATATACAGGTAGCAGGTCGTTTAACACAGTATTGTAGTCTGTAAAAGTAGCATATAGGCGAAAAAATATCTATAGACTTTTTGCATAAAAGGAAAGCATGTTTTACCTTTTTGCACTCATCAGTCAAAAATGAATGTAAACTGACTTTATGTAGACATTTGATCACCTGATTATGAAGGGCAAGTAAAACACAGTTCAGGCAGAAACAGTGAAAATCAGTTCTGGCAGTTTTGACATGTTTTAAGGAAAATAGTTCATCATAAACAGCATTCTTGATTTAGCTTTTTGTTGTTTGTATTCCTTTGTATTGTAAGGCGTGATTCGTCATGGGTCGCTTTTGCCCCATCTGGAGCTGTTTTGCACCGTTTGAAGTTGAACAGTAACAGTGCAGTCAAAACTGGAGCTCTACTGTTTGTAGGAAACAGTCACTAGGTCTCTCACAATGATTTAAGCTGACATGACTATGTTAATTTCCTACAGTTGTTTACAGATTTTAGTCATATATAAAACGTAGAACATGAATTAGGTGCTTTTGACTGAGGCAAATTAATGGAACTTAGACAGCAGTCAACCCACAGTCACTGGCACAAGTTATGATAAAAAGAATATCAGTTGTATCTTCATGCTTTAGCACTTTTAGAGGGCAATTTCACTCAAATAAAAAACATGGCTTTTTTTGGCTCTTCATATGATTGTGTGTGAGAATGAGAGAGAGAGACACATCATGTCAGAACACTAAAATTTAATCCCCACAAGAAGATAGCTAAAAATCAATATAACTAATCAGCCAGTTTGGCCACTTTAAGTTTGTACTTTAGTTTAAGTTTGTGCATTTAATTGTTAATAAAAAATCATTAAAAAAATTTTTTTTAATGGAAAAAAATACAATTTTGTCAAAACAGGTATTGCAGATAATGTGACGAGCATGCAATGAATATGGATAAACTCTAAATATAGAAGAACAGTATTGGCATTCAAACTGTTATACAGAATTCACTTTCATGCACCAAGTTGCATCACAAATCAAAGTTTTGTTTGTGAGTTTAAATGAGCGTGAGGTAACAACAGATCTACTAGGAACAATAGAGTCTTCCATGCGCACCAAAAATGTTGTGTACGGTTAGCCTGTTCTTATGTCCATGTCTTTCAAATGTCCTCTTCTGTCAAAATCACAATGACATCTTGGCTCTAGTCTGAGGTAGGGCTGCTGTATTTGAGACTTGTGTTTTAGGAGTTTGCGTTAGTCTTAATCGTCCAGTGCAATTCAAATTAGTTTTCTGTGCTCCGGATGACTTGCTTACCTGCGCTTAGGTGCATTTACTTTTGAGAATGAGTGTGTGTGTGTGTGCTGGCAAAGGCTGTCCAGAAAGAAACATTCAAGCTGCACCAGGCAGTAAGATTTGTGCAGCTGTGTGTGCTGCAGTTGTTTTCAGTGGTTTTAAAACTTGGTATTGAATCTGAAACGCAGTAACAACCCTCTTGCTGATAAGTTGACCCAGAAATTTTCGGTTTTAAAATGGTTGGTTTTCTCGACTCTCCTGTGCCATTCATCATTTATATATACAGTTTTATGTGGCTCAGGAGTCGCGGAATCAGTCTCAAGCAGATTTTTTCTAAGAACCGAACTGATAGTTGTACGTGGAAATCCCCACAAATTTTTTTTTTTTTAGCATTTAAGTTCTAAACTATTAAGAAAAATATAATTTACTAATAACATAAATAGTGATCCAGATATAAATTCAGCTAAATTTTCAGTTATTGGCTGCTGCCCTCCTGTTCTCGTGTTTTTGTTTAGTTTTTGTAAAAGTTCTAAGATGCCGCCCAAAAGCCCTGCAACTTCTGCCGATGCACCTCAGTGCAAGAGACACTCCAGGAGAAGGCTGAACTACTGGATATGCTCAGGGAAGAAAACATTTCTGCCGCTGTAGCATGCCATTATGTCATCAATGAGAGCAACGTATGCTACATAAAAAAAGAACGAGGCCCCGATCAGGATGACCGTGTCAGCTTCTGTGACAGTGCTAAAAGTGCGCATCTCGGGCCGACGGCTGTGCACAGGACGGGCGTTCTGGTCTTTATTACTGCAGACCGGACTCCTGTCCTTACTGTACCGTTAGCACTGCTTTCATCTCAGTAACTGACTGCCGGACCAGTTTGATGCTAACGTAAAAAAGAGCTGCTGGGTGAAAGGTCTTGTGTTTCCTGCACACATGTTGTTCTCCGTGATGTAAGGTGCCCATGACGCTCTGAACAGTATGAGAATTGCATTTTATTTGTGCAGTGTTTTATGTAATTGATTGTTCTGTCCAAGGGACACCTCTGCATTTTTGCTGAATATCTGCTTTTTCTGATCCCATTATGAAAACATTCAAAACTCATTCTAATTGTGTGTGTGTGTGTGTGTGTTTGTGTCCAGAGGAGATCTTGGAGAGGGTGAAGGCCCGGCAGGAGGCGGAGCTTGACGAGGTGAAACGGAGAGTGGCTGAAAAGGCCAAGCCGGCGTCAAATATCGGTGAGGGTGGTGAGGGAGATAACGCAACCCTGTCTGCTGCCGATGGCTCTTCAGAACTACAAGACTTGGGAGATGGAAGTGCATTGAGTGAGAAAACCACAGCTGATGGTGAGATCAGGCTTTTTTTGTACATTCTGCAGAATTTGATGAATTTGGATGATTATTGTCTGCTGACTGAATTTGTTGCTAACCACCGCACATCGAGGTTGCAAGGGTTTTCATCTGTTTGTCATTTTGCTTGTAGCAGTCACTCTAAATGACTTTTAGAACTTAATTTTCACTTAAAAATGTATTTTGAGTGAAATGCTAAACTTTACAATATTCTCAATATTTTAGGCAAGAAAATGCAAAACTTCAAGCCGTTTGTGATGCTCATGTCAGATCAGATTTTCTCATATAGCATGTTTTAAAAGCAGAAAGGTTAAGGTAACAAAGATTTACACCAATCAGTCACAGCATTAAATAATCTCATGCACTTCATCCGTCAGATGTTTTAATTACATTGACTGGATGACTGGGTCAAATCAGTTTTACATTGAGAAGCTGATAAAGTAAAGTGTAAAGTGGCCATACTTCTCACACGTGAACACATTCACAGTGTGAAATTGTGCACATAACTCATTAACCAAGTAAAGCAGTTGGCAGCCAGTGATGCAGCACTTGGGGAGCAGTGTGTGCGGATGGTATCTGGCTCAGAGTGCAATCAGCAGTCCTGAGATTCAAACCCACCACCTACACAGGAGCAACTACCAGACCAAAGTTTTGAGCTCTGCTGGGATACCTTGGGTCCTGTCTGGGGGTGGTTGTGGCGTAGTGGGTAGGATACTTGCCTCTAGACCAAGAGGTCCGGGGTTCGAATCCTACCTTCAGCACACCACCAATGGGTTCCTGAGCAAGACCCTTAACCCTGAGTTGCTCCAGGGAGATTGTCCCCTGTAATTAGGAATTGGAAGTCGCTTTGGATAAAAGCGTCTGATAAATGCCGTAAATGTAAATGTCTTCATGTACATAATACATGAAGATCATGTATATAATTTGATATATATTGCTTACCTAAACATTGTCGTGGCCAAGTACACTTATGGCTATGAAGTTCCTTAATGGTAGTGGCCTCTTTCCGCAAGATAATGTTACTTTACATATTCTTCACTTTTTACAATGTGATATGCACATGATTTAAAAAAGTCACCTCTGCAAACTAATGCTGTCCATGGAGTCCCCAGCCCAACGCTGCACTTAAAGGACTTGCTGCTCATGTCTTGGCGCCAGATACCACAGCAGACCGTAAAGGGTTATTGAGTTCATGACTTTATGAATCAGAGCTGTTTTGGTGACACAAGGGAACCTACACAATATTAGGAAGGTTGTTTTAATGTCATGGATGATTGGTGATTAATAATAAAGAAGCTTATGTATTTTTGTAAGCTGGTGGGCTTTTATAAGCATATGTGTTGATATGGCAAAACTGGGACAGAAAAAACACACCTGAAAAAGTGTCCATGACTCAATGTATATGACTATGCATTACATATCAGTATATAACCAGGAACAGGAAACATTAACCTAAAGAGATGGTTTAAATAATCACTATATAGAAGGCCTGTGGACACACACCAGTTGTGAGGGGCTTCTCCTTTCTCATAACAGTGGCTCAAGGTTTCAAAAGTAGAGTGTACTTTGATTTGATCTACAAGGTGAGGTGGAATGCATATTTGTTTGTGTTGTGCCTGTTCCATAGCCGCAACTCTGCCTGCTGCTGAGGACAGTAGCATCAGCGTGCCCAGTGACCCTCCTAGCCTGTCCAAAACTGACACCCAAAGCCCTTCAGGGGGCGCTGCCACCACTGCCTCCGCCGCTGCAGCTGCAGAGGAACTTGGTGAAAGGGCTGAGGCAGAGAGGGAATGGGCAGGTACAGAGGAAAGACTCTCTCTGATGTCATTTCTGTCTCATTACAACTTGTTTGTGCTTTTGTTGTTCCTTGTTCCTCTTTATTAAACTCATCTGGTGCTCAAATGAGGCTGTTGCTATGTTCTGGCTTTCTTTTATCCAAGCACATTCATCTTTGTTAATCCCTGTACTCTGCAGAATATCCAGCTTGCTTTGTTTAATTTTGCACTCCACCTGTGTCCTACCTATTACATGTTAAAACCATGCTTCATTCATGCTCAACAGTGATCTGCACTGTTTAAACTTGTGGGTGTCCACTCGTCACTCACTTCACCCAGAAACTGAGACAGCATTGAAGTAGAGATTTTCACTATAGTTTCTGCTGTAGGATTGAGGTTTAACTGTTTTTTTTATTTCATTTATTTTGTTTAGTTCTGAATGGTTTTCCAACAAATTGAAAGAAATTGTTGAGAATTTGAGGTCAGTGCATTGAATTGTATCCCTTAAGAGTTATCAAATAGGTCAGAGATTTAGAGCCTCTTTAAAGCTGTGGGTTCGGCTTGCTTCTGCTCCTTGGCTTGCATGACCCTCCATCCATACTCCGTTTACACGGGACAGTGAACTTTGGCTGTTTACTTTGCCTAATAAAACATGGAGTTTGGCACTCCAAGCACTTTCAGCCTGTGCTGAGCGTTCCTGCTGCGCTGGGCCCTCTGCCTCCAGCCAGGCTGACAGCAGGGCTCCAGGAGTCCTGTGGCGAAACAAAGCCTTCCTGGCACAGAAGCGAGTCGGCTCCTCCCAGCCACCTCTGCTCCACAATACCACCATAGAGAAGTGCATGGGACCGATGCCATCCCCAGCCTGAGCTTTAATGGAGGCTTACTGGCGTGCTTTCCATTACTGCGAGTCTGCTTCTGTTTTTAGTGCACATCACACAGTTTCTTCTTTTGATTAACCTGTCTCTTCCATTTGTTTATTATTGCCGTTTACAGTGCAGTAAATGAAGTAGCACCTCGTGCAGCTATTGGTGAACGAAAGCTCAATCTAAAAAATAAAACAAATGTAGCTTAAAGGAATACTGTACCTCACCAATTAGTGTAGTTCTGACCACATGCCTAACTGTGTCACTGTGTCAGGTTTAGTAATCTCAGATATTATTTACTGGGTGGTGACTTGACACTAGGACATATGCTGTCATCTGTAATTTATGTATACCTTTGGCTTTGAGTTATTACAGATTTGCAAACCAATGTTTGACGTCATAAAGAATACAGAATTTTCTCTTTTCTAGATAAAAGCTCCGAGTCGGGTTGTCGTGGTGACGGGGAGCCTGCCTTGGAGACGGAACCGCCGCAGACTGTCGATGAGAACAGCTGCAGCAGTCACTTCTCCATCTCTGACTGTTTTAGGGCTCCAGAGGAGCCAGACTTGGCTGACCGCTCATCACAGTCCTCACTCAACAGCCAGGATGACACAGGTGTGCAGGAACACACAGATACTTTGTAGTCAAATCACCTGCTATATCTCTCTCTCGCGCGCTAACACACACTGCATTTTTTCCTTGAACAGTTGACCAAATAACATAGAATCCTATCCTACCAGCCCATTCAGAGCTCAAACCCTTCAGGTTCTTCAGGCCTAAAGAGTTTCAGTATGAGCCTTTTACAATAGTTTAAAAAAATAACCGTTATTATTTATGCAACACCTGCTCTTCATACCAAAGAGGGCAGCGCAAAGTTGCAAAATTCACAGTTTTATCAGTAGCTGTTTTATTTTACTGAAACCTTTTTATAGGTTTTCTTATCAAATATGGGAGTATTGGTGAAAATGAACGATTTATTAAAAAAAAGAAGAAGATACAGCTATATGTTTGTATACATTTGATGTGTACCTATATACGCACATGCATTCTAAGGAGGAGAAAGTATGCAGCAGATTGCAGAGAGCGTTTTCAGGATAACATATTTAGCTCATTTTATGAAGTCGGGTTGCTTGATTAATGTTTATGATGATCTGAAAAATTTTTATATTTTCATTTTGTGTTGTTACCCCTGGATTCCACTGTGGGAGCGCCCCAGTGTTCCAGCGACATATTGCTGCTAATGTGTTTACATTTATTTTTAGTTGTATTATATTTATATGTCCATAACAGTCTACTTTTACTGTGTTTTTTTTTTCCCCTCCAATGAATGCATGATGTTTTAAAAATTAACCAAAATAATTAGTTATGATTTTTTTTACCATAATCTAGCAGGCCTAATATAGTGATTTAAAGTTGTTTTATATATGTGGCAGGTGAGGGAAAAGGGAATGGAGACGGTACGAGGGCAGGGTCGTCTACGCGCATGCTGACACGTCTGCGCAACCCTGACAGCAAACTGAGCCTACGCAAGACCATGCAGGACAAGGACAGCAGCTCACAGGATGGAAGCAAAGCACTTAAAGAGGTAAGATAATTGTTTTTTTTATTATTATTATTATTTATTATTATTATTATTATTATTATTGCTAGCACAAAATGGGCAGTTTGGTGCTCCATGCACACAGAACTTATTTAATTCTGTGATTCTTCCCTCAGACTCCTCCGCTGATGACCTACAGCTCCCTCAGGAAGGACCTGGCTGGAAAGAGCAGCTCTAACAGTGGGTTCTTCAAGCTCGGTCAGGAGGGCAAGTTCCGTGTCTATCACAACCAGTACAGCACAAACACCCTGGCCCTTAACAAGCACCAGCATCGCGAGGACCATGACAAGCGCCGGCACCTCTCCCACAAGTTCTGCATGACCACCGCTGGCGAGTTTAAGTGGAACGGCTCTGTGCACGGCTCCAAAACGCTGACTGTGTCTACCCTGAGGCTCACGATTATTCAGCTGGAGAACAACATCCCTGCTCCCTTCCTGCATCCCAACTGGGCCTCTCATAGGTAATCCTCCTGAAGTGTTTTTTAGGTTTTTCTGGAATGGCCTTGATTGTTGTTTAACTTAACAGCAAACAGTGATCCCTGTCTAGATAATTTTTTTGCACTTCCAATTTTAGCCACATTTTTCAGGTGGAGTGTCTGTGGAATATCCGAGGGAGATAGTTACATCTAAGATATGTAGGTTGCATAGATTTGCTGACAAATGGACTGGTCAGGGACACTGTGATTTAAAAATGAAACATGGTGCCAGCAGAAGTAGTGCTGAGCAGTCTGGAAGAGCGTCTAGAAAGCAGTTTTTGTGTTAAACAATGCCATACATACTTTGTCAGGATATGCTTTGTATAAGATGAAGTCAGTTGTAACATCAACCATGAATCAAGCAGGGATGTAATAAAAATATCTCAGCTATGCATAACCACATCAATATGCATAGAAGCACCCAATAAAACACTTTTCATTGATTTACACAACTTTTTTGTTGTAATTTGATTAGTCAACTCCTTTTTTTCAGTAAGTACTTCAAGTTTGTCATTAAAATAAAATGGGTAAGAGGGAAATGATAAATTGGTTGTTTACTAGCCAACTTTTTATTTATTTATTTAATAACTGAAAATTTTCAGGTTGCCTGGTTCAAGCTTAATCTGGCTTGAATACATATGTAGACATAATTTAATTTAATGCCATTTCCCCTTTTTAGGTGTCATTATATTGTGTTACCCTGCTGTTACTGAGCTAGAGCATTACTCGAGTCAGATAGTAACACCTTGGGTTGTGTGTCTCAGTTGTATGGAGGGTTTATTCTCATTTCCTTGCCACAGGTCAAACTGGATAAAGGCAGTTCAGATGTGCAGCAAAGCCAGAGAGTTTGCCTTGGCCTTGGCCATTCTAGAGTGTGCAATCAAACCAGTGGTTATGCTCCCAATATGGAAGGATTCTCTGGGTCACACAAGGTCAGTAGAGAAATAAGTGCATCATCCTTGCGTTCAGTGGAATCGCTCATTGGTGATCAAAATAAGCTCCTGAATTTGATTTTGCACTGTCAGTATTATTAAGCTACACATTTTAATGTTTGAGTGACTCTGTGCCACTGATGGGTTGGGAAATGCACTCAAGTAAAAGGATATTTGTGATTTCCTCTAACATTTTGTTACCTTTTGCGCTTCTTTTAATGGAAAGTCATGCTCTTTTAAAGTCCTCTGTTGATGTGCAGCTAATGTCATTGCCTTAGGCTACATAAAAATGTAACGTTTAAGGTCAGACAACGCTGATTAAGCGAGTTTGAAGTCACCTTGCTCTTTTTATCCCAATTTATTTTTTCCCCACTTTCCCTCTTGGTTCTCCCCTAGGCTTCATCGAATGACCTCTATGGAGCGAGAGGAGAAAGAAAAGGTGAAAAAGAGGGAGAAAAAGCTTGAAGATGAAGAGACGATGCAGCAGGCCACATGGGTGAAGTACACTTTCCCCATCAAGCACCAGGTAAGCAAAGCACAAGCTTTAATTAATGCATTTAACCTTATTTGTTCCTTTGGTCCAAATGTTGTACAGGACTGATTCCAAGGACAGGGGGAAAAAAGGAACTGTATTTGAACAATTGTTCTCATTATTCAAAGGCTTAAAATTATATTTTATATTCATGCCTGGTCCTCCAGTAGTGCAGCATTTTCATGATATCAAACTGAAAGTTGCTTTCACAGATCAGGGGTCTCATTTATAAAACTTTGCGTAGAACTCATACTAAAAGTGTACGTGCGCTCAAAAGACGAAAATGACGT